>SJYX01001074.1:72919-96975 GCA_006410675.1 Oreotragus oreotragus | reverse complement strand
GTGGGGGTGGGGGCGTGGGGGACACAAAACAAAAGGCTGACATGACTGATTAAGATCTAAGCAATGATAAAGATAATGATAAAGACTTCCGGAGTGGCTCAGGTGGTAAAGAATCCGGCTGCAATGCAGGAGACTTGTGTTCGATCCCTGGGTGGGAAAGATCCCCTGGAGAAGGAAATGGGAACCTACTCCAGTATTCCTGCCTGGAGAATCCCATGGACACAGGAGCCTGGCGGGTTACAGTCCATGGGGTCACAAAAAGTCGGACACCACTTAGCGACTGTTACGCACTCACTCAGTGATAAAGCCATCCCTGACCTGAGCACCTGACACTGGGCTTCAGAAATACTGGGGACAGGTGTTGCCTGGGCCTCCCACCCCAGGGCACAGTCTAGAAGGTCTGGGGCCGTTTTCCCGACACTCTGCCCCCAGCACCTCCACACCTCGGCTCCCACTGCGGGAAGCCCTCCTGTGGGCCACTCGCCTGGATTCAGGTCTTATCTTTACCCGAGATGCCGTGACACCGCATTAGCACTTGGACGGACCTCCTCGGAGAGAAGCAGCATTGGGGGGTGTGAGCTTGTTTTTCCACCGACACGGACAGAGGCGGGCCCCTCTCCGCTTGGGGAGCGCCTGTGGTTAGCGGGGCCCTTTCCCACCAACTGTGAAAACAGCTTGTGGGCCTGGTGACGGCACTTAGTACGACAGAGGAGGCAGCTCCCACAAAGGGATTTCACTTAAGGAGGGGGTCTGACTCGAAATCTAAAATGATTTCATCTTTCATATGCTTCCTATTTGCATTGACCTCAGGGCGGGGGCGGGAAAGACAGAAGGACAAGCCCAGTATAAAGCAGTGGTGTTCTGGAATCAGCAATCCTGAGTCTACTTCTTGGCAGTGGAGCCTGGGACAAATGAAACCCCTGTGCATGTCATCTCTCAGCCTTGGTGGAGAAAAGGGGTGAAAATACATGAGCTATCTCTTGAGTATACACTCATCACGGGTCTGTTCTGCTGGCTGACCCTCCCCAGTGCCCAGATGAGAGTATGACACGCAGGTGGCCCTCCAGAAAACCGTCAGGCGAATGCCACTCTCTCCACTTCATTGTGACCCACGCTGCGTGCAGCTTGCTCTTGTTCAGCTGCTAAGTCATGTCCGACTCTTTGTGACCCCACTAACCGCAGCACACCAGGCCTCCCTGTCCCTCACCATCTCCCGGAGTTTGCCCAAGTTCAGCTTGCTCAGTATATATTTAAACATTTCGTACAAAAAAAGTCTACTACCTTTCAACATCAAAAATTAATTCTGTTTTCCTTAACCCCAGCATGAACCTTTTCGACTCATAAAATACCCGTAGCAAATGACGCAGAGGAAAAAGAGAAATGAAGAAGCATCAGTAACAGCCAAATGCTTAGGACGACACAGAATGGTTTAGTGGGTAAAGGTATTGATCAGCCTTCTATCAGGGCTGAGCCAACAAATACAGCTTCTCTCTGCCGAGCTCTGAAAACCACTAAAAGCGCTAGTTTGAGGTAGAAGCACCATTCAGCAGCTGCAGTTGTGGTAAGCTGGGCAGATGGGTCCCAGTGGACACAGTGGATGCACAGGATGGTCCTGAGCTAGGAAGAGATTCCCACAGCAGCAGATTAATCCAGGAAGCCCTCGGAGAGCTCGTTTCTCCAGGGTCCCTATCGCACAAGACCAACGCCAAGCTAAAGCCATCACAAACACTACAGCGTGGACACTGCTGTCTCCTGCCCCTTGCTTTCAAAAGCGTAGCCCCAAAGCACGTCTCAGGGAACACTGGCCACGGTGCGGGGGGTTCCACTGTCCAAGAGCCTGGGGAATGCCACTTACGCTATCCCTTCTTCAACATTCAGAGAACAGTGCCCAGTTTTAAAGAAATGGGCTTCCCTTGTGGCTCAGCTGGTAAAGAACCCACCTGCAATGCAAGAGACCTGGGTTCAGTCCCTGGGTTGGGAAGATCCCCCGGAGAAGGGAAAGGCTACCCACTCCAGTATTCTGGCCTGGAGAATCCCATGGACTGTACAGTCTATGGGCTCGCAAACAGACAAGACTGAATGACTTTCACATTAAAGAAGCAGTTTAATACAAAAATAAAAGTTTTACCTTAAAAATGAGTGGACATTAAAAATTGAAATGATGTTACAGGCCAGAAAAACAAGCAGTTACGAAAGGACTCAGCCATGGAGGGGGGTTTCCTAGGTGGTGCTAGTGCTAGTGGTAAAGAATCTGCCTGCCAATGCAGGAGAGGCAGATTTGATCCCTGGGTCGGGAAGATCCCCTGGAGAAGGGAATGACAACCCACTCCAGTATTCTTGCCTGGAGAATCCCATGGACAGGAGCCTAGAGGGCTACAGTCCATGGTGTCATAAAAGTGTTAGACATAAGTGAGCAACTAAACAACAAAACTTCTATGGAGAGCACAGTAAAGAGCAAGATAACTGGGGTTAAACGCTGAAGTCAAAGTCACTCAGTCGTGTCCGACTCTCTGTGGCCCCATAGTCCACGGAATTCTCCAGGCCAGAATACTGGAGTGGGTAGGCTTTCCCTTCTCCAGGGGATCTTCCCGACCCAGGGGTTAAACCGAGGTCTCCCGCATTGTAGGCAGACCAGCTGAGTCACAAGGGAAGCCCAAGAATACTGGAGTGGGTAGTCTATCCCTTCTCCAGCGGATCTTCCCAACCCACAAATCGAACCGGGGTCTCTTGCATTGCAGGTGGATTCTTTACCAACTGAGCTTTCAGGGGGGGGAAAAGGCTAATTAACTGTCTACTAAAGAATTACTCATTTATCACCTTAACTGTGAAGTTCCAAAATAAGTGTGCACGGTTTAGCATCCAGAATGGAAATCTTCTATATTTAAAATCGACAGGTAATAAAACCAAACACACACACCATCCCCTAACCCCTTCCTCAGTCACCTTAGCTGCTGCTTCCTGTCCTCTGTGAACGCAAGCTCATTCCTACGAAATCGCCACTCTCTTCTACCCAACTGACAGTGAGGAAGGCGGGCTGTGTGCCGTGGGCCCCAGGTACTTCCTGACTCTGGCCGCGTGGTCACTTGCTGAATGGACCCTCGTGGAAGCTGAACTGTCATGAGACCAAACAGCCTGGGGCCGTGACCACCTGAACCAGCAGGTCAATAGCAACAGCGTCCTGCAACATCACATCAAGTACACACGAGAGAACGGGGAAGTCAGCTCTGAATACTCAGCGGAAGGACTGATGCTGACAGTGATGCTGCACCACTCTGGCCACCTGATGCGAACAGCTGGCTCAGTGGAAAAGACCCTGATGCTGGGAAAGACGGAAGGCCGAGAGAAGAGGGCGGCAGAGGATGAGAGGATTGGATGGCATCACCGAGTCAACGGACGTAAACTTGGGCCAACTCTGGGAGATAGTGAGGGACAAGAAGGCCTGGTGTGCTGCAGTCCGTTGGGCTGGAGGTGCAAAAAGTTGGATGCGACTTAGCGAATGAACAAGGGGGAGAAAACTCTCGGACCAGCAGGGCTTCATCAGCATGGTGCTGCCCTTGGCCAGAAGAGGGGCCAATGAAGATTCGCTCACTGCCATTTAAATCAGGGTTTCTCACCCTGTACTATGTGGATCCCTGGGGCTGGGCCCTCCTTTGCAGTGGGGGCAATCGTGTGCATCCTGGGATGTTCAGGCACACCCCTCACCTCTACCCACTAGATGCCAGTAGCACCCGCCCCACCCTGGTGTAACACCCAAAAAATGTACTCAGGTACTGCCAAGGGTTCCCCGGGGGGCCAGAGCCACCCTAGGCTGAGAACCACTGAGTTCAAAGGTCATGTCTGGGGAGCCGGGTTTTGCCTGCTTTCTGCCTGCTTTCCAACCACTGAAAACTTCCCACTTCTCTTCCATCTCCTCGGAGCAGGGGTTTAGTATCCACCCCCAACCACGAATCCTGTCTTCCTCGTACAGGAACTCACAGCAAGCCACGTGGGTACTTCCTGTGCACTTTATAAGAGGGATCCTGGGCGGGAGTGGTTTGTGGACATCAAAGGTTATTAGAAAGGCAGGGTGAATAAGACCGAACACCGGCCAAAATCTCCATTGCCTTACGGTTCACTGACAAGCAGAGACCAGGAACTGTCCCCACCTCCACGAAACCCATGACTCAGTAGCCCTGACGCGCTCACTCACTCACCCCTCAGCATTTTCCACCAGCTTGGACATCATGACCGCCCCACCCCCAGACCCTCTGCAGAGTATCTGCTGGGGGTGGGGGGTTGCGGGGTGTCTGACTCAATTCTTGAGCAGGTTAGGAAGGAACCCTCTCAAACTGACCTGGATACATGCAGTTACCTGATCGCTGTGCCCACATGCCTGCGCTGAGAGATCATATAACCCTGCCCCAGCCTTCACCTTGGAAGGCCGGTCGCTCATACCCCTGAGCGCCGAAGATGCCGGATCGGGCTTTGTGTCACAGCCGCGTGTACCCCGTGACTCACGGAGCTTTACTCAGCTCACAGTTGAACATTGAGAAATCATAATATTAGGAGAAAACACTCATGTTCATCGGCTGGAGCAACTGTTCAAATGAACATTCATTGATCAGCTGGAAGAATATATGACAACATCCTGACTACTGACAGGTTTCTGGTGTGATTCATTCTTACAGGTTAAAAAAAAATTGCCTTACACTGTGGGAGCTGAAGTGCTCATCTTTAGATGATGGGGGTGCAGGGGAAGCATTTACAGTAAACATCTATTAGGAAAACATGAATGGACCAGAACTTCTAGAAAGAGCCTGGGGCTAGGAATCAAGAGCAGAGTCGGGTAACTTCCCTGAGCGCCGAAGATGCCGGATCGGGCTTTGTGTCACAGCCGCGTGTACCCCGTGACTCACGGAGCTTTACTCAGCTCACAGTTGAACATTGAGAAATCATAATATTAGGAGAAAACACTCATGTTCATCGGCTGGAGCAACTGTTCAAATGAACATTCATTGATCAGCTGGAAGAATATATGACAACATCCTGACTACTGACAGGTTTCTGGTGTGATTCATTCTTACAGGTTAAAAAAAAATTGCCTTACACTGTGGGAGCTGAAGTGCTCATCTTTAGATGATGGGGGTGCAGGGGAAGCATTTACAGTAAACATCTATTAGGAAAACATGAATGGACCAGAACTTCTAGAAAGAGCCTGGGGCTAGGAATCAAGAGCAGAGTCGGGTAACTTCATGTGACCCTGACTCTTTCTGAACCCACAGGCCCACCTGGCTTTGCAGGGCGTGGTGCTAGCTTTAAAATAGCAAGGAGATGGACCCTGCCTCCAAGGGAACTGGATGCTAGTGACTTCACCGAGGTGGATTCCCCACAGGGAGGTAGAGGGCCACCACCCGCTCTGAATGGAAGCCTCAAACAGCCCAAATGGACATCAAACGACAGGATGGACGCACGTGACTAACGCACCCTGGGTCACCAGCCACCATCCTGCAAACATTCTGATTCTTTGGTTTCCTTGAGGGGCGCACTCTGAGTGGGCCCTGGATAGATTCTGCGCTTCCACTCCACGCCCCCTGCCACCCGCTGCCACAGTTGACACCATAAGGCAAAGGCGGCACGGCTGGGGTCTCTGGCGTGGGGAAGATTCGAGCAGGGCTTTGGGTCATCACATGGAAACTTGTGCAAGCGTGCAGGTTTCTAGACCTGCCGGCCAGCTGCACGTGGGCTCTGGAAACAGGTCCTGTGAACACAGGCTCATCACTGTAGCATCACTCAGAAGAGTTCACACCCTGGAAGTTGAGTTTTCATACTATGATTCTCCAGAAACGATTCTCTGTGTATATGCCATGGTCCGAATGGATAAATCCTCTCACCCATTCCCAGTGAAAGTGAAAGACGCTCAGTCGTGTTTGACTCTTAGTGATCCCATCATTACACAGTCCATGGAATTCTCCAGACCAGAATACTGGAGTGGGTAGCCATTCCCTTCTCCAGGGGATCTTCCTAACCCAGGGATCAAACCCAGGTCTCCCAAATTATTGGCGGATTCTTTACCATCCTAAGCAGTGACCAAAACCACCACAATATTGCAATTAGCCTCCAACTAAAATAAATAAATAAAAACAACGAACATCATTGTTGAACTTCTGTGCCTGTGAGCTTGCCAAATTTCTCCAAGGTGCTTGAAACTCATCAAGCCGAGCCCTACCCATCAATGAAACCCAGGCTTGCTTTTTTATTTGGAAGCAGCCTAGTGAACAATGGGCTTCCCTGGTGGCTCACACAGTAAAGAATCTGTCTGCAATGCTGGAGACCTGGGTTCGATCCCTGGGTTGGGAAGATTCCCTGGAGGAGAGCACGGCAAACCCCTCCAGTATTCTTGGCCTGGAGAATCCCCATGGACAGAGGAGCCGGCTAGGCTCCAGTCTGTAAGTTCCTGAAGAGTCACACGTGACTGAGCGATGAACGCTTTCACGTTCACGAATATAGAGAAGGAGGGAGACCCTCAGAATCTGACACATAAGAGGCAGAACCCCATCCCCTGCCGCCCACAGACCGAGAGACTCTGGGGAACTTTCTCACCTCCCGACCCTCACCTGGAAACGTGGTAAAATTCAAAGGGGCACGTGGTACTTCGTCAGGCAGAGACGCCACAGGACGGTGAATGCCAGCCTGACTCCTGCACCTACCCTGCTTCCGAGGTCTTCTCCGCACGTCTCCCCGTTTCTCACAAAGCAGCGGAATAAAACACAAGCGGGTCCCCCCCGACCCTGGGGCGGGCGGCCCTGGGCTCTGGCCGACACCCACCTGTCATAGATCTCCGAGCCCTCCTCCAGGCCGGGCAGCAGGCCGACGACAAAGGCCTGGAGGCTCGGGAGCAGCAGCTTCTGCAGCGGGAGGAAGTACTTCTCGTACAGGCCGAGCAGCACAGGTCTCACTGACATGGCTGCGTGCGCCAGAAGCGGGAACAGCCCGCAGCTTTGGGGACAGGAAAAAGGGAGAGGAGGGAAAATAAGAGGCCTGCTCAGAAGCTCCAAGGGATAGGCCAGCCGCAGGGGGTTTCGAGAGCAGCCGGCCAGCCAGCCAGCCGTCTATGCTGGTGATGGAGGTGCCCAGCCGTCACGGGACGGTCATCACCCAGTGCGGGCAGGGGTCGGGCCACAGGCAGTGCGCACTCAGTGCGTTTCAGCTCAAGGGGAAAAGTCAGGGAGGACCGACTCCGGAGGGCTGGCCCTGGGGGAACCCCCTGATGGATGGCTTCATGGCGAATGGACACATCCCTTTGTATTTTGCCTTGTTCATCCTTTTCTTGGAGGAGGAAATGGCAACCCACTCCAGTGTTCTTGCCTGGAGAATCCCATGGACAGGGGAGCCTGGTAGGCTTCTCTCCATGGGGTTGCACAGTCAGACACGACTGACGCGACTTAGCAGCAGCAGCAGCAGCATATTCTTCTGCTCTGGCGAACTGAAACGTGGATTCCTTAAGGACTAGAAGAGGGAAGTGGTGGGTGAAGCTAGCATTACCTGTACAGGAACAAATCCTTGGCCAGCCATTTGGTCCCCACGATCTTAAAGATGATCTCATAGGTTTCTAGAGCTTTTAAGTGCACGCCACTGGGCAAGGCGGGATGCAGGCACTGGGCTAATCTCTTGCTGATGACTAGCCGTCTGGGCAACAGGGAGTACCTCAGGTTACTCTGCAGAGCCTGGGAAACGAGAGAAGACGCATGTGAGGAGGAAGGCGGTGACACGGATGGGGGCACGCGTCCCCCGAGGCTGGGAAGACCCCAGCAGGCCGCGGCATGGGCGTAAGAGGCAGGATGCGAGCGGACAGGGGGACACGGGGACGGCTCGGGAGGGCTCAGGGTCCAGGGCCGCGAGCCAGCGTCAGCGAGACGGGGCTGGGGCAGCCCCCAACATCGCTGGAGGGGAGGCTGGGTGTGGTTTCGAGAGTGAGGGTGACCCTGTGTCCCTTCAACGGAGAAGGAAATCGCAACCCACTCCAGCGTTCTTGCCTAGAAAATCCCATGAACAGAGGAGCCTGGTGGGCTTCCGTCCACGGGGTCACAAAGAGTCGGACACTGAGCACACCATACATGCGTTGCCTTCAAAGGGCCTCTGTCTCCATCAGGCCAGCTTCCTGTGAAGCCGCGTGCTTCTGTCTGGGGAAGCCTCCAGGCTACACCTGCGACCGAGCAGAACACAGACCTCCCTGCCCCCGAGAAGAGCCTTGTGGGTGAGCCGCAGAAGGCCTGCGTTTCCCATCAACCTCCCAGCTACGTGTTCTGAGTGCAATTCGGGGGGTCCGGGGTGGGGGGGCGCCCAGCAGAGATGGGGAGCCGTGTGCTTCTAGGCCAGGATTCTCGGCGTCTTCGCCAGGAAGTTCCACAGGAGGAAGTCAGATCCCTGCTGGTGTGGAATGACAGCCCCCTCCCCGTCCCCGGCCCAAGCAGGCCTCCTCCAGCAGGACATGGGCCTGTGTGCGTGCTAAATCACTCGATGTCCAGCTCTTTCCGGCTCCATAGATGGTAGCCCACAAGGCTCCTCTGTCCGTGGGATTCTCCAGGCAATACTGGAGTGGGATGCCCTGCCTTCCTCCATGGGATCTTCCCCACCCAGGGCTCGAACTCCTGTCTCTTGTGGCTCCTGCACTGGCAGGCAGGTTCTTTACCACTAGTGCCACCTGGGAAGCCGGGACTGTGGGCCTGGTCTGTGCTAGGGCATTCCTGGGCGTTTGCTGCGCCTGAGAAATACGGTGGGTGGACTTCCTCCTAACAGGGCGCCTCCCCTCTAGGGGCAGGTCCATGCTGTTCTTCATGGCATCGAGTGGCCACTTGGAGAGCGCTGGGTGGGTCCTCGTGACTCAGTCTTATACACCAAATGTCTGCCCTTCCCGTGGAACAATCCACATGACTCACACAAATATTTACTGAAAGCTGACAGGGTGAAGTCCACGCTTCTCACAAAGCCGCTCAAGAAGGCCTCGACAGCGGAGTCCCGCCTGATTGGCCGGACCCACCTCTCAATGCTTCGGCTTCAAACTTTCTCACAACACAGGTCCACCGGAGGTCCCTGCCTGCCCCCCGCTGCCCCCCACCAGCTCTGCCTGAATGTTCTCCTCACTGGACTCAGTTCAGCACCTACTCAGGGAGGCAGGAGTGTCCCCCGCCCCAGGGCAGGGTGCCTGTGGACTAGCTGCGCTCTGTCAGGTTCCACGTGTCACTGACTGGCAGCGTGGAGCTAAGCACCATCCTCGCCCGGGCTGAGCTGTATGAACCATATGGGGCCAGATCTGCCTTCTTCCTCTGCTGTTCTTGAAACCTCTCTCTGCACAGTGACCCCACCCAAGGCAGACTGCTCACAGGAACATCACCCGTCAGAGCTGTGTGGCCTCAGGCCCGTGACAGCTTACTTTCTAGAAGCAAGGAAAATGATCTCGCCTCTAAAACACACACTGAGGCTATACAGGAGGTCAAGGGAAAAGAAGGAAAATGACACTTTCCACCAGAAGCACAGAGTAAACTGAACTCTCAAAATCAATAAAACTATCTCTAAAGGAAAAAAACAAAAACAAAAACAAAACACCACCTCGAGATCATCAAGAAATACCTTCAAATATTATTTGTAAGAGTTGGATGACTTAAAAGAAAGGGAAAGCCAACCAGTGTCTTTTAATGTGCTCGTGTCCAAAAAAAAACCAAAAACAAATTGAGGCAGTGACCTGGCAAAACGTGCTGTGACAGCAGGTGAGAAGTGAGGTATTGAGGCAGAGAGAAAACGACCGTGGGAAACACACAGCCAAGAGCTCATCTGATGACTTTCGAACATGCAGAAAAGCACGTGGAATCAGAACACACCACCCAGGTTCAATAGGTGTGAACTGGCCAATCCTGACAGCAAGGCTTTTAGGAAACCATGTCTGTGACCCACTCACTGCCTGGCCTCTCGATACTTGGGTCCTGGGATTTCTCCCCAGTCCCAGAGGAGGAGAGCCCGCTCTGGCCCCGCCTGTTGCGTCTGTCAGGCAGAGCTCCTGCTGTTTCAGTCAGTCTCACTTCTGCTCAGCAGTCTCAGGACCTCTGCTACTCGGGGTGCAGAAGATGGGCTGCTGCTCCCAAGGGGTCCCCTAGGACCCACAAGTGTGTCCACCCCCTGCCGCACCCCGGGGCTGTACATCAGCAGGATCTCATTTCTCCACCCTCTGAACACTGGTGTGGGCACCATGACCTACCCTGGCCAGTGAGCTGAGTGGCATCATGTGTCATCCCAGTACAGGCTTTAGAAGCCAACTTCAAGGCCCAGTGGGTTTTCTTTCCCTGCTTCTAAGATCGTGAAGACCCTGCCACGAACTGCAGCCCCTCCCAGACTGGGCCCCTGAGAAATTGCAGACAGCAGGAACCACCCGCTGACCCACAGAGGCAGAGCTCAACCATGCTGTGAAAGCCACTGAGCTGTTTGTTTTGGGGAATTGTTCGTTACCATGGCATAACCTCCCCTCTCCTGACTGATACAAGTCTTCCCAGGTAATGGAATTACAAGGAAGCACAGCCATTCATTCCAAATGAACAAGGCTGGTTGCTATTGCTTTTAAAATTGTTATTCCATTTAATTTTGTTAAAGAAACATAACTGAGAACTGCGACCTTACCAGAACACGTGAAATGGATTGTTCACTATACTCTGCCCACGTGAATCCAAGCAAACACATCACACCCCAGTCAGGGAATCAGGGCCTTTGAGTGACAGGTAACCAAAGATGAAGGAAGCTGTCTGATTTGAAGACCAGCAAGAACAAAGGGGACAACAGAGGATGAGATGGCTGGGTGGCATCATCACCTCAACAGATATGAGTTTGAGCAAACTCTGGGAGATGGTGAGGGACAGGGAAGCCTGGCGTGCTGCAATCCATGGGGTTGCAAAGACTCGGAAACAAATGAGCAACTGAGCAACAGAACAAAGGACAGAATCAGACAGGACTTAGAAAAATGAGAAGGTGCTCATCCTTTCTGATTAAAAAGAATACAAATCAAAACTTCTGTGAAGTGCTATTCTTTTTACCCATCCATCAGATTGGCAAGTTAGATGAAAGCACACAGGTTCAGGAGCAGAGCAGAGACACCCAGAGATCATGAACTGGGTTCATCAAGCCCACAGTCAGGATTTGGCCAGACAATATTTGCAAGCTTGCTCCCTGGAGTGGCTATGATATAGATTGCCCTCTGTACTACTCTCATCATGAATAATGGGGCTAAAACAGTGCCTCGGTCATAGTGATTTTGTTAAGACACTTCTCACAGAGGCTGCCACTTTATAAGTGCTTCAAAACTGAGGTTACACAAACAATGAGACAGGGGTTATTATGATGCCTGGTTTAAGTACGCAAGCGTCAGGGTCAGAGTGTGGAATTCCAGATCCATCCTCTGTTAGGTGAACCCCTTAACCTTTCTGGGCTGCAGTTTCACAGGAAAAAAAGGGGCCTCACAAAGTTGCGAGCATCAGGACATATCACACACAGGGTCTACCATGAGTAAGCAATCAAAAAGCATCTCCTCTTATTATAATGACAGTTCAGTTCAGTTGTATCCAACTCTTTGTGACCCCATGGATTGCAGCACACCAGGCCTCCTGGTCCATCACCAACTCCCGGAGTTTACTCACGCTCGTGTTCGTTGAGTTGGTGATGCCATCGAATCATCTCATCCTCTGGCGTCCCCTTTTCCCGCCTTCAATCTTTCCCAGCATCAGGGTCTTTTCAAATGAGTCAGTTCTTCGCATCAATATTACAGTTTCAGCTTCAGCATCAGTCCTTCCAATGAATATTCAGGACTGGTTTTCTTTAGGATTGACTGGTTGGATCTCCTTGCAGTCCAGGGGACTCTCAAGAGTCTTCTCCAACACCATAGTTCAAAAGCATCAATTCTTTGGCGCTCAGCTTTCTTTATAGTCCAACTCTCACATCCATACATGACTACTGGAAAAACCATAGTTTTGATTAGATGGACCTTTGTTGGCAAAGTAATGTCTCTGCTTTTTAATAAGCTGCCTATTGGTCATGACTTTTGGTTATGACCAAATTTGGTTGGTCGTGACTTTTCTTCCAAGCAGCAGGCACCTTTTAAGCTCATGGTTGCAGTCACCATCTGCAGTGATTTTGGAGCCCCCAAAATAAAGTCAGCCACTGTTTCCCCATCTATTTCCCATGAGGTGATGGGACCAGATGCCATCTTAGTTTTCTGAATGTTGAGTTTTAAGCCAGCTTTTTCACTCTCCTCTTTCACTTTCATCAAGAGGCTCTTTAGTTCTTCACTTTCTGCCATAAGGGTGGTATCATCTGCATATCTGAGGTTATTGATATTTCTCCAGGCAATCCTGATTCCAGCTTGTGCTTCATCCAGTCCAGCATTTCTCATGATGTGCTCGGCATACAAGTTAAATAAGCAGGGTGACAGTATACAGCCTTGATGTATCCTTTCCCAATCTGGAACCAGTCTGTTGTTCCATGTTCAGTTCTAACTGGTGCTTTTTGATCTGCATACAGATTTCTCAGGATGCAGGTCAGGTGATCTAGTATTGAAAGCTCTCCTGCTTATAAACAGCTCTTGCTTTTTCAATGATCCAACAGATGTTGGCAATTTGATCTCTGGTTCCTCTGCCTTTTCTAAAGCCAGCTTGAACATCAGGAAGTTGACAGTTCACATACTGTTGAGGTCTGGCTTGGAAAATTTTGAGAATTATTTTGCTAGCAGGTGAGATGGGTACAAATATGCAGTAGTTTGAGCATTCTTTGGCATTGCCTTTCTTTGGAATTGGAATGAAAACTGACCTTTTCCAGTCCTGTGGCCACTGCTGAGTTTTCCAAATTTGCTGGCATATTGAGTGTGTAGCACTTTCACAGCATTATCTTTTAGGATTTGAAATAGCTCAACTGGAATTCCATCACCTCCACTAGCTTTGTTCATAGTGATGCTTCCTAAGGCCCACTTGACTTCACATTTTAGGATGTCTGGCTCAAGGTGAGTGATCACACCATCGTGGTTATCTGGGTCGTGAAGATCTTTTTTNCACTAGCTTTGTTCATAGTGATGCTTCCTAAGGCCCACTTGACTTCACATTTTAGGATGTCTGGCTCAAGGTGAGTGATCACACCATCGTGGTTATCTGGGTCGTGAAGATCTTTTTTGTACAGTTCTTCTGTGTATTCTTGCCACCTCTTCTTAATGTCTTCTGCTTCTGTTAGGTCCATACCATTTCTGTCCTTTATTGAGCCCATCTTTGCATGAACTGTTCCCTTGGTATCTCTAATTTTCTTGAAAAGATCTCTAGTCTTTCCCATTCTATTGTTTTCCTCTATTTCTCTGCATTGATCACTGAGGAAGGCTTTCTTATCTCTCCTTGCTATTCTTTGGAACTCTGTATTCAAATGGGTATATCTTTGCTATTCTCCTTTGCCTTTTACTTCTCTTCTTTTCTCAGCTATTTGTAAGACCTCCTTAGACAACCGTTTTGCCTTTTTGCATTTCTTTTTCTTGGGGATGGTTTTGATCACTGCCTCCTGTACAATGTCACGAACCTCTGTCCATAGTTTTTCAGGCACTCTGTCTATTAGATCTAATCCCTTGAATCTATTTCTCACTTCCACTGTATAGTCATAAGGGATTTGATTTAGGTCATACCTGAATGGTCTAGTGGTTTCCCTACTTTCTTCAATTTAAGTTTGAATTTGGCAATAAGGAGTTCATGATCTGAGCCATAGACAGCTAGTATGAGATTTAAAGATGGAGACAAAATGCACTGCATTTTAAAAGAATTGATTGAAATCTAATCACTTACAAATAATGTCCTTTATTGTCACAAAAGCAAACACGGACACTAGTTAGATGTCTTAAGAAGAACGTTTGAGCAATTGTTGTTCAGTTACTCAGGCATGTCTGGCTCTTTGTGAACCCATGGACTGCAGCAAACCAGGCTTTCCTGTTCTTCAGTATCTCCCGGAATTTGCTCAAACTCCTGTCTATTGAGTCGATGATGCCATCCAACCATCTCATCCTCTATCGCCCCCTTCTCCTCCTTCCCTCAATGTTTCCCAGCATCAGGGTCTTATGAGTCGGCTATTCCCATCAGGTGGCCAAAGTATAAGAGCTTCAACATCAGTCCTTCCAGTGAATATTCAGTGTTGATTTCTTTTAGGATTGACTGATTTGATTTGCTGTCCAAGGGACTCTCAAGAGTCTTCTCCATCACCCCAGTTTGAAAGCATCAATTCTTCAACACTCAGCGTTCTTTATGGTTCAATTCCCACATCCGTACATGACTACGGGAAAAATCACCTTCCCAGGTGGCTCAGTGGTCAAGTCTGCCTGCAATGCAGGAAACCCAGGTTCGATCCCTGGGTAGGGAAGATCCCCTAGAGATGGGAATGGCTACCCGCTCCAGCATTCTTGCCTGGAGAATCCCATGGACAGAGGAGCCGGGCAGGCTATGGTCAATGCAGTCACACAGACACAGACGCCAGTGGCTAAGACTCTGCATTCCCAATGCAAGGGGCCTAGGTTCAATCCTTGGTAGGGAGCTAGATCCCAAATGTTACAACTAAAGATCCCAGATGCTGCAATGAAGATAGAAGATCCCACATGACACCACTAAGACCTGGCGCAGCCAAATACATACATAGCTANACACAGACACAGACGCCAGTGGCTAAGACTCTGCATTCCCAATGCAAGGGGCCTAGGTTCAATCCTTGGTAGGGAGCTAGATCCCAAATGTTACAACTAAAGATCCCAGATGCTGCAATGAAGATAGAAGATCCCACATGACGCCACTAAGACCTGGCGCAGCCAAATACATACATAGCTAATATATTTAAAAAATACACACAGAGTCTCTACTTTCATGAGACTGTCCCGCTGTCCCACTGAGGACTAATGCGTGGAGAGAATCAGCTCCATGTCTTTAAGGCAAACTTAGGACAGGATTTATCTAAAGATGTATTCCTCGTTCTGGCTGTTACGTATTTGAAGCACCGAGTGCTGGTTCAGCCCTGGCAGCTTTCTTCACCCAGACACCCTCGATCCAGGCGCATCTCTGCTTGTGGGCTGTCAACTCCGGCACTAGCGCTGTCACCCTGGGGCATGAGCTAAGCGTCTGGCCAGCATGGCCAGCCCACTAAGACACTTCTCAGTGGGAAATCAGGGCAGGGGGAGGCATTCTGCTGCAGCTCCTCTGGAAGGAACCTGGTGGGCTCCTGATGCCCTCAGCTTCTGCTGCTTTTGAAGAAAGAGACCTTCTCCTTGGAGCAACTCTGTCCTAGGAGGTTTCAAAACTGAGTGCTGTTCACTGCTGCTGGGAATAGAAGATGGGTCAGCTGCTGTGCTCCTCACAGTATTAAACACTTGATTTGTTTACCAAATTATTGATTCCATTTGATCCAGCAACTCAATTTTTGGGCACACACCCAGAAGAACTGAAAGCAGGGACTCAGACAGTTATATGCACACCCACGTTCACTGCATTACAATTCACAACAGCCCAAAGGTGGAAACCACCCAAGAGCCCATCAATGGATGAATGGATGAACAACGGTGGTTTGTATGTACAATGGAATGTTATTCAACCTTAAAAAGGAAGGAAATCCTGACATGTGCTACAGCATGGATGAACCTTGAAGGCACGGCATGAAATAAGCCAGACACAAAAAGACAAAGATATTACATGATCCCACTTACATGAGGTTTCTAGTGTAGTCAAGTGATAGACACAGAAAGTAACTGGTGGTGAGCAGGGGCTGGGGAGACGGGGGAATGGAGGTGAGCTTAATGGACAGGGCGTTTCCAGCTCAGGAAGAGGCAAAAGTTCTGGGATGAATGGTGGTGACGGCTGCACAGCAGTGAAGGGCACAGCATGTCACTGGACTGCGTGCTCAGAAAGAGTTAAAACGGTAAATTTTACTCTCTGTGTATTTCACCACCAAAAACCAGGAAAGAAATGAACGCTGTGCTCACCCAGCTGCTCTTGCCAGACCGGTCTTGAGCTGCAAGGACCATGAACTCCTGAGTGACGTCCACGCCTTGGATTAAACTGAGCACTCCTTCCTGACCAGAGAGCAAAGGGCCTCTTTTTTTAACAGTCCTGAAGGGACCCAAGGACTTGGTCCAGCCTCTCGAGAGTGAGAGTTTCTTACCCCTTAATTAGCGAAATAGCTCCCCCTCACCCCAGAACCGAGTCCCACCGGCTAGAGCTTGAAAACACCCGATTCCCTCCTCCTGCCCCTACTGTACTCCAAGGCCAAATTTGCCTGTTACTCCAGGTATTTCTTGACTTCCTACTTTTTCATTCCAGTCTCTTATAATGAAAAGAACATCTTTGAGTTTTCATTGTTAACTCATATATTTGCCATGAAGTGGCAAATCTGATGGGACTAGATATCATGATCTTAGTTTTTTCAATGTTGAGTTTTAAGCTAGCTTTTTCACTCTTCTCTTTCACCCTAATCAAGAGGCTCTTTAGTTCCTCTTTGTTTTCTGTCATAAGGTTGGTGTTATGTACATATCTGAGGTTATTGATATTTCTTTCAGACGTCTTGATTCCAGCTTCTACTCCATCCAGTCCAGTATTTTGCATGATGTACTCTGCATATATGTTAAATAAGTAGGGTGCCAATATACAACCTTGATGCACCCCTTCCCAATTTGAAACCAGTCCACTTTTTCATGTCTAGTTCTAACTGTTGCTCCTTGACCTGCATACAGATTTGTCAGGAGGCAGGTATGGTGGTCTGGTATTCCTGTCTCTTTAAGAATTTTCCACAGTTTGTTATGATCCACACAATCAAAGTCTTTAACATAGTCTATGAAGCAGAAATAGATGTTTTTCTGCAATTTTCTTGCTTTTTCTATGATCCAGTGGATGTTGGCAATTTGATCTCTGGTTCCTTTACGTTTTCTAAATCCAGCTTGAATATAAGGAAGTTCTTGATTCCTGTACTATTGAAGCCTAGCTTGGCTAATTTTGAGCATTATTTGCTAGTGTGTGAAATGAGTGCAATTGTACAGCAGTTTGAACATTCTTTGGCATTACCTTTCTTTGAGATTGGAATGAAAGCTGACCTTTTCCAGTCCTGTGGTCACTGCTGAGTTTTCCAGATTTGCTGGCATATTGAGTGCAGCACTTTCATTGGATCATCTTTTCAGATTTGAAATAGCTCAACTGGAATTCCATCACTTCCACTAGCTTTCTTTGCAGTGATGCTTCTTTTAAGGTCCACTTGACTTCACAGTCTNGCTGACCTTTTCCAGTCCTGTGGTCACTGCTGAGTTTTCCAGATTTGCTGGCATATTGAGTGCAGCACTTTCATTGGATCATCTTTTCAGATTTGAAATAGCTCAACTGGAATTCCATCACTTCCACTAGCTTTCTTTGCAGTGATGCTTCTTTTAAGGTCCACTTGACTTCACAGTCTAGGGTGTCTGGCTCTGGGTGAGTGAAAACACCATCATGATTATCTGGGTCATTAAGATCTCTATAGTATACGTCTTCTGTGTATTCTTGCCACCTGTTCTTAATATCTTCTGCTTCTATTCGCTCCATACTACTTCTGTCTTTTATTATACCCATCTTTGCATGAAATATCCCCTTGGTATCTATAATTTTATTGAGAGTATCTCTCATCTTTCCCACTTTGTTGTTTTCCTCTATTTCTTTTCATTGATCACTAAGGAAGGCTTTCTTATCTCTCCTTGCTATTCTTTGAAACTCTTTTCAGATGGGTAATCTTTCCTTTTCTCCTTTGCCTTCACTTATCTTCTTTTCTCAGCTTGTAGGGCCTCCTAAGACAACCATTTTCCTTTTTCCACTTCTTTTTCTTGGGGATAGTTTTTATCACTGCCTCCTATACAGTGTCATGAACCTCTGTCCATAGTTTTTCAGGCACTCTGTCTATCAGATCCAATCCCTTGAATCTATGTGTCACTTCCGCTGAATAAGGGATTTGATTTAAGTCATATCTGAATGGTCTAGTGTTTTTTCCTACTTTATTCTATTTAAGTCTGAATTTGGCAATAAGGAATTAATGATCTGAGCCACAGTCAACTCCCAGTGTTTGCTTACTGTATAGAGCTTCTCCATCTTCGGCTGAAAAGAATATAATTAGTCTGATTTGAATGTTTACCATTTGGTGATGTCCATGTGTAGAGTCTTCTCTTGTGTTGTTGGAAGAGGGTGTTTGCTATGACCATTGCTCTGTTTCTGGAGAAATTTTTATAATAAATAGATGCTGAATTTTGTCAATAGTTTTTTCTATACCTATTGACATGACCATGCAGCTTTTATTATTCAGTTTGTTCGTGTGGTATATCATGATGATTGATTTCTGTGTATTGAAGTATCCTTGCCCCTAGAGATCAATTCTGGCTTATCATGTTGTATGGTCCTTTGTTGCAGTCAGTTTGATAGTAGTTTGTTGAAGATTTTTGCATCTGTATTCATCAGTGACATAAGCCTATAATATTTTTTTTGTGGTAGCTCTGTCTGATTATGATATCAGGGTGATAGTGGCCTCATAGAATGAGTTTGGGAGTCTTCCTTCCTCAGCAGGTTTTTGGAAGAGTTTGAGAAGCATAGGTATTAACTCTTCTCTAAATGTTTGGTAGACTTTTCCTGTGAAGCCATCTGGCTATACTTGACGTTTGTTGAATTTTTAAAAAACTCTCTTAGTTCATATATTTGTGATTTTTCTGCTCATACTTTCTCCTTCTTGGTTTGGTCTTGGTGGTTGTATCTTTGTTAGAATTTGTCCATTTCTTCTAGGCTTTATATTTTATTGGCTTATAGTTATTTGTAGTTTTGTTTGTGCCCTCCAAGAGTCTCTGTTTCCCAATCCTATGGATTTTCCCATTGGCCTTCAAATTCCCTAGAGGTTCTCAATCCCTTTGCCAAATCCTCAGGTCGGGAAATCTGTTGTGGTGCCTAGAACTTTTGTAACAGTGAAAGAACTTCTGTGGTATAATTTTTCTCCAGTTCATGGGTCTCCTGTTTGGCAGCTCTACAGTGGAACTAATGATGACCTCCTCCAAGAAGGTGCCACAAGTTGCACCTTCCATGACCACAGCTGCTGCCAGAGCCCCTACCTCTGTGGCAGGGCACTGCTGACCTGTGCCTACACGGGAGACACTTAAACACTCAAAGGCAGGTCTGGCTCAGTCTCTTGTGGGGGTCACTGCTCCTTTCCCTGGATCCTGGTGCACATAAAGTTTTCTTTGTGCCCTCTGAGCTTCTCTGGCTCAGTATGGGCATGAGGTTTGATTTTAGACCTGATTGTCCCCCTCCTATATTTCTGTTGTGGTACTTCCCTATAGTTCATATGTTTAAGAATCTGCCTGCAAAGAAGGGAGATCCAGGTTCAATCCTAGGGTTGGGAAGATCCCCTGGAAAAAGGGAATGGCAACTCACTCCAGTATTCTTGCCTGGAGAACCCCATGGACAGAGGAGCCTGGTGGGTTACAATCCACAGTGGGGTCTCAAAGAGTCAGACACAACTGAGCAACTAATACTACTTACTACTTGCTTACTGTCCTATTGGGCCTTCTCCTTTGCTCCTAGACATGGGGTGTCTTTTTTGGGAATCTCTTGATGGTTGTTCAGGAGCTAGTTGTGATTTTGTTGTTCTCATAGGAGAAGATGAGCACACTTCCTTCTACTCTGCCATCTTGTCATAAATGGGAATACCAGACCACCTTACCTGCCTCCTGCAAAACTTTTATGCAGGTCAAGAAGCAATAATTAGAATCTGACATACAACAATAGACTGGTTCAAAATTGGAAAAGGAGCTTGTCAAGGCTATATATCGTCATCCTGTGTATTTAACTTATATGCAGAGTACATCATGTGAAATGTCAGGCTGGATGAAGCACAAGCTGGAATCAAGATTTCCAGGAGAAACAGTAATAACCTCAGATATGCAGATGACACCACCCTTATACCNATGCAGAGTACATCATGTGAAATGTCAGGCTGGATGAAGCACAAGCTGGAATCAAGATTTCCAGGAGAAACAGTAATAACCTCAGATATGCAGATGACACCACCCTTATACCAGAAAGCAAAGAGGAACTAAATAGCCTTTATGAGGGTAAAAGAGGAGAGTGTGAAAGCTAGCTTAAAACTCAGCATTGAAAAAAGTAAGATCATGGTATCCGGTCCCATCACTTTATGGTAAATAAATGGGGAAATAATGGAAACAGTGACAGACTTTCTTCTCTTGGGCTCCAAAATCACTGTGGATGGTGACTGTAGCCATGAAACTAAAAGATGCTTGCTCCTTGAAAGAAAAGCTATGATCAACCTAGACCACATATAAAAAAGCCGAAAACGTCTCTCTTTTCAAAGCTGTGATTTTTCTAGTAGTTATGTGTGTGGATGTGAGAGTTGGACCATAAAGAAGGCTGAGTGCCAGAGAACTGATGCTTTTGAACTATCGTGTTAGAGAGGACTCTTGAGAATCCCCTGGACTGCAAGGAGATCAAACCAGTCAATCCTAAAGGAAATCAATCCTGAATATTCATTGGAATGACTGATGCTGAAACTCCAATACTTTGGCCACCTGATGTGAAATGCTGACCCATTGGAAAATCCTTGATGCTGGGAAAAGTTGAAGGCAGGAAGAGAANGGACTGCAAGGAGATCAAACCAGTCAATCCTAAAGGAAATCAATCCTGAATATTCATTGGAATGACTGATGCTGAAACTCCAATACTTTGGCCACCTGATGTGAAATGCTGACCCATTGGAAAATCCTTGATGCTGGGAAAAGTTGAAGGCAGGAAGAGAAGGGAATGATAGAAGATGAGCTTGTTGGATGGCATCGTTAATTCAATGGACATTAGTTTGAACAAGCTCTGGGAGATGGTGATGGACAGGGAAGCCTCGCATGCTGCAGTCCATGGGGTTGCAAAGAGTTGGACATGACTGAGCTACCGAACAATAACACTTATTTGTAGGAGTGTCTCTTATGGTCCTTTGTAATTCTATGGTCTTTGCTATAACTTCTTAATCATTTTAAATTTTATTGATATGAGTCTTCTCCCTTTTTTTTTTCTTGATGAGGCTGACTGAAGTTTTATCAGTTTTATCTTGTGAAAGAACTAGTTTTAAGTTTCATTGATCTTTAGTATTGTTTTATTTATCTTCATTTTTTTCTGATATCATCTTTATGATTTTTTTCTTCCACTATCATTGGATTCTGTTTGTTTCTCTAGTTGCTTGAGATGTAATATTAGGTTGTTTATATGAGATTTCACTTGTTTCCTGAAGTAAGACTGTATTGCTGCTGCTGCTGCTGCTAAGTCACTTCAGTCATGTCCGACTCTGTGTGACCCCATAGACGGTAGCCATCATTACCATCTTTCTAAATTCCATATATATGTGTTAGTATACTGTATTGGTGTTTTTCTTTCTGGCTTACTTCACTCTGTATAATTGGTTCCAGTTTCATCCATCTTATTAGAACTGATTCAAATGTATTCTTTTTAATGGCTGAGTAATACTCCATTGTGTATATATACCACAGCTTTCTTATCCATTCATCCGCTGATGGACATCTAGGTTGTTTCCATGTCCTGGCGTGTTTTTGTTGTTTGTATCTAGGTATTTTAAAATTTTCTCTTTGATTTCTTCAGTGATCCATGTGGTATTTCATAACCTATTGTTTAACTGCCATGTGTTTGCCTTTTTTTTTTTTTTTAACATTTTTACTCCTGTAATTGATTTCTAATCCCTTAGTGTTATAGTTGGAAAAGATACTGGAGATTATTTTAATTTTCTTAAATTTACCAAGGCTTGATTTGTATTCCAATATGTGATTTCTCCTAGAGAATGTTTCATGTGCACTTAAGAAATTCATTTCTTCCTATAAGCTTATTTCAGGTGGAATGTTCTGTAAATATCAAATTCTTCTCATCTGATGTATCATTTAAGGCCTTTGTTTCCTTATTGATTCTCTGTCTTGATGGTCTATCCATTAATGAGTGTGCGGTATTAAAGTCCCCACTATTGTGTTATTGTCATTGTCTATTTTTATGACTGTTAGCATTTATCTTATATATTGCGGTGCTCATCTGTTGGGTGTATATATGTTTGCAATTGTTTTATCATCTTGGACTTATCCCTTGATCATATGTAATACCCTTCTTTGTCCCTTATAGCAGTTCTTAAATGTCTTTTTTTTTTTTGATATATATATTGTTACTCTAGCTTTCTTTTGATTTCCATTTGCATGAAATACCTTTTTCCATCCCCTTACTTTTATTCTATATGTATCTATAGATATGAAGTGGGTCTCTTGTATACAGCATTTATACAGGTCTTGATTTCATATCCATTCTGTCAGTTTGTGTCTCAGACTTTATTTTGGGGGGTTGCAAAATCACTGCAGATGGTGATTGCAGCCATGAAATTAAAAGACGCTTACTCCTTGGAAGGAAAGTTATGACCAACCTAGACAGCATATTCAAAAGCAGAGACATTATCTTGCCAACAAAGGTCCGTCTAGTCAAGGCTATGGTTTTTCCAGTAGTCGTGTATGGATGTGAGAGTTGGACTGTGAAGAAAGCTGAGCGCCAAAGAATTGATGCTTTTGAACTGTGGTGTTGGAGAAGACTCTTAAGAGTCCCTTGGACTACAAGGGGATCCAACCAGTCCATTCTAAAAGAGATCGGTCCTGGATGTTCTTTGGAAGGAATGATGCTAAAGCCGAAACTCCAGTACTTTGGCCACCTCATGTGAAGAGTTGACTCATTGGAAAACTCTGATGCTGGGAGGGATTGGAGGCAGGAGGAGAAGGGGATGACAGAGGATGAGATGGCTAGATGGCATCACCGACTCGATGGACATGAGTTTGAGTGAACTCCGGGAATTGGTGATGGACTGGGAGGCCTGGCATGGTGCAATTCATGGGGTCACAAAGAGTTGGACACGACTGAGCGCCTGGACTGAGCTAAGGCTAGAGCATTTAAGCCATTTACGTTTAAGGTAATTTTCAAGGAATTCTTTGGTGATTTCGTGGTTAAGACTTTGCAGTCACAATGTTGGGGGCATGGGTTCAATCCCTGGTTGGCAAAACTACAGCATTAACCATGACACTTTCCCCTCCCCCCAAAAAAGAGCAAAAAAGATCTTTATTTATATGAATATTCTTATTGGCCATTGGTTAATTGTTTTGGATTCGTTTTTCAAGGTCTTTTTTTTTCTTCTTTGTTTTTTTATCTCTTGTGATTTGACATCTATTTCTCATGATGTGTCTGATTGTTTTTTCTTTTTGTGTGTGTATCTATTTTAGATTTCAGTTTGTGTTTCCCATGAGGTTTTGATTTAGCCTTCTATATATGTCCAAGATTGAGTTGTTGATCTGTTGATTTCAAATGAATTTCCTGTTCTTCATTTGTACTCTCCCTTTTGCATGATTGTTTTTAGACATCGTATTTTGCTGGGAGGCGCCACGGGAGATCCCACCCATGACAGGGTTATGTGAAAGAAAACTGTTAAGCAAGGCTTCAGAACTCAAGGGTCTCCCTAGGCTTTCTCGAACATCTACCCCAGAACCAGAATCTGTCTGATTTACTGTTTCATGACTTTCACCAACTCCTCTGACATTAACAGGGGGCTAACCCTAACCACTTTTCTCTGAAAAAAATCAACTTAGGGCTATAGCTAATAAGTCTCCCAGACATGAGAGGAATATTTCAAATCAAACCTTCCTGTTAGCATTCTAGCTTGCGTGGCAGGTATATCCAGACTCTTACAGCTACGCATGTGATTATTTACAGCCTCCCAACTGTGAGAGGTACAAAAAGCCTAAAACATAGAGCCTTTGAAAGAGTTAAAAGTTATTAGAGTAGTGCTAGTGCTGGTGTAGGATTTCATTATTGGGCCAATGCTTGTTGCTAAGTTCCCATATCTCTTATCCACTGTGCACCTGGGAATGCATTAGTTAACACCTGTCTCTTATACACATCTAGATGTGTATAAGAGACAGATATTATCCTGATAACTCATGTTGTTTCCTGAAA
>SJYX01001074.1:49125-59991 GCA_006410675.1 Oreotragus oreotragus | reverse complement strand
ATCATCACACTGTAAATAACAGTGACATATAAGGCAAGTATACTGAGCCTTAGGAGATGGGCTGTGATGTTTTAATGGTAATGTTAACTAGTTTTTCTGATCATTTATTGGTTCATTCTTTTAACCAACTTCCTCTACTTTTAAGTGCTGAGCCTTAGGAGATGGGCTGTGATATGTTTTAATGGTAATGTTAACTAGTTTTTCTGATCATTTATTGGTTCATTCTTTTAACCAATTTCCTCTACTTTTAAATATGCATACAAACAAAAATAGCACAGACAGTGCATATGGGATCCCTTTCAGTTTAAAGGCTGGAGATGGATGCTGGATACAAAGTAACCAATGTCAACACATAAAGTGTATTCTATTGAAAAGACCACAGAACTTACCTTTAGGAGACACAAATATGCCCCTGATTCTGTCATTGGCTGGCTGTCACATCTACCATGTATGTCTCACACATAGTGGGAAATCAACACATAGGGAAAATTGTTTTTTTAAGGTATTTTTTTAATAAGTATCCAGTTGTACTCTATATTTCCCTCCCACATTATTATATTTTTCTTGTTCAGTTGTGAACAGTGACTTGTTCAGATTAAGATAAGTCCATTTTTGGAATTGTTGGAAGACCTTGGTTCCTTATTGTATCACTTACCATCTAGTAGGCTTTATTTAGGTAATTCATCTTTGTGAGCCTTAGCTTTTACGTCTATAACATTATTATTATTATTGAGGTAAAAATGGTGCATGATAATATTATGGATGGAATTGACTTCACCAATTACCAAATAAGCACTGACTACAAAGATTTTTTTTTAATTGGAGTATAATTGCTTTACAGTGTTATTTTAGCCTCTGCTGTACAGCAGAGTGAGTCAGCTGTATGTATGCATATATTCCCTCCCTCTTGGACCTCCTTCCCATGCCCTCCTCCATAATACCTAGCTAAATCATCACACAGCACCAAGCCAAGCTCCCTGTGCTATACAACAGGTTCTTTCTAGCTATCTGTTTTACACATGGTAGTATATTTACGTCTAACTATCTTCCCAGTTCATTTCACCTTCCCCCCCACCCTGTGTCCACACATCAGTTCTCTACATCTGCGTCTCAATCCCTGCCCTGAAACTAGGTTAATCTGTATCATTTTCTTGGTTTCACATACATACATTCATACACAGTATTTTTTCTTTCTCATTTACTTCAATCTGTATGATACACTCTAGATCCATCCACATCTCTACAAATGAATCAATTTTCTTCCTTTTTGTGACTAATACTCCATTTATATATGTATCACATCTTCTTTATCCATTCCTCTGATGACAGACACTTAGACTGTTCCCATATCCTGACAAGGGTAAATAGTGCTGCAGTGAACACTGGGTGCATGTGTCTTTTTGACACACGGTTTTCTCAGGGTCTATGCCCAGTAGTGGAATTGCTGGGTCATATAGAAGTTCTAGGGGCTTCTACGATGGCCCAGTGGGTAAAGAATCTGCCAGCAATGCAGGAGACAGAGGAGATGTGGGTTGGATCCCTGGGTCAGGAAATCCCCTGGAGGAGGCAGTGGCAACCAACTCCAATATTCTTGCCTGGGAAATCCTATGGACAGAGGAGCCTGGTGGGCTATAGTCCATGGGGTCTCAAAGAGTTGGACATGACTGAGTGACTAACACACACGATAGTTCTATTTTTAGTTTTTTAAGGAAACACCATACTGTTCTCTATAGTAGTGGCTGTATCAGTTTACATTCCCAAGAGACTTCTCTTTTCCCTACACCCTCTCCAGCATTTATTTTTTGTAGATCTTTTGATGATGGCCATTATGATGAGTGTGATGTGATATCTCACTGTAGTTTTGATTTTCACTTCTCTAATAATTAGTGATGATGAGCATTTTTGCATGTGACTCTTGGCCATCTGTATGAAGACTACAAAGATTAAAGAAGACATAATTCTGACACAGGGAAGATAGTGAAAATGCTATAAAACCATATGCTGTAAGATTATAGGAGTATAAAAAAAAAAGAGAGAGATGACTTCCCGCTGAAATAATCAGGAAGGAATTTATGGTAGAAGTGGAATTTCCATCAGGTCTTAAAAGATAAATATGTTTTGATGGCATGAACTTAATAGTGAATAGATAAAGAAGGATCTAAAACAAGGAATAAAGTCTTATAGAATGGCCCAACTAATGAAAATATTAAGTTAGAGAATTTCAAGTATGTGATCAGCCCTTTAAGAACTGGCACAATATGTGTATCTTGTTAATTGTTTATGTTTGGGACCTAGCACAATGTCTGACTCTCTTGCTTTCTTGATGATCCAGCGGATGTTGGCAATTTGATCTCTGGTTCCTCTGCCTTTTCTAAAACCAGCTTCAACATCTGGAATTTTACAATTCACCTATCGCTGAAGCCTGGCTTGGAGAATTTTGAGCATTAATTTACTAGTGTGTGAGATGAGTGCAATTGTGTGGTAGTCTGAGCATTCTTTGACGTTGCCTTTCTTTGGGATTGGAATGAAAACTGACCTTTTCCAGTGTTGTGGCCACTGCTGAGTTCTCCGAATTTGCTGGCATATTGAGTGCAACACTTTCAAGAGAATTCCAGAAAAACATCTATTTCTGCTTTATTGACTATGCCAAAGCCTTTGACTGTGTGGATCACAATAAACTGTGGAAAATTCTGAAAGAGATGAAAATACCAGACCTCCTAACCAGCCTCTTGAGAAATCTGTATGCAGGTCAAGAAGCAACAGTTAGAACTGTACATGGAACAGACTGGTTCCAAATAGGAAAAGGAGTATGTCAAGGCTGTATATTGTCATCCTGCTTTATATGCAGAGAACATCATGAGAAACACTGGGCTGAAAGAAACACAAGCTGGAATCAATATTGCCAGAAGAAATATCACTAACCTCAGATAAGCAGATGACACCACCCTTATGGCAGAAAGTGAAGAGGAACTAAAAAGCCTCTTGATGAAAGTGAAAGTGGGAAGTGAAAAAGTTGGCTTAAAGCTAAACATTCAGAAAATGAAGATCATGGCATCTGGTCCCATCACTTCATGGGAAATAGATGGGGAAACAGTGGAAACAGTGACTGTCAGACTTTATATTTTTGGGCTCCAAAATCACTGCAGATGGTGACTGCAGCCATGAAATTAAAAGATGCTTACTCTTTGGAAGAAGTGTTATGACCAACCTAGATACCATATTAAAAAGCAGAGACATTACTTTGCCAACAAAGGTCCATCTAGTCAAGGCTATGGCTTTTCCTGTGCTCATGTATGGATGTGAGAGTTGAACTGTGAAGAAAGCTGAGCACCGAAGAATTGATGCTTTTGAANGACCAACCTAGATACCATATTAAAAAGCAGAGACATTACTTTGCCAACAAAGGTCCATCTAGTCAAGGCTATGGCTTTTCCTGTGGTCATGTATGGATGTGAGAGTTGGACTGTGAAGAAAGCTGAGCACCGAAGAATTGATGCTTTTGAACTGTGGTGTTGGAGAAGACTCTTGAGAGTCCCTTGGACTGCAAGGAGATTCAACCAGTCCATTCTAAAGGAGATCAGCCCTGGATTTCTTTGGAGGGAATGATTCTGAAGCCGAAACTCCAGTACTTTGGCCACCTGATGCGAAGAGTTGACTCATTGGAAAAGACTCTGATGCTGGGAGGGATTAGGGGCAGAAGGAGAAGGGGACGACAGAGGATGAGATGGCTGGATGGCATCACGGACTTGATGGATGTGAGTCTGAGTGAACTCCGGGAGATGGTGATGGACAGGGAGGCCTGGCGTGCTGCAATTCATGGGGTCGCAAAGAGTTGGACATGACTGAGCGACTGAACTGAGCTGAACAATGTCTTACATGTTATAGTGATAATTCAATTTGCTTATTATTTAACAGCCATTTGTTTTATTTTTTTGATTCTCATAATGATAATATAAGGCAAAATTTTATTCTCCCCTATTACAGAAGCTTAGGGCTTCCCTTGTGGCTCGGCTGGTAAAGAATCCGCCTGCAATGAGGGAGACCTAGGTTCGATCCCTGGGTTTGGAAGATCCCCTGGAGAAGGGAAAGGCTACCTACTCCAGTATTCTGGCCTAGAGAATTCCATGGACTCTATAGTCCATGGGCTCACAAAGAGTTGGTCACGACTGAGAGATTTTCACTTCACTTCATTGAACTGAAGCTTAGATCAATTAACTTAGCAAATTTGTATTACTAGTAAAAGGTAGAGCAGGGACTGTAATTTGGGCTTTTAACTATTACACTCTGCTCCCTCCTCAAGAAATAGAGGAGGCTCAGTCTTTGCTTTCATTAATATGGGAATTATATGTCTATGTATAAAATAAATGGGAAAGTGTTTCTGGAATATAAGAAGGATGGGGCCCGAGCTGTATAGGACTTTAAAACTTGACTATATATAACTCAATCCACTCAGAAAGAAACATTTTACCATCTGATTATAGATGGACTTATAACATCCTTTTTCTTTTTAACTTCTTTCTCTAAGGCTAGGATAGAGCCATGAATTTTTCATCACGACTGTGACATTTTACAAGTTATGTGACCTTGAAGAGACAACCTCTCTGGGCCTCAGTTTCCTCATTGGTTAAATTAGGTGACTAGATTTATTTAAAGTTATGGCTTCCCTTATGGCTCAGCTGGTAAAGAATCTGCCTGCAATTTGGGAGACCTGGGTTCAATTCCTGGGTTGGGAAGATCTCCTGGAGAAGGCAAAGGCTACCTACTCCAGCATTCTGGCCTGGAGAATTCCATGGACTACATAGTCCATGGGGTCGCAAAGAGTCAGACATGACAGCAATTTTCACTTTCATTTTTCAGTTATCTCATCCTCTGACTTCATGATGTTATGACTTCATTCAGTTTCTGCCATATGATCTGTCTGTCCTTGAGGCAGGATGTGTATATTTTTTCAATATTCATAAAATATCTTAGAAAATGAATGCCTACCAATATGGGACTGTGTGCATGCCTGTTATAAAATATTATACAGCTCATTATAATAATAAATTGAATATACGTGTGTACAAATGGGTTTTTATGAATAAGAATCTAGCTTTTTCTTTGTAAATTTCTGTATAGTTTGACTTTTTACTATAAGCATTATTTTTTGTAATTAATAATAATGTTGGAAGGAAATAATGACCTTAACTCTCAAAAAATATTGCTTTTATACCATGTTCACAAATACTGACCATTCTTCATCTTCCTCCTCTGGAATTATGCCTCTTCCTCTCTTCCCACACAATCTCTGTATCCATATACTCTTCATCAGCTAAGCAGATTTTTCATAGTGGTTTATTTAGTATTAGCAAGCTATAATGCCCCTTCCTCATACACTTTTCCAAGTAGCACACTTTTATTGCACTGTCAAATGTGCTTTTTCAAAAAAACCTTCCTCAAACCTACTACCACTCCCTGTCCCCAGAGAGCCCTCTTTAGTAGTGAACCCCCATTCTAAGAGAGAAATTTATGACATTTCATGTTGTTGGCAAGGTATCACTGGGATCATGTGTGCATTATGTTTCAAAAGAATATGTCTCTTTAACATTTTTAGAAGAATGTTAAACTATCCTTTTTAATGTTTGACCCACAGAGAAAATCTGGGAATGTTATTGCTATCCAAATCAAATCCTTTTGTGGCTCATGGAACAAAAGAGAGGCGGAAACAAAACAAAAGAAAAGCAGCCCATAATATTTTTTTCAGTACCATTTGGTATATTGAAATCTTCAAGGAAATTAGGGGCAATTTGATTATCAGAGTGTTAGGATGTCAAAGCTAAGTGAGAACTTAGAAACCATTCAATCCAACCCCTATATTTTACACACAAACTGAAGCCCAGAGAAGTGAGATTATTTGCATAAGATCCCACAACAAGGTGGTAATAGAGTTGGAATTTCACCTCCCAGTACATAAATGCAAATGTACAAAGTTCTGGACCCACGCAGACCTGACTTGGGGTCTTGAATCCTCCGCTTAGTAGTTGGATGATATTTTGATTCTTTGTCTATAAAAGGGGGAATATAATAATATCTACCTCATGGACTTGCAAAGATTAAATGAAATAGTGCATGTGCAAGGCTTAGGACTTGCAATGATTAAATGAAATAGTGCATGTGCATAGCTTAGTACAATCCCTGTGGCACAGGAAGTCCTCATAAAATATTAGGCTTAGAATTCATTTGGATATTCTGTCCACTGTGTGTTTTCTTTGCATTTCATCAATTACTTCTATTTCCTGAGCATTTTATCTTGTTCTCATATTCATGAGGCAAAACACGGCCATCCAGAAGCATCCTCTTCCATCACTGTTCTGCTCTTCCCGTGTCTTTTGTGGCCCAGATGTTCTTAGTCTTCATCTGATTACATCCTACTGTAAAGCTGCCAAGTCACTTCTGTCTTAGAAAAAATAGGGTCTTTGGAGTGTGGGCCATCATAGTAGGTTGTCTAGATAGTTTTATTATCCAAATTATCTCTGAACTGACTATTTTTAACCTAGAAATGGCTGTGGAAGGAAGGAAATTAATAATTGGATAGAACTTTGCTTTCCAACATGGTAGCCACTACCCATATGTGGTTAAATTAGTTAAAATCAAATAATATTAAAAATTGAGTTTCTCAGTCATACAAGTCACATTTCAAGTACTCAGTAGCTACGTGTAGCTGTGCTCAGTCATGTCTGACTTTGCAGCCCCATGGATGGTAGCCCACTAGTCCCCTTAGCTAATGGCTATTATACTGAACAATGCAGATTATAGAACATGTCCTTCATTACAGAAAATTGTATTGATATTACTAATACAGACCATAATCCTTGAATAAATAAAAGATTGGAGGAAATGTAGTTATTAACCAGAGCCTGCAGATAAAGGCCAGTATGATAAGCACAGAACAAATCTTAAAGAAAAGTGACCTTAGAGGTGCAAAATGATTAAGACCAAATCCATGTGACAGGAAAAATGTGATAAGCCTTGAAATCCAATATAATGGACAACAAAGGGGATGATAGTTATCAGAAGATAATGGGCTTCAAACTGCTCAGGGCTTCATTTGCATCATGGCCTCATGAAGATGTTTTCTGTAGTCCCTTCCTTACCCAATATTCTAGGATTGTAATCTTTAAGGGGTATTCTTAAGAGACAACAGAGACTGTCAATAAATAGAAAGTCTTGAGATGACTATCTTAGAAAACTGAGATGTCAGCATAGTAATTTCCTTTTGAGTGTGAGGGGGAGGGCTGGGAAGTGTCCACTTGGGTGTGTTCTAAGAGCAGCTTGGAAGAGAGCTCAGTAAGCGCTTTGGTATGTATACACTCAGAGCATCAAATTCCTTTCTAAAATGACATTAATAACTTTCTTTCTTTTGGAATAGGCTGAGATGGTGGAAAAACAGCAATCAGACTAATTCCCTTCTATAGACCCAGATGGGATACAGTTGTATGTCAGTTAGCTCAGGTCTCCCTCACATAAGTGGGATCCCTATTGTAACAGAAACACCTTCTCCCCTCAGCAGAATACATAATCCAGGTTTTTATTCCAGAGCTGCCTCAGAACTACAAGCTCAGCACTGTCCATCCCTAATAGTAGTTCATCTCTAATAGTCCATGACTAGAGTCTCTCCATCCTTAACTTGTGGAGGAGCAGAATGCACCTAAACAACTCAACTAAGCTCAGCTGTGCCTGATGTTAAGTCAAAACTGCAAAGAGTATGAGATATTTTCCTACTTGAAAGCTAACAAGTTAGCTTGCATAGCTATACAAATACACAGATTTCCAGATACACCAAATCTGTATATCAGGAAACAGACCTTTTATCTGCTCAGAGAACATCTTGCATTAGTCTCTCATACCACAGTTTGTCAAGTGGTGATGTATTGAGAGTCAGATGTACTTACATGTGCAGCAGAGTATGCACCAAAGAAAAGGAATACTGAAGTTATGAAAATTGAAAGCTAACAAGTTAGCTTGCATAGCTATACAAATACACAGATTTCCAGATACACCAAATCTGTATATCAGGAAACAGACCTTTTATCTGCTCAGAGAACATCTTGCATTAGTCTCTCATACCACAGTTTGTCAAGTGGTGATGTATTGAGAGTCAGATGTACTTACATGTGCAGCAGAGTATGCACCAAAGAAAAGGAATACTGAAGTTATGAAAATTGGAGTTTACACAGGAGTTGCTAACACATATGACCCTCTGAGAGAGAGAGAGAGAGAGAGAGAGAGAGAGAGAATTTGCTCCAGGCTCTACAATATAAACTGATCTCCCTCAAGGAGATGAAAGGAGGTCTCTAGCTTCCCTTCACCATCCTGAGATGTAAATAATTTGCTCTGTGGTAATGAAGACTTTAAATCCCTCTGAAACAATACATATTTTCCACCCTCCAAGGCTTCTTTGGCATGCAATAATTCTTTAACCCAAGTTTCCAGAAATTTATTTTCAGTAGTAAGTACTGACCATGCATAAATATGAAAATATTCATGGAGAATTATTTTCTTTATTATTAAAAAAATTATGTCTTTACCACAGGAATCCATGTTCCTTGCTTTTAAAAAAGCAAATACTAAAGTATAAGGAGTAAAAAGTTAAAATTTTCTTTTCCACCTTCTCCATCACTATGTCTCTCCTAGATATAAAATTATTGATAAATACTTGTTTATTCTTTCAGAACTTTTTATTCATGATTGCATATATGTGGACTTCTCATACACAAATGGAATCATGTTACATTTTTCTACAACTTGATTTTTGTAACCAAATTCTGGAATTTAGAATCCTACTATGCCAGTTTATTTTATCTAGTCCAGTCTTTTCATTAGTACCTAGTAAATCAGTGTGTGCATATATCATATATTTATGATGTATTGTAAGTCCTGGGTGTTCATTGCAAGGACTGATGCTGAGGCTGAAACTCCAGTACTTTGGCCACCTGATGTGAAGAGTTGACTCACTGGAAAAGACCCCTATGCTGGGAGGGGTTGGGTGCAGGAGGAGAAGGGGACGACAGAGGATGAGATGGCTGGATGGCATCACCGACTCAATGCACATGAGTTTGGGTGAACTCCGGGAGTTGGTGATGGGACAGGAAGGCCTGGTGTGCTGCAATTCATGGGGTCGCAAAGAGTCGGACATGACTGAGTGACTGAACTGAACTGAGCTGATAAGTATATAATTATATGATTATATATATATTAATTAACTTATAAAATGATATATATATATATATTTAATCATCTACCTATTGAAGAACATTTAGACTATTTTCAACTTGTCATTGTTACCAATAATGCTGGCAGGGAACTTCCTGGTGTGTATAACTGTGTGTGAATATATGCTTGTGAATATTTTCTAAACGAGTGATTTCTAATAGCAAAATTTCTGAGTTCAGTGATAAGGCAATTCAGTATATTCTGCTAAACTGACCCCTTAAAAGGGCAACAAATAGAGGGAAAGATTCTAGGAAGACAGATGAGGAATGAGCACCAGAAATCTGTCTTTACATATAGGCAACTGAACTAGCAGAATTTGTCTAATGTAACTGTTTTGGAACTCTGGAACCTATTGAACATTTGTAGTTTCCAGGGGAAGACTTGGGCAGCAAATTGCAGTTAGTTTCCGTCAGTTTAAGATCTTACCTCAGAAGAGGCTACACATTCTGCCCACCCTTTCCCTGCACCATCAACCTCATGGCAGGCAACTGTGTATGTGTACCTGGAGCAACTTGCAGGAACCGTGGTAGATAATAAGGATCCTGTTATCCAAATATTGAAGATCTGTGTTCTCCCTGCTGATTGCTGCTTCTGATCATAGAGGTGGAGACACAGAGGAAGACGGCTATTTTGTAAGCCCCCCTTTGTTACAAGCCCCTCCCTCTCCAAATGAAGTTATTTACAGAGGATTGAAAAGGGCAGGTACATTTTTTTCCACATTTTCCCCCCTTTGGAAGACTGACATTAAAGACTAGGAATATTCAAAAGCAACTGCATACACAGGAGAAATTAGAAAGTTACTGCAAATGCCTAAGGAAATGTGCAGGCTCAGAAAAGTACTCAGAAAACTTGAGTTTACTTCTAAGGGGTCAGTCCTGGTCATACCCAGATCAGGACTCATTATATTCAATCTATCAATAACCAGAGACAAAGAGAACCTTGAAAGCTGCAAGAGAGAAGTGACTTCTTACATACAACAGACCCTCAATAAGATTGCCAACAGTTCTCATCAGAAACTTTGGTACCTAGAAGGCAGCAGACCAATATATTCAGAGTTAAAAGGAAAAAAAATTTTTTTAAATTATTTATCTGGAAAAACTGAGCTTCAAAAGTAAGGAACAAATTGACATATTCCCAGATAAATGAAAAATAGTTCATTAGACTTGTCCTTGATAGTAAGCAGAGTCTTGCCAGTTGAAATGAAAGAACACCAGAAAGTAACTCAAAGCCATATGAAGAAATAAAGATTTCAATATAGATAATTATAAAAGCTAGTATTATTGTAAAAATACTTATAAATCCATACATTATAAAAATTATTATAAAATCCACATTCTGTTGTCAATATGATGTAAGAGACTATTACATTAAAAAGTATTGGTCTAAAAGCTCCTATTTTAACTTTGGTTAGTAACCACATCTTGTTACTACATGATTTGAGAGACTTAATGTGTTATAAAAACAACTATTAAGCTTATGTTTTTGGACACAGTGCATAAAGATGTTTTCTTACATCAGTAACTCAAAGGAGTGAGGATTGAGTTGTATAGGAGCAGAATTGGTTTTTTTCATTGAAATATATAGTTGACTTACAATATTCTGGTAGTCTCAGGT
>SJYX01001074.1:0-16408 GCA_006410675.1 Oreotragus oreotragus | reverse complement strand
GACATCACCAGATGGTCAATACCAAAAACAGATTGATTATATTCTATGCAGCCAAAGATGGAGAAGCTCTATACAGTCAGAAAAAAACAAGACCAGGAGCTGGCTGTGGCTCAGATCATGAACTCCTTATTACCAAATTCAGACTCAAATTGAAGAAAGTAGGGAAAACTGCTAAACCATTCAGGTATGACCTAAATCAAATCCCTTATGATTATACAGTGGAAGTGAGAAATAGATTTAAGAGCCTAGATCTGATAGATAGAGTGCCTGATGAACTATGGAATGAGGTTTGTGACATTGTACAGGAGACAGGGATCAAGACCATCCCCATGGAAAAGAAATGCAAAAAAGCAAAATGGCTGTCTGGGGAGGCCTTACAAATCTAATGATTATTGGACATCAATTACGCCCCAAATAGTGAATTTAATCAGGGATGAGGAAAGGCAAATTTAGATGCTTTCAAGGAATATGGAGATTGAAGAAATAGAGACAAAAATCTTTAAGGCAGAATCAGAAGAATTTAAATTTGCTAAACAACCCTGAACACCAATTAGTTGTTAGTTTTCTCCTCAGACATCTCATATTCTCCTATTTCACGATCAAATTAAGACTCTAAATTCTTGATGAATGTTACCAACAGATCAACTCACCTAGAATCCTGTTATTTGTAGCTTTATCTTAGTTAATTGTTAGAAGAAAGTTTCCATCTTATATACCTTTGAATTTTTCTCAGTACTGTGCATAATATCTTATAGAGATGTAGTTTCAGTAAATATTGATGTAAGGGAACAAGTTCCTAGTCAAGATACATGTGATATGTCCTGGAGATTTTTCTGATCTGGTTTGATATGTTTAAGTACAAATTATCTAATTTCCAAAATCCACTTGACAGCACCAAAGATTTCCTAGGCCATCTTCTTATTTTTCCTTCTCCCACATAGTAGAAAAAAGAAAATAAACTCTAGTTCTTTTATTTAGGTAACTGGGCATTTGTGGTACTTAATTTGTCATTTCTCCTTTTCTCCATTCTGGCTAACTTTTATTCATTTTAGGATAGATTCAGATTTGCAAGAGAAAAATGTTGGGTTTTTTTTAAAATCTATTTTTTATTTTGATCACTTTCTCAAACACCTGGAGAACTAATGTGGACCACCCAGAGGATCACTATCTGAAATCTACCAGCAGCTCATGGTAGTATAAGATCAATGGATGACACTATAGTCTTGAGTTATTATTCCATTACCTGGCTGTAACACTGAACAGCTCCCTTAACCTTCCTGTACCTTACTTGCCTAGCTAGGAGTATTATGACGCTCAAAAGAAATAATACATTTTAAAAACACTGTACTTTGAAAATTATAAAATGTAATAAAGGCATAAAGCATTGCTACAAACTTTTTATAAAGTGAAAGTGAAGTTGCTCAGTCGTGTCCGACTCTGCGACCCCATGGACTGTAGCCTACCAGTCTCCTCAGTCCATGGAATTTTCCAGGCACGAATACTGGAGCGGGTTGCCGTTTGCTTCTCCAGGGGATCTTTCCCACCCAGGGATCGAACCCGGGTCTCCCGCATTGCAGGCAGACGCTTTACCATCTGAGCCACCAGGGAAGCCCACTAATAAAGTGAAGTCTTACAAATAAAATGAAATCTTATGGTCCTTGTGACCACCCGCACTGCCACCTGGGAAGGAAAGGAGAAGTTCTTTGTTTTGTTTTATTTTGTTGCTGCATTCTTTGGTAAAAGAGAAAACTTGCCTACCTACTGGAGCCATAATAGAAGAAATAATAGTAGCGGTAGCCTTCATTTTGCAATAAGCTATCCATATCTTTAAAATATCTAATACCTCCAGTGACCCACAGTTAAATTCTCACATAAAAAAATCCTCCTTAGCACCAATGGACAGATTGTACAGACAGAAAATGAATAAGGAAACACAGACTTTAAATGACACAGTAGACCAGATAGATTTAATTGCTATTTATAGAACATCCCACCTGAAAGAGGCAGAATACAGTTTCTTCTCAAGGATACATTATCCAGGATGGATCACATCTTGGGTTACAAGGATGCCACTCTCACATCCTACTATTCACATAGATTTGGAAATCCTACCCATAACAATCAGAGGAGAAAAGAAAATAAAAGGGATGCAAATTGGAAAAGAAATCGTAAAACTGTCACTAACTGCAGATGATAGAAAATCCTAATGATGCCATAAGAAAACTATTGATATTAAAGCCAATCAATGAATTTGGTAAAGTTGCAAGATATAAAATTAATACACAGACATTTCTTGCATTCCTGTGCATTAACAATGAAAGATCAGAAAGAAATTAAGGAAACAATCCCATTCACTATAACAACAGACAGAATAAATTACCTAGGAATAAAATACCTAGAAATAAATGCACCTAAGGAGGCAAAAGAACCTGTACTCAGAACACTATAAAACACTTATGAAAGAAATCAAAGATGACACAAACACATGTAGAAATATACCATGTTCTTGAATTAAATAATCAATACTGTGAAAATGACTGTACTACCAAAAGGAATGTACAGATTCAGTGCAATTTCTATCAAATTACCAGTGGCATTTTTCTCAAAATTAGAACACAAAATTTTACAATTATATTACAAGGCTACAATAATCAAGCCAATATGGCATTGGAACAAAAACAGAAATATAAATCAGTGGTATTAGACAGAAAGGGCAGAGATAAACCCATGTACCTTTGGTCACCTTATCTATGACAAAGGAAGCAATAACATACAATAGAGAAGAGACAGTCTCTTCAATAAGTGGTGATGCAAAAACTGGACTGCTGCTGCTGCTGTTAAGTCACTTCAGTCGTGTCCAACTCTGGGAGACCCCATAGACGGCAGCCCACCAGGCTCTCCCGTCCCTCGGATTCTCCAGGCAAGAATACTGGAGTGGGTTTCCATTTCCTTCTCCAATGCATGAAAGTGAAAAGTGAAAGTGAAGATGCTCAGTCGTATCTGACTCTTAGCGACCCCATGGACTGCAGCCTACCAGGCTCCTCCATCCATGGGATTTTCCAGGCAAGAGTACTGGAGTGGGGTGCCATTAAAAACTGGAAAGCTACATGTAAAATAATGAAATTAGAACATTATGTAACACCATACACAAAAGTAAACTCAAAATGGATTAAAGACCTGAATGTAAGGCTGGACGCTATAAAACTCTTACAGGAAAATAAATATAGGCAGAATGCTCTTTGACATAAATCACAGCAAGATATTTTTTGAGCCACCTCCTAGAGTAATGAAAATAAAAATAAACAAATGGGATCTAATTAAATTTAAAGGCTTCTGCACAGCAAAGGAAACTATAAACAAAATGAAAACACAACCTTCAGAGGGGGAGAAAATATTTTCAAGTTAATCATAAAAGGTAATTTCAAAATAGGCAAACAGCTTGTCCAGCTCAATATTTTAAAAAAATAGTCAAAAATGACACATAGATGGTGAAGAGGTATATGAAAAATACTCAACATCACTAATTTTTATAGAAATAGAAATCAAAACTATAATAACGTTAGTACCTCAAGCCAGTCAGAATAGCCATCATCCAAAAAAAATCTACAAACAATAAATGTTGTAGAGGTTGTGGGCAAAAGGGAACCCTCCTGCACTGTTGGTGGGAATGTACATTGATACAGCCACTGTGGAGAAGAGTATGGAGGTTCCTTAAAAAACTAAAAATAGAAGTACCATATGACCCAGCGATTCCACCAATGGGCATAGACCAGAGAAAACCATTATTTAAGAGAGACATATTTTCACTGCAGCACTATTTACAATAGCCAGGACATGGAAACAACCGAAGTGTGCATTGATAGATGAATGGATAAAGAAGTTGTGGTATGTATATATAACAGAATATTACTCAGCCATAGAAAGGAATGAAATTGGATCATTTGTAGTGATGTGGATGGGCCTAGAGTCTGTCACACAGAGTGAAGTCAGTCAGAAAGGGAAAAACAAATATTGTATATTAACACGTGCACGTGGAATCTAGAAAAATAGTGAAAGAAAGTGAAGTCACTCAGTCGTGTCCGACTCTTTGCGACCTCGTGGACTATAGCCCACCAGGTTCCTCCGCCCATGGGATTATCCAGGCAAGAATACTGGAGTGGGGTGCCATTTCAGATGAACATGTTTGCAGCATAGGAAGACAGATGCAGATGTAGAGAACAGACAGGCGGACATGGGAGGAAGGGGAGGGTGGACCAATTGAGGGGGTAGCATTGATATATATCAATGCTATATATACACTACTCTGTTTAAAATAGATAGCTAATGGGAACCTGTGGTACAGCATAGGTATAGCTAACTCTGTGCACCGTGATGCTCTAGAAGGAGAGGGGTAGGTTGGGAAGTCTAAGAGGGAGGGGATATATGTATACATGTAGCTGATTCACTTTGTTTATACAGGAGAACGGGGAAGGCAATGGCACCCCACCCCAGTACTCTAGCCTGGAAAATCCAATGGACGGAGGAGCCTGGTGGGCTGCAGTCCGTGGGGTCGCTAACAGTCGGACAGACTGAGCGACTTCACTTTCACTTTTCTCTTTCATGCATTGGAGAAGGGAATGGCAACCCACTCCAGTGTTCTTGCCTGGAGAATCCCAGGGACGGGGGAGCCTGGTGGGCTGCCGTCTATGGGGTCACACAGAGTCGGACACGACTGAAGTGACTTAGCAGCAGCAGCAGCAGGCAGGAGAAACTAACACGACGTCGTAAAGTGATTGTCAGTCAGTTTAGTCGCTCAGTCGTGTCTGACTCTTTGAGACGCCATGGACTGCAGTCTGCTAGACTTCCCTGTCTATCACCAACTCCCAGAGCTTACTCAAACTTTTGTCCATCCAAATTTATGTCCACTCACACAGATGCCATCCACCCATCTCATCCTCTGTTGTACCCTTCTGCTCCTGCCTTCAATCTTGCCCAGCATCAGGGTCTTTTCCAATCAGCCAGTTCTTTGCATCAGGTGGCCAAAGTATTGGAGTTTCAGCTTCAGCATCAGTCTTTCCAATGCATATTCAGGACTGATTTCCTTTAGAATTGACAGGTTGGATCTCCTTGCAGTCCAAGGGACTCTCAAAAGTGTTCTCCAACACCGCAGTTCAAAAGAATCAATTCTTCTGCATTCAGCTTTCTTCAGAGTCCAACTCTCACATCTATGGATCTGGAAAAACCACAGCTTTGACTAGATAGACCTTTGTTGGCAAAGTAATGTCTCTGCTTTTTAATATGTTGTCTAGGTTGGTCATAACTTTTCTTCCAAGGACCAAGTGTCTTTTAATTTCATGGCTGCAGTCACCATCTACAGTGATTTTGGAGCCCTAAAAGATAAAGTCTGTCACTGTTTCCATTGTTTCCTCATCTACTTGCCATGAAGTGATGGAACCAGATACCATGATCTTAGTTTATACTCCAAAAAAACAAACAAACAACAACAAAAAAAAAAAACACGCACACAAAAAAAACCATGTGATTGGTTCTCCCTTACTTACCTCAGAGTTTGTACTAACCACAAAGACCAGCATATCTGAGTATTTAAATAAATAATATAGTGAATCAGAGCTTATAGAACAAATACCACCTTCCCTTCTAATTAAAATGGCCTAATGGTTATTATAATAATCATTGAATTCTTACATTGAATCCTAAGTAATTAAATTTGTGGATATTGCTATATGACATATTTTCTCTTACTCAGCTTTCCTGGGAATATCTGAAATAACTGATTTCTTAGGCTCTCTTTGGATTGGAAATGATGGGAACTTGACTCAAAGCAGCTTGAGTAAAAAAGGGAATTTATTGACTCAGTTGTGAAGTCCAGGACAAATTTTGGCATTGGCTTATTCCTGTGATATAAATACTGCTTCCTAATCAATTAGCTACTAATGTGACACTACCAAGTGTAAAGCTGGGAAGAAAAGTGCAGAGTTCACTTTTGAAAACCATTTTGAACCAAGTCCAGCATACTTCTGCCTATATGCTAAGACGGTGATGTGTGCCAAAGCTATAGAGACGAGTAGAACATGGTCCCTCTCCTGACACAGGGAGTGGGAAAGGAAGAAGGGGCCTCTTAACACTTAGGAAAAAAATTTATCAAGAGTGTGCCAGATGCTCAGCCCTCCATTCTATTCTCTATTTGTTATTGTAGCTTAGTCTCTGAATCTAGACTGCTTGACTTTAAACAGCATTGTTATAATTTGTTTAGTGTTTTACTTTGAGGAAGTTACTTGACTTCTCAGTATCTCAGTTCCCTAACCTGTAAAAAGGAGATAGAAATAACATTTGCTTATAGAACTGTTTTGGGAATGAAACAAATTGATACATGTAAAACATTTGGAATAAGTTTCTTATTCATGGGGAGTGCTCGTCATGGGTTCACTGTCATAATTATTATTGTCACTTTCTAGTCCTAACTATGCCCTTTGATAAATATGTATTGTTCTCTCCAGTGAAGAAACTGAGAGGGTAAGGGGCATGTCCAAAGACAAATATACTGCAATGAAGCTGACATTTGACCTTGAGTCTGTAAATTCTAGGGCTTCCTAGGTGGCACAGTGGTATATAATCCACCTGCTAAGCAGGAGATGCAAGAGACTTAGGTTCGATCCCTAGGTTGGGAAGATCCCTGGAGAAGGAAATGGCAACCCACTCTAGCATTCTTGCCTGAAAAATCGCAGAGGAGCCTGGCGGGCTGCAGTCCATGGGGTCGTAAAGTATCAGACACAACTGAGCACCAGCACTGTAAGTTCAAAGTCTCATACTTGCTCCATATACTACACTAATAACAATTACACTAATTATCATATACTCCTTCTGAACCAGGAGCTTTAAATATATTTTTTAATGTATTCTTCACAGTGGTACAATCGATTGGGATTTTGTATTTCCAGTTTATGGATAAGGAAAATGAGGGTCAGAAGAGTTAGCTAATTTTGAGGGGGCAACTTTGTAGAATGTTGTTTTTCTAATTTTTCTAATTGAAGTGTAGTTGATTTAGAATGCTATGTTAGTTTCAGGTATAAACAAAGTGATTCAGATATATATGTATCTATATATGTATGCATGCATATATAATATTTTTCAGATTCTTTTCCAGAAAGGTTAATTAATTTGCAAGTCCATATGGTCAGCTGGGATTTGAGGCAAGTTTGCCGGATTCATAGACATGTATTCTTCATCGCCAAATGACCTGCAACTATTTGTTCCATCATTTGGAGCCATGTTTCTTCATTTAACCCTGAGAGAAGATGTGGGTCTTGGCTAATGTAGAAAATACCATATGAGAAATAGGAATCTAATGCATAGTGGAAACAGGAGGAAGTGAGAGAGATTTACGTTTTGTTTTTCTTATTGTAGGGTTAGAAATTATGCCATAGAGGTGGTGGCATTTTAGCTGCATCTTGTCAGATGAATTTTAACACTCGTGGGAAGTGGGGAATATATTTCTTATAGAAGAAACTGAGCAAAATCACAAAGGCCTAAGAGTTTGTGTATTTGTTGAATAGCAAGCAGACTAGATAGAGACCCTGTGGCATGAGCAGCTGAAGATGGGAAGATCAGCCTTGGTTACTAGGAGGCTCCTGAAGGTTTCTGAGAAGGGGAATTCTGTGAACTGGCCTATACTTAGGAAAACAAAGTTTGTAGCAATATGTAGAATAGACTAGAGAGAAAACAGTCTGGAGCCAGGAGGAGGAGTTATATGTGTTATTGCAATAGTTTATGTAAGAGATCATGAAAGCCAGAATTAGGGTAGAGTTGGAGAGCTAGGAGTAACTCTGAAAAATACTGAGAAATATCATTAACAGGACTATTCCAACTAATGAACAAAAAACTGTATACATAAAGCTGCTGGCAGCACATCAGTAACAACATTTTAATTCACCTCTTAATTGAGCACTTACTAGAAGACAGATACTATATTCAGGAATATAAATATAAATATGAAAGAGTTTCTAAACAAAGTGTTTTCATTACTTATTATTTGCCATGTACTATTCTAAGCATTTTACATGCATTATTCAAATTAATCTTCACAACCACCATGTGTAGTCATTACTGATATTTTCTCCAGTTTACAAATGAGGATACCAAAGACCAGAGAGGAACGATAACTTGCTGAAGACCACATAGTTAGAGACTGACAGAAGTCCACACTGTATTCCTACCACCTGGCATGATCCACAGATAACCCCATTAAAACAGGCAAGACTGTCCTTTCTGACTTGGACAGGAACAGTAGCTTCTTAGCTGGTCTTCGTGTTTCAGTTCCTCCCTTACCCATCTCTTCTTTGCACATCAGTCAGAATATTTTTAAAACAAACATAGGTCACTTCCTTGCTTAAAACCTTACTATGCTTTCTCACGGCACACCTCCAAGTCCATCCCCGGGGCCACCCAGCTCTTCATAATTCACTCTGACCATTGATCTTCAAGGTGGCACGAGTGGTGAAGAACCTGCCTGCCAATGCAGGAGATTCGGGTTTAATCCCTGGGTTGGGAAGATCCCCTGGAGGAGGGCACAGCAGCCCACTCCAGTAGGCTTGCCTGGAGAATCCCGTGGACAGAGGAGCCTGGCAGGCTACAGTCCATAGCACCACACAGAGTTGGTCACAACTGAAGCAACTTAGCACCCAGGCATTGACCTTTATAGTCCAATAACATCCACTCCCTTGCAGGCCCTGGACTATTGTATTTTTCCATCTCAGGGCCTTTGCAAATACTGTTCCCTCTGCTTTGGCTTATCCCCCATTCTTTAGTAGCTATAATTCTTAAATATACTTTGGTTTTGGTTTTGTATTTGTGGTGGTTACTCATTTGTTGTCTGAAGCACCATGCTGAGCCATACTGAAACTTAAGACCAAAACAAAAATAATAATGATGATCCTGAAATTTAATGTTTTGATTTTTTTCCACATGGAATTTTTGCATTAATTCTTTTTAATATTGAATTAAAATTTTATTGATCTTGATAACTGAGTTTTTGATACCAGAGGCAAGTCCTTGACTCCTCTTTCCCTTGAGCAGCCCTGGGTATCTGCTTGCCACTAAACTGCAAGCTTCACAGGGGCAGGGACCATGCCTGTTTTTTTTCACAACTGCATCCACTATGTGCAGCAGAGTGATTGGCATAGAAAAAGCAACAAATGAAATTTGTTGAATAATTGACATGGGGTGTTCAAATGGATCATCTTATTTCATCATCATAGTAACAATGCGTTTGGGTATTCTCTCTGATTTACAGATGAAAAAATGGATGCTTAAAGATGTTAAATAAACTGGCCAAGGTAGGTACACAGTTAATTAGCACTTAGCAAAGCTGGAATTGGCATTCAAGCCTCTGACATTAGATCCAGGATTTCCAACTCACCAGATTCTACCATAAGGTGTATTCAAACAGAGGCCAGTAGACATTCATAGGGTTCTTGTAGGGAAAAGTTCTGAATTACATAGGAAGCTGGATTTGTTGGTTTATCACTTCTCTTCAAATACTTAATATTCTTTGATTCTTTGTTGATCACCTTAAAATGCAGCTCATGGGCTTTGACAGTGAATAGCACTTGGTAACCTCAACATATTCATCTGCAAAGTAGAAATAAAGATACAGATCTGATTGACTTGCTTTGAGCATTAAATAAAATGGTATGTCAGCTGCCTAATACAGTGTTTGTGATACAGGAGATATTGAATATTGTTACTCTTTATAATAATAAAAGCAAAAAACTTGGGTGAAAGAAGAACCCTGGAGATTGAAAGTGAAATAACTTCTCCTTCTCCCTATTTCCACGGAAAGTGCCGGTTTTCCAGTTGGAAGAAGAGAATTAGACTCATTGTCACTTCTGTACTTCCCTTCCTGATGAGAGGCAGGTCACTGAAACCTGTTTGGAATTTGAAAGGGTTAGGCTCTGAGAATGACAGAAATAAAACCAGAAACAAGATGTCCTGGTTTTCACTTAACACTTCTGCCTCCTTACTTTTAAATGGAACTAATTTTTAGTGACCTCCAATCAAACCTTTCCTGGCCCTTCTCTCCTAGTCAGCCAGGTGACCTGAGGGGATTGGGAAGAGACTCCATCTTACAGAGAAGGGCACTATGGTAAAAGCAGCATTATCTATAAAAACATCTCCACATGGAGAGGAGGCAGAATAATAACATTTTATCTCCTGACAGTAAAGTCAGACAGAGGGTTTCATGGGAGAGGGTATGGTTTTAATAAGCTGAGGTTGCATGTGGGAGCCTCCTGGCTCCTCTCCTTCACCTTTTCTTATGCCAGAATCGTATTCTAAAAAGGCTGGACCAGGCCGGTGATAGAAGCATATACAGTGCAATACTTGCTCCTGGGGTTAACTTCATAGCCTCTAGAATGGTGTGGGGCTCATAGCAGACACCCAATAAACACATGCCGAGTGACTGATAAAACCCAAGTGTATAATGGAAAACTTTACACACATGCTCACAAATTTACAGGCCTCTGGTATGAGGCATCTGTCTTCAGATGCTTTATCCATTGAATCCCCTTTCTTGGTTTTTCTTTCACTTCTTGGTTCGTTTGTTGTGTCCCCTCTCATCTTCACATACAAGCATGTACATACACCTCAAGATCAAAAAGAGGTAGAGGTGTAAATTTTATTTATACTAAAAGCAAACTACAGACTGTGTAAGGTTTCACACCAAAATGGCCTATTCTGCTGCTAGTTCACTTTTTATAAAAATGTTCATGTTTGGGAGTTCGTGTACACCCGTGGCAGATTCATGTCAATGTATGCCAAAACCAACAGAGTACTGTAAAGTAAATTAAAGTAAAATGGAAGCTCTAAAAATAAATAAATAAATAAAATAAAATAAATGTTAGCAAGGTATGACTGGATTTAGTCTATTATCTAGACAATTTAATATTCTATATCATTTTAGAAAGAGCTGGTGAGGCATACTAGCTATTCAGACATAAGTGAAACACCCAGAGTTTCAGATTATAAGACCAGATGTTAAATAGAGGGGAAAATGGGGAGAAAATATGAAATGACCAGGGATGTTGGCAAGATACACTGAGGGCAGAATGAGGTAGAAGCAACGGAAAGAGAAGTTAAGAAAGCTAGCTGCCATTGATAAAAAACAATGTGATCTGATATACAAGGCAAGAGATCCACCATGTATTGGGTTAGCCCAAAAATCCATTCAGTTTTTTTTTCCATAAGATGTTATGGAGACATAACATCTCATGGAAAAATGTGAGCAGATGTTTTGGGTAAATCCAGTATTTTATGTCATAGTGAATATGTACCCAGTAGACATGGGGACATGGTGGAAGGTATTTAAGATAATGTGAAAGGATATGTACTGCTGCTGCTAAGTCACTTCAGTCGTGTCCGACTCTGTGCAACCCCGTAGATGGCAGCCCACCAGACTCCCCCGTCCCTGGGATTCTCCAGGCAAGAACACCGGAGTGGGATGCCATTTCCTTCTCCAGTGCGTGAAAGTGAAAAGTGAAAGTGAAGTCGCTCAGCCGTGTCTGACTCTTAGCAACCCNACTCTGTGCAACCCCGTAGATGGCAGCCCACCAGACTCCCCCGTCCCTGGGATTCTCCAGGCAAGAACACCGGAGTGGGATGCCATTTCCTTCTCCAGTGCGTGAAAGTGAAAAGTGAAAGTGAAGTCGCTCAGCCGTGTCTGACTCTTAGCAACCCCATGGATTAGCAGGAGCTAAATAGGAATGGGGAATCCTATGTGTGTAACATTGAGGAGTCCAGATAGGTAGGAACTTAGAGATCTGCCAATGGATAAATAACTGCTCTTAGCCACAGACACTGGCATGTGATATGGGGCTGACTGATAAGGGCAGGGCATGCCTCAAACTCGGCAGAAAGTGCAGTGTAATTGATTATAAATATAGCTCTTTAGCAGTGTGAACTTTGCAGTTCCTCCCATCAAGATATCAAATCTATCCTCTATCCGTTGATTGTCAATCTGTTTGACTGCTTATCTTGTTTTGTCCAACATGTTGCAAGTAGATACTTGGCAATAACTTAATCACTGGATTTGTCTTCTCTCCTGTTTTTGGTGCCCCAACCATCGCCACTGTTTGAAGAGTCCCAGGCTAACCACTGAATGATGTACATCCTAAACCAGCATACCTCTGCCCGCCATTAGCAGGATTATGTAAACTGAGCAGTGACTGTCTAAACACATGAATAGGCCTGGTCAAAACCAACAGAAGAACCACCCAGCCAAGCCAAGTCCAAACTGCCAACACACAGAATTCCATGCTAAATTAATGATCGTTGTTTTAAGCCACTAAGTTTGTGAGTGGTTTGTTATACATAAAAAATAACTGGTATCTAGGACTTCCCTCAGAGAGGGCGATGACACCCCACTCCAGTGTTCTTGCCTGGAGAATCCCAGGGATGGGGAGCCTGGTGGGCTGCCGTCTATGGGGTTGCACAGAGTCGGACACGACTGAAGCGACTTAGCAGCAGCAGCAGCAGCAGCAGCAGGACTTTCTGGTGGCTCAGTCTGTAAAGAAACCGCCTGCAATGCAGGAGAAGCTGGTTCAATCCCTGCATCAGAAAGATCCCCTGGAGAAGGAAATGGCAACCTACTCCAGTATCCTTGCCTAGAAAGTCCCTTGGTCAGAGGAGCCTGGCAAGCTATAATCCATGAGGTGGCAAGAGTTGAACACGACTTAGTGGCTAAACCACTACTTGCAAGGGTATCAGATGGTTCATTAATCCAACTACTTGGGAATAAGAATTCAGTAAACAGAAGACCTCAGCTTTTGGAACAAACCAAGAGGCCAGTAAAAAGAACTTGAATAAACAGGAGGACAGCATCTTAGAAGAAAGAGCAAATCTGCCAGATGTTGGGACCTCACAGTTGTGCTGGGCAGCCTTAAAAGGGAACAGGTTTTAACATCATAATGTGTACTAAAAATTGCTAAGTGTGTCAGGTCAGGATTATTGCTAGGAAACTTGATTTTAAAATTTCCAGCCCATATGTTTTGTTCCTATTATACAGAGGAGTGGAGGAGCTATTCCAAGGTTTTCAGATGGTAAACTGCAGTTTGCTTTTCTTACTTTCTCACCTGACAACTTGTCTCCCATGTCACAAAGAAAACAAAAACAACCCAATGAGAACTCAGTGTTCTACCACAAAAGGTACAGACTTAAGCAACTTCATCCAGACTTGATTCCACCTCCCCAACATGATGGAAGCAATGCTCTCCTCATGCCTAAGATTCCTCATCTTACCCATGCTCTAGATCTGCCTAGAGGATTTCTATCCCTTATCTCCTCACTTTTATATCTTCCCTATCTTTCCTCTAACTCAGTTTTTCCCATCAGAATGAAAATATTCTGATAATTTCCATTGAAATAAACCTCCTTTGTCCCACTCTGTTCTTGTGACCACTCTATTTTTCTCCCCCTTTACTTTCAAACTTTGGGTCACAGTTGTACGTACGTATTGCTCCTCTGTCCTTCTCTCATTTAGCTTTTAAGTTGGTTTGATTTTTTTGCTTCTCCCTTCAACAGTCTGTGAAATTACTCTCATTCAAAGCTGGGAACTAAAATGCACTTGAAATACCCAATGACATCCACCCTGTTCTTCCTGATTACATGTGAATGTTTATGATAATTTGTCAGATATCCTGGTTTCTCTTAGGATGCCATCCTAGAAGTGATCTATAACCTCTTCAAGCTATAGGATGTCTGCTCAGTCAATTATTTGTTAGGAATTATCATCCTTGGTTTAAGAATTGAGAAGGACAGACAGTAGGACTACAGCTGGATTCTGGTTAATGAGGGATCTATATAATTGTTGTTCAGTTGCTAAGTCATGTCTGACTCTTTGTGACCCTATGAACTGCAGCATGCCAGGCTTCTCTGACCATCACTATCTCCCTGAGTTTCTTTAAATTCATGTCGATTGAGACAGTGATGCTATCCAACCACCTCATCCTCTGTCATCCCTTCTTCTCTTGCCCTTAATTTTTCCCACCATCAGGGTCTTTTCTAATGAGTCATCGCTCCATATCAGATAGCCAGAGTATAGCTTCAGCTTCTGCATCAGTTTTTCCAATGAATATTTAGGGTTGATTTCTTTTAGGATTGATTGGGTTGATCTCCTTGCTGTCCAAGAGACTCTCAAGAGTCATCTCCAGCAATAGTTTGAAAGCATCAATTTTTCAGCATTCAGCCTTTTTTGTGGTGCAACTCTCACATCCATACATGACTACTGGAAAAACCATAGCTTTGACAATCCATATAATATTGAAGCTCTTTATGTCTGATAAGTCATAGCCAGAGGTCCCAGACTTTAAAGAACACCATATTAATACCATTAGTCCAAAAATAACCCATGGGCCTAAAGTCCAGATCAGTAGATGTGGGAGAAGAAAGAGAAAACTGCAGTCTAATTTTTGTGTCTTAGAGTTAACCACATCTTGAAAGGGTCATGCAATAGTTTTTTCCCCTGGGATGTGGAACCTTGCAGGTGCAAACACTTATACATGTCCAGTTTTACTTGCCACCTTGCTGGTGCCAGCCTGTTCTCCTGTTTACACACGTTCTTGCCACTGGCCTTATGGTTTATTCTAGAGAAGACTTGCTTATAATCAAAACTAGCTTATAATGAAAACTGGTGGAGGGAGAGTCTTGTTTCTAGTTTCTGCATTTCATGAAAATGTGTATGTGGAGAATGGAATGGCAACAGACTGCTAATAAAGTATATCCAAAAACAAATATTCCTAAATATTAAAAGCAGTATTCACAAAAAAGGAAACAGGCAAGGTACTCTAAAAAACTGTTTAAACAGGGAAAATCTCAGAAATTAATACATAAATAGGTACAAGTAAGCATGTGAGATAAATGAGTGAATGTAATGCACTGCTGTTATCTACTGAAAGAAAAATCTGTCCAACTGAATGACAAAGCAAAACTCATATTTATATTAAATACAAGGCATACATCTAAAATAAAGTTACTGGAAAAGATAATCAAAGACTATAAATATATACTAGTTAGAAACAAAAAAGATTAGACTTCCCTGGTGGCTCAGTGGTAAAGGAAAGAATCTGTCTGCCAGTGCAGCAGGGATGGGTTTGATCCTCGATCCAGGAAGATCCCACATGCTGTGGAACAACTAAGCCTAGTGTGCTACAGTTTCTGAGACTGTGCTCTAGAGCCCGGGAGCCAAACTGCTGAAGCCTGTGCACCCTGGAGCCCATACTCTGCAACAAGGGAAGCCACCGCAATGAAGAGCTCATGGCCGCAGCTAGAGAGTAGATGCCACTTGCTGCAACCAGGGAAAAGCCCATGCAGTGAAGACCCAACACAGTCAAAAATAAATAAAAGTATGAAAAGAAAAAGAAGATTAAGGTCTAATTTTAACATGATTAAATTCAAGTTAAAAAATTAGAATACAAAGACTACGTCATAACATTACATGTTCTATTAACTATAAAAATAAAACTGTTACAGTTATAATAAATAAAAAATAAATAAATACAAAAAAATAAAATAAATTTTAGTCATTTTACCAAATAAATAAATAAATAAATAAATAAAACATCAATATCTTAAAGCAAAAACCATAGAAGATAAAAAGAGGAAATGGGTAGAAACAAACGAGTGAAGAGACTAATTAAGCCATCTATTTAACTCTCCACTGTGACAGAGCAAATTAACCAAATATTATACTACAAAGNATAAATAAATACAAAAAAATAAAATAAATTTTAGTCATTTTACCAAATAAATAAATAAATAAATAAATAAAACATCAATATCTTAAAGCAAAAACCATAGAAGATAAAAAGAGGAAATGGGTAGAAACAAACGAGTGAAGAGACTAATTAAGCCATCTATTTAACTCTCCACTGTGACAGAGCAAATTAACCAAATATTATACTACAAAGAAAACTTCAACAATTTCCTAAGTAGATAATTGTGTGTTAGTCACTCAGTTGTGTCCAACTCTTTGAGACGCCATGGACTATAGACTGCCAGACTCCTCCATCCATGGAATTCTCCAGGCAAGAATACTGGAATGGGTTGCCATTCCCTTCTCCAAGAATAGTCTCCTGCATTAACAGATTACAGTCGCTAAGCAAAATATAATAAAACTGGAAATTAACATCAAATCAGAACACAAAAACATCACCTGGAAATTAAAACTTACTTTAAAAATTCTTAAAAGGTAAAACTGAAATGCAACTTGCAAATACTTTTTTAAAAAATGGAAATTCTTAAAATGCTACATATAGAACAACTGTGGGTGGTAAATTTTCTGACTCATTGCTATCTGAAAATGTCATTATTTTGCCCTCCCATTTGAATATTAGCTTTTAAGTGTAGTATTTTAGGTTTA
>SJYX01001073.1:0-56630 GCA_006410675.1 Oreotragus oreotragus | reverse complement strand
CAGAGTTAGAACTGGATATGGAACAACAGACTGGTTCCAAATAAGAAAAGGAGTACATCAAGGATGTATATTGTCACCCTGCTCATTTAACTTCTATGCAGAGTACATCATGAGAAATGCTGGACTGGAAGAAACACAAGCTGGAATCAAGATTGCTTGGAGAAATATCAATAACCTCAGATATGCAGATAACACCTCCCTTATGGCAGAAAGTGAAGTGGAACTAAAAAGCCTCTTGATGAAAGAGGAGAGTGAAAAAGTTGGCTTAAAACTCAACATTCAGAAAACTGAGATCATGGCATCTGGTCCCATCACTTCATGGCAAATAAATGGGGAAACAGTGAAAACAGTGACAAACTTTGTTCTCTTGGGGCTCCAAAATTGTTGCAGATGGTGACTGCAGCTATGAAATTCAAGGACGCTTGCTCCCTGGAAAAAAAGTTATGACTAACCTAGACAGCCTATTGAAAAGCAGAGACATTACTTTGCCAACAAACGTCCAGCTAGTCAAAACTATGGTTTTCCCAGTAGTTGTGTATGGATGTCAGATTTGCACTGTAAAGAAAGCTGAGTGCCAAAGAATTGATGCTTTTGGACTATGGAGTTGGAGAAGACTCTTGAGAGTCCTTTGGACAGCAAAGAGATGCAAGCAGTCCATCCTAAAGGAAATCAGTCCTGAATATTCATTTGAAGGACTGATGCTGAAGCTGAAACTCCACTACTTTGGCCTCCTGATGCGAAGAACTGACTCACTGGAAAAGACCCTCATGTTAGGAAAGATTGAAGGCAGGAGGAGAAGGGGATGGCAGAGGGTGAGATGGTTGGATGGCATCACTGACTCGATGGACATGAGTCTTCAGTAGACTCCGGGAGTTGGTGATGGACAGGCAGTCCTGGCGTGCTGCAGTCAATGGATCGCAAATAGTTGGACACGACTAAGCGACTGAACTGAACTAAATTGAGCTAGTGTAGGTGAAGTCAGACTGGGAAACTAATTTTCTCTCATTTCCAGACATAAAACAGAGAATCTTCAAAATGAATGTTTATATTTTGGGATGTAAAGGTGAATTTTTTTTTTTTTTTAATCTCTTGACCCTTCACTGTGCTCCAGTGTAACTCTATAGATCTGCCAAATGGAACCGAGTTTCAGAGGAATTCAGGCAATTGGATCTCCCCAAAAGATAACCAAAATCTTTTGGCTTATCATCTTTAGAACATACTGGCCACTTTTCATTCTCATCTGTCTTGGACTGTGCTTTATGTTTGATGTTTGATCTATAAGTTATTTTATAAGATGCTGCACAGCTATTATGGAAAATGATTAATGGAAACTTTGTGCTTCAAAATAGACTACTGTGTAAGCAGTACAATGTATTGTTTCTTTCTGAAAGTAATATGTAGAGGGAATTCTGACCAAATGTCAAACAGAGGTGCTCTCTTTACTTAACTGTTACGTCTAAAAAAAAAAAATCAATAAACATTTCAGAGACTATCATCACCATCACTCCTGCCATCACCCTTCTCATCTCAGAAATTACGCACAGTGTTGCACTGGAAGGATTTTTGACCACATCTCCGGGTACCATCTGCTGAAAGTCTGACTTTTGTTGTCTGGGATTTGTCGCAGACAACAAAATGAATTGCTAAGAAGTCTTAGAAATGGCCTGTTCTTAAAATCTCACTGGAAAATGAGAAACACAGGTCCTTTCAGATTTCATTTCCAGTTCAGAAGTAGGAGAAAATGTCTTGTATGCTGCATTTTCTGGTCTAAAAACAGAATCTCCAGCAATGGCCATGGCTGGGTAATACAGCATGAGGATTTTAAATGTTGCTACTCACTCAGATACCCAGAGGATGCAGTCAAGGTCCAGCAGGAGTTGGCTTGGCACTGAATGTTGGATAGCAAAATGCACACAGTGGCAACTGAACCTCAGGCAGTCTGGAGGCCACTGGGATGTGTTCTGGTTGTTTTCAAAGTTTATAATTTGTAGTAAGAGGAAGTCTAGTGTTTTCTGGCTCACTTTAATTACCAAATTGATGTGGGAAATACAAATGAGAATACTAGGATTAGGAAGGAAATGTCTTTCAGAATAACAACTGGCAATGAATAGAAGTCTGCAACTTTTGATTTTAACAATAGATATTTGTTCAGGATAGTGGTATTGCCAGAGGGAGAAAATACAGGAAACTCCCATGATGAGAAACAACCTCACCAGAACAAGTACAGAATAAAGAGCTACTGACAGAGGATGTCAGGGTGGAGTGGAAAAGGCACAGCAGGCAATAACGGAAACTATTTGTTTCTTTAGTTATTTCCTATGTCATCTTCCTAATGTTCCCTCTATATGGCTTCACCATGAAAAATCAACTTTAGACCACATGGACATGACATATTACTCAGAAAACAGAACTAAAATAGAAACCTGATCGGAAATGTACGTTGTATCTGTATGTTGTTCAGCCGCTAAGCCATGTGCAGCTCTTTGCCCCATGAACTATATATAGCACACCAGGCTTCCATGTCCTTCACCATCTCCTAGAGTTTACCCAAACTCATATCCATTAAATCAGTGATGCTATCCAGCCATCTCATCCTGTATCTGTCTGACACCACAGCAAATTATCATTTCCATGATTATCTGTATAGACTCAGTTACATGGCATATGTAATACAAAATGAAAAATATATTTAAAATATGGCTATTTTAATACCATCATGATCTAGTCCTGAGGGAAACTTAACATTCTCTGAGACATCTTTCTAGGGTCCTTTATTTCCTATCCTGATGGAAATGTATGTTGGTGAGAAAAATACCATTATCTGGTGTGGGAAAATGGTTGTCAGGTCTAAACTTAATGATATGGAGGGCTCTAAGAGTGGGTGCAAATGGTCAGGGAGTGGTTTTAATAAGTGTGAGTGCAGCTAAGAACAATTCTACAAGCTGAATAAAATTTCTAAATGCTTAATGATTTTAGAAAGCTCTGTACAAGCTTGACATAGACAGCTGTAATTATCTGTCCCTTACCGCATTGTGGCCTGAAAGTGAATGCACTTTCTTAATTGGATGAACATTTATATTCAGAGGTTTTTTTTAAAGGACTTGCTTCATTTTTTATTTTAATTCAAAAAGCAAAGTGTTCTCTGCTATCAGTATTATGTGAGCTGCAGAATCAAGGCGTATCTATTTCAAGGACATGAGAAACTGTCTGTGTTGCTTTTTTCTTTCCTCTTGCATGTCACCATACCAAGTAGATGTTTTAGAAGTCAAGGAAATACAATCAATGAAATGAACATCGTAAATACAGCATACAGATAGAATCGCTCCCCAAACACCCAACCCTTTCTTCCCCCATTTTCTTTAAAAATCTTTTCACCAGTCACCCCATACTAAGGTGAACTATTTTTTTATACTGTCAGTCATGAATTTTTAGATGAGGGAACTACCCTCTTAGTATGAAAAGAGATGACAAAGGTAGAAAGAAGTGATGTCTCCTAATTAGATATATTCAGAAATCTATCTCAGTGTGAATAACCTTTCTAGGGAAAATAAAGACCCATTAAGGATGATCTGTGGTGAAACCAAATAATAGATGTTTAAGAACAAGATTTTTAGATTTCTTCAGTGAAATCTGTATTGAATTCAGCTATTGAAACAACCTGATTAACCATGAAAAGAATATTTCTCCCCTAATAATATCCTTTCATTTATGTGTTCTCAGAAGACTAATTTCAGACCACCTTATTTTTTTCTGGGAACTGTGCTGTCTTGGAGAAAATATTTCCTGCAAGGCTTCTTCTGCGAAGTGTTTTCTTTCTAAATGCCAAAGCACAGGTGGAATAGAGAGATGGTTTACATAAAGTTTAAAGTGAGCCAAGAATAGGCATTTTCAAGAAAACATCTAATTTGGAAACTTATGGTGTAAATATTAGAGTCATTCTAATAAGGCTGGGAAATGAAAAAGAAAAGAAAAGAAAAAAAGAAAGTGTTATAGTATCATTTTCTGGTTCTCTTTTTCCTTTTGATTTGCAGCTAGTTTCCTGAAGGAATAATTACCATAAAATAGTTATGAAGGTTATTTTGGATATCTACACCAAATTTTACTTTATTGATATACCATAAATTGTTTACCCAATTCCCTATTCCTGGACAGAGAGTTGCTTGCATTCATTCATAATTGTAAACACTATTATGAAAAACACAGCAGTGAATACTTTCTTAGATGTCACAATTTTTCACTCAAATTAATTTTTATGGGAATGTGACATTGGACAACTCACTTAATCCCCTTAATTAAACAATGTCTAAACAACATTTAAACATATCTAAACAAAAACAATGATCCTTGCCTTTACCAGAGTTATGGTGAAGATCCAATATGTAGCAATGTGTGACTATCTTTAAAGACTATGATTTACTGATATAGTTTATCACTAGAATAAATCTTTAAGCTTATTGTGAGAATAAGATATTTATCTGGGCATGTGGGCATGGATCTTTAAATTTTAATGAGTTATAGGGTTTTGTGCTCATTCAAAATTAGAAGTGCTCAAGAACAGTAATCGACTGATATTAGAACTCATTGCCAGGGAAGCCAAGTTGCTTACCTTCACTGATTATGGTTTTATCTGAGAATCAACAGTAGTTTGGAAGATAAGACCTTACAGTATGGTAACCCCTCCTAGGTACATATCACTTTGTTATTTACAGTGCATTCTTACTTATATCATCTTACTCACTTTTATGACCTTGTGCAGAAATTTTAGATATTGTGGGCTTCCCTGGTGGCTCAGAGGTTAAAGTGTCTGCCTGGAATGCGGGAGACCTGGGTTCGATCCCTGTATTGGGAAGATTCCCTGGAGAAGAAAATGGCAACCCACTCCAGTACTCTAGCCTGGAGAATCCCATGGAGGGAGGAGCCTGGTGAGCTATAGTCCATGAGGTCGCAAAGAGTCAGACACGACTGAGCAACTTCACTTTCACTTTCCTTCACTTTCATGCTAACTTCACATAAAAATTAAACTAAGGCTCAGGATAACTTTTGTATACAGGTTCACGAAGTTATAGAGTGGTGCAAGACTTAATTTTTTTATTCCAGACGACCACATGGAAGAGAGAAAACCCAGAATGATTTACTTACTACACTCCTGCATTTCAGGAGTGTAGTAAGTGAATTTTGAAATATTTCTAAGTTATTCTTATGAGACAGAGTGCATTGTTATTACAACACATCCAACCTCCAACACAATTGCACATCCACATCCACATGTACACCAGTCCTCTTCCCTTTAGAAATTTAATAAACCAAAATTTTCAATCTTTATATCTTTAGAACACACATGCAGAGTCATTCTGAAAACGCAAATGTGAAAAACCTAATGAACACAAAATTTCAATATTTTTTGTAAATTAATTCATTTATTTTAATTGGAGGCTAATTACTTTTCAATATTATAGTGGTTTTTGCCATACATTGACATGAATCAGCCATGGGTATACATGGGTCCCTCATCCTGAACCCCCCTCCCACCTCCCTCCCCATCCCATCCCTCAGAGTTGTCCCAGTGGAGCGGCCTAGAGCNACACCAGTCCTCTTCCCTTTAGAAATTTAATAAACCAAAATTTTCAATCTTTATATCTTTAGAACACACATGCAGAGTCATTCTGAAAACGCAAATGTGAAAAACCTAATGAACACAAAATTTCAATATTTTTTGTAAATTAATTCATTTATTTTAATTGGAGGCTAATTACTTTTCAATATTATAGTGGTTTTTGCCATACATTGACATGAATCAGCCATGGGTATACATGGGTCCCTCATCCTGAACCCCCCTCCCACCTCCCTCCCCATCCCATCCCTCAGAGTTGTCCCAGTGGAGCGGCCTAGAGCACCCTGTCTCATGCATTGAGCCTGGACTGGCGATCTATATCACGTATGCTAATATACACGTTTCAGTGCTATTCTTTCACATCATCCCACCCTCACCTTCTCCCACAGAGTCCAAAAGTCTGTTCTTTACATCTGTGTCTCTTTTGCTGTCTCACATATAGGGTCATTGTTATCATCTTTCTAAATTCCATATATATGTGTTATTATACTGTATTGGTGTTTTTCTTTCTGACTTACTTCACTCTGTAAAATTTTTATACCTATTCAATTTAAGGTGAAAAAGTGGACATTGCCTTTTTAATTTGTTTTTATTAATTTCCTAATGATGTTGAACATATTTTCATAAATCGTTGATGAGTTATATTTTCGGTAAATCACCTCACCACTAATATCCTTTATTAGTTATCTACTGTTGTGTAACAAATCACTCCCACATTTAGCTAAAAATAAGACTTAATGATCTCAGAGAATTTATGGATGAAAATTATAGGTACAGGATGTATGAGGGCTTTCACTCAAGGTCTTTCATAACGTTAACATCAAGTTTGCAGGAAGGCTACAATCTAATAGGAATTCTCATCTGTGTTCTGCACCCAAGCTCTGCCAGGCCTCAGCCCTGCAATATGTGTACTCCACAGGTTTGTCTCATGACACGGTGGTTGGCTTTCTGAAGGGTGAGTGAGTTAGAGAGTGAAAGCGGAAAGTCACTATCTTTTTCCAATTTATTTTGGAAATGAGCTCTATCACTTTTGCTATATTTCATTCATTATGTACAGTCCATTCTCAAAGAGGATAACCTACGGGCATGGATAACAGAAGATGGACTTATTGGGAACCATCTTAGAGCCTTTGTTAGTTGCTCAGTCAGGTCTGACTCTTTGTGACCTCATGGACTTAGCCTGCCAGGCTGCCCCGTCCAAGGAAATTCGCAGGCAAGAATACTGGAGTGGGTTGCAATTTCCTTACCTGAGGGATCCTCCCAACTTGGTGATCGAAACTGGGTCTCCTGCATTTCAGGCAAATTCTTTACCCTCTGAGCCAGCAGATATTCACCACATCCTTGATCATCTTTCTGTTTTGTGTTGACATGGAAGAAGTATTGATGTACTAAAGTCCTTATACGTTATGTCTACCTACTTTTATAAAATATATTGCATAGTTTTCCCACTTGGCAGTATACATTTTAGATTATCTTTCTTCCTTCTTCCTTCCCTTTCTCCTGTCTTCCCACCCTTTTGTCCTCTTTTCTTTCCTTTTATCTTTCCTTCCCTCTTTCCTTACTTCTGTCTTGCAAGAAGCAAGAAAATGTTGAGTGGTCAACATACAGCCAAAAGGAAGACTCTTATGCATATATTTTCTCTATAAGGCACATTGCAGTTTTCTTGTGCTTGGGAATACTAGACTACACTTCAGCCCTGTGTTTGGAGCACATCTGAAATAGTGAACTCACTTACAAAAAGCACAGAAAGGCGAAAAGCTTGGCACTAAATAGCTGGAAAGACATTTGTTTACAGCAGGAGAGCTGAGACAAGAAGGCAAGTGTCACTTTGTTCAACCTCACAACCTAGGAATGAACACATCAGATGCCAAGTTTTTCACCGCTGTTTATTACTCCATGTCTTCAAATAACAGAGAATGTACTGTCATGATTGACTTTGGAGTTCTGAATAAATTTTAGCGAGTAGGCAAGTTTTCAAGTATTAAGTTGGCCAAAAAGTTTTTTCTGATTTTTCTATAAGATGGTATGAAAAACTGGAACAAAGTTTTTGGCTAGCCAATATGAAATCTTTGAAGAAAGGAAAAGGTATATAAGAAATGTTTTCAACATTGATCAGATTGCCTTATTTTACAAGGATGTTGGCAAACGAATTTATATAATAAAAATAACATTTTGGTTGACCGAAAAAAAAAAAAAGAAGTGACCAAATGCCTGGAGGAACTTAACTCTGTTATTTCCCATGGATCAATCAGTATTGACTCTTTTAGTATTTGTGGTAGGCGTGGTGACTTCATTGAGTTCATATATGGTGAACAATGAGAGTCAACTACAGAGTCACAAGACAACAATAGAAGTGATGATATTGGACTCTTTAACAAGTGCTTTCTTTGCATTAAGCACAGGGCCAACCATTTCAAAATACTATTTATAACAATTAACTGAGAACTCTTATTATTCATATATTATGGAAGGTGAAACTATGATTCAGTAACTTGGAGGATTTAAAGTAAATGAAGAGCAGAGGCATTACTTTGCCGACTAAGATCCATCTAGTCAAGGCTATTGGTTTTTCCAGCAGTCATGTTGGAGGAGGCTGGTAGGCTACAGTCCATGGCGTTGAAAAGAATCGGACACAACTGAGTGACTTCACCTTCTTTCACTTCTAAATCTTGAATCTGCCCTTCTCCCACACTTGCACCCTCATGCAAGCCACCGCTGTGTCTCACCACGGTTATTAAAGCAGCTTCCTAAGTGATCTTGATGATTCCACTCTTGCTCTGCTCCAGTCTGTTCTCCATCCAGAAGCCATCATGATCTCTTTCACAGCAAATCACTCCCCGGTCACAACTTTTCAAGGGATCCATGTCACAGGTAGAGTGAGATCAAATCCTTCTATAATGATACAAATTCCCAACCTCAGCCCCTGTAATTCTTCTCTCTGTTGAGCCAAATGGACAACTTACTTGTTGTTCCTTGCATGCAATAAACATACTCAAGGTTTGTGCATTTTTTTTTTTTCTCTTGCTTGAAATGGTTTCCCCACAACATTCCTAATGTTTTCTTCTTCATTTGATTCAAGCGTCTGGTCAAATGTTACCTTCCCAGAGAATCTTGTCTTGACCGCCATATTAGTTTTCTATTGCTATGTAAATAGGATCCCCAAACATAGGGACTTAAAGCAACAAATACTTATCATCACATAGCTTACATGGGCCAGGAATCTGGGAGAGTTTTAGCTTGATGATTCTGACAGAAAGGTTTCAGTTCACATCAGCCGGGGATGTTATCATCTGGGGCTTGGCTGGACCTGGACATCCCCATTCAGAGGTGGCTGTGCTCAGTCCTGACAAGTGAACACTGGTTGTCTGCAGAAGGCCTTAGTGTTCACCACATGGGCATCTTCTGGTAATGACTGAATGTCTCTGGAGCCTGGCAGCTGGTGTTCTCCAGAGTGAGTGTTCCAAGACAGAAAAAAGAAGAAGCCCCAGTGCTGTTTATATCTTCATCTTAGATGTCAACATACCTTATCCTCTATCTTCTATTTGTTAAAATAATAGATCTGTCCCTCAGGGAAATGGAATTTGGCTCCGCCTCTTAAAGGAAAGGCTTCCTAGGTGGCTCAGTGATGAAGTATCCACCTTTCAATGCAGGAGACACAAGTTGGATCCCTGGGTCAGGAAGATCCACCAGAGAAGGAAATGACCACCTACTTCAGTATTCTTGCCTGGAAAATCCCATGGACAGAGGAGCCTGGCAGGCTACAGTTCACGGGGTCACAGAGTCAGACACGACTGATTGAGGACATGCAAGCTCTTAAAGGAAAGAGGGTCAAAGAATTTGTGGACATACTTAATTCAAATTCCAACTGCACAACTTACAGTAAGTAGGGCCTTGGACAAGTGACACATTTCTCTGTGTCTCAGTTTTTACATCTGTAAAATGGGATACTCATAGCTACCTTTGTATTATATTGAACAATAAAGAAATGGATAGATAGATAGAAACAGCACTTAACCCAAAAAACTGCCAAAGTATTACATGTTATCACTACAACTATGATTATTATTAGTAGTAGTAAACAAGTATTTGTTTCTTCCTTACTGGAATATGATTTGCTTCAGGGCAGGGATTTGGTTAGTGCTGTGTTCTCAGAGCCCACAGTAGGTTTTCACATATATGTTTTGAATGAATTTATGCACTAGAAGGGAAGGATGCCTGCCAGGCTCCTCTGTCAGTGGAGATTCTCCAGGCAAGAATACTGGAATGTGTTACCTTTGTCTTATATGTGTTGTAGTGGGAAATATGTAGATTAAAGTGTTATATCTTGTCATATAAAAGACTGTTAATTATTTGTGAACAATTATAAGAATAGTACCTGGTGAGGGATGAGAACCTTGGTAAAAGTCACAAAGTGAAAGTGGCTCAGTCGTGTCTGACTGTTTGTGACCCTATGGACTCTAGCCCGCCAGGCTCCTCTGCCCAAGGAATTCGCCAGGCAAGAATACTGGAGTGGGTTGCCATGCCCTTCTCCAGGGCATCTTCCATACCAAGGGAATGGAACCTGGGTCTCCTGCATTGCAGGCAGTTTCTTTAGCATCTGAGCTACCTTATTAATCCACATCTAGGTTGTCTTAGGGTGATATGCAGTGTTTTGTTTTTTTTTAAATTTAAGACAGTCTTAGAACTTCATAATAAATTAGTGATTCACAGAAGACAGAGACCCACACAAATTTTCTTTCAAAAGCTGAAAGTTTAAACAAATTTGGATTATAAAAATTTGTATTTTAATTATAAGGTACACAAGGACTCCACACAATGTTCCATTTTTTCCTGGACCAGTGCAAGCCATGTAGAATGTGACTCATACAGGGGTCTACATTGGCCATCAACTATAGACAGACCTTAGCCCAAGGCCCATTTTGGAAGAAAACTAAAAACATGTTATGCCAATGTGTTATTGCTACACTTGCTTTTGCACCTGCAGGTTGCTTTTAGGAGTTGTTTAATGGAAACCTCAAGTCCCCTTAAACCAAATGTAATTGACAGAAAGGTGGCTGTGCTGAATTATAAGGGTAAGTATGTTAACAAGTTCTAGTTCACTCGACCACAGGCTTGGTGAGCTACTTTGGAGTGAGTCCTGCCTTCAGCCAGGAAAACAAAAAATTGCACATCCCCTTTTAATTAACTACTTCTGGCAAGAAACCTGGTCATGAGGGAACAGGCCTAGACAAAGACTGGAGTGCATTGATCTTCCCAATAATATGTGGCCAAGGCTTCTTTTTCTGATCATGTCCTGCTTGTCTTATTATTGTTGCTCATGTAAACTCACGCAGGGTACCAAGTATTTTCTTTGTTTAGCATGATGGATTAAAATGATGGTTGCAAAACTGTACTGTTTCTAAGCAAGGGATAAGTACATTAAATCTGTTTCTGCCTCCTGTAAAATAAAAAAGGTACTGACCTTGTTAAAAAGGTATGTATTCAACAGCTAACAAAAGTATCATTTAATCACCTGCAGGTTGCTTTTAGGAGTTGTTTAATGGAAACCTCAAGTCCCCTTAAACCAAATGTAATTGACAGAAAGGTGGCTGTGCTGAATTATAAGGGTAAGTATGTTAACAAGTTCTAGTTCACTCGACCACAGGCTTGGTGAGCTACTTTGGAGTGAGTCCTGCCTTCAGCCAGGAAAACAAAAAATTGCACATCCCCTTTTAATTAACTACTTCTGGCAAGAAACCTGGTCATGAGGGAACAGGCCTAGACAAAGACTGGAGTGCATTGATCTTCCCAATAATATGTGGCCAAGGCTTCTTTTTCTGATCATGTCCTGCTTGTCTTATTATTGTTGCTCATGTAAACTCACGCAGGGTACCAAGTATTTTCTTTGTTTAGCATGATGGATTAAAATGATGGTTGCAAAACTGTACTGTTTCTAAGCAAGGGATAAGTACATTAAATCTGTTTCTGCCTCCTGTAAAATAAAAAAGGTACTGACCTTGTTAAAAAGGTATGTATTCAACAGCTAACAAAAGTATCATTTAAGTAGTATACTTGGGTAAGACAGAGAAGTTAAATTTTGGATTGCTTCATGGAGATGATACAGATGGAATAGTTGGTACACTATTAATTACATAAATATTTTAATCTTGGAGTAATATATTGTAAGCTCATTAGAAAACAAAGAGATTCTCCCAAATCATCTCTTTGGGAGAATAGCATTGAAATATGTATACTATCATGTAAGAAACGAATCGTCAGTCTGTGTTCGATGCAGGATGCAGGATGCAGGATGCTTGGGGCTGGTGCATGCGGATGATCCAGAGGGATGATGTGGGGTGGGAGGTCGAAGGGGGCGGTTCATGTTTGGGAGTTCAAATAAAAAAAAGAAAAAGAAAAAAAGAAAACAAAGAGAAAGCATACTATTTCCCTTTTGTTAATTCACTAAATAAATAAATATGTATTATACATATTATGGGTCTGTTATACACTAGGCATTGAGGATGCAAGGTAGACAAAACAGAAATGGTTTTTGAACTCAGGTACTTACGTCAGTGGTGATACAGGGAAAGCAAACATTAAACAGATAATCACACTGAACACAGATGGGGAGGGGTGTGTTTGTACAAGTGCCTTGAGAGACCAGCATAGTGATTTACTCATGTAAACACTATTTTTTGTTTATTACATGCGCCTCTTCTCCTTCTGGGTTTACAGTAGTGAACAAAGCAGTTTGTTTAAAAAATCTCTATTTTTCTTGACTAAAGTAGGCAAAAGATCTGTTTTACATAGAAGCCATAATTACAAAATAAATACGTAGATTCTAGGGTGGAGTGTATCAAGGAGAAATAGATGGAAATGTGGTCAGAGAGGCCTTGAAATGAATTGGGAAATAGATTAAGGAGAGCCTTCTAACCGTTTTCAAAGACATTGGCTTTACCCTACTAAAATAGGAAGCTTCGGGGCTTTGAAACATGGCACGGTCTGACATGGCTTAAAATGATGTGAGTATATATGGCTGATTCATTTTGCTGTTCAGTTAGAAACACTGTAAAACAACTATACTACAGTAAAAATTAATAATAATAAAAAAAGATGACTCTGGCCATAAGAATCAAGATAGAATCAGGTAAACCAATGAGAAATTCATTTAATATTCCAGGCACAAATAAGGGTAGTTTAGAAACTGCTGGCAATCTTATAGGTAGTGAAAAGTGCTCATTTTCTGAATATGATTTTGAGATACTGCAACTGGATTAACTGCTAGACTAGATTAGGAATGGAAACGAGAGGAGCCAGGAAGAGCTCTAGGGAATTTTGAAAGAGTGGTATCTTTTGAGGAAGGCTTCCTTGAGAGAGTGACACTTAGGAATGGTTGTTGCTGTTTAGTTGCTAAGTTGTGGGATTCTTTTCGACCCCATGGATTGCAGTCCGCCAGGCTCCTTTGTCCATGGGGTTTCCCAGACAAGACTACTAGAGTGGGTTGCCATTTCCTTCTCCAGGGGATTTTCCAACCCAGGAATTGAACCTCCATCTCCTGCCCTGGCAGGCAGATTGTTTACCACTGAGTTACCTGGAAACCTCCTAAAAATAATAAACTGGATCAAGGGTAAGGATGGACAGAACACATAGGCTGAGAGTTGATTATGTTCCTACGAAGATGAAAAGAAAATAACTTTATTAAGCTGAAATTAAAGTGTATTTATTATACTTGTCAAACTTTTAGGGACAGTATTATTTGCAACCTTGCATACTATTTAAAGCCGTGCATGTGACATTGTATTCATCCTGAATTCTTAAATCAGGCTTCACATTAATTAGGTTTGTGGTACATAAATTTAATAAATGTTATTTCAAAATTACTATTATAGAAGCTTTTTCTTAATATTACTTATCTGTACATAGCCAAGGAGAGAAAAAACACCAGTTGTATATTTACAGAATTACATTGCAATTGCTTCTTCTTTACAATAATAGGGAATGCTGGTTTTGTATTGATAATACAATAGCCTGACAGTTCTGGAACTTTTAAATGGAAATAAATGAGGAAACTTCCACCCTGCTTATAAGGATTCAAGGCATGCATTTAACCTGGATCTGAACTACATTAAATCTGGTCACATATTAAATAACAAATCTAAGCAAATATGTACAGCATCAGCAAATATGTGTACTATTCTCAAACATTTTCATTTTCTGTTAAATATTTACACCTTTTAATAGTTTCATGTTTATTTTACTTATTAAATAATTCTCATCTTTCTGTTTCTTAAACAATATATTCATATAAAAGAAGTCATAACAAAAGGCAGTGCCATCTATGTTGTGTCTGATGCATCTTCAATCATTGCACTTACACTTTTGTTTTACTTCAGTTTTTATGGTTGGTATTTTCATCTTTTAGAGCAGCTTCCAGAAGTACTTAGTCTTAGAGGAGTCACTAACCAAATTCCCAAAATTAGGTGATTCCAACAGCCCAAAGCAATGATAATAAAAGACATCAAAGGCTTTGTTTTTGATGCTATTTTTAAAACAAGGATGATCAAGTGTGGTTTGATTTTTCTAAAGGAGGAAATCAAAAGCATCAGGGCAGGATGTATGGAATTATGACAACGAAGCTGTCCCAGCATGGAGCTGATAGAATCACGGAAACCCTGTCAGGAACACATCTGGCTCTGCCTCTCATTCCAAAGTGATGCAACAAGTCTTCTAGCTGGAAAATCATGGTAACTCCCCAGATCACTTTCTCCATGGCTTTAGAAACTCAGATGTGCCTTGGGGAGGAAAAAAAAATATGTTCCTTTTTTCCTTTCGTGTTTTCATTATATTGAGGCAACTTATACAATGATCCAACTCATTATTAAGTCAGAAAATTCAGTCTTTTAATTAGACTATTTAGTTATTTTAAAACACTAAACTCTTACACAATAGTTGTTTGCATCATATGGAGAAAATGCCATTTTTATAAACCTGTTTTATTTTATTATTCTGGCATTAGCTAAATGACTGTATGTATCATTTTAGTTCAGTTCAGTCACTCAGTCACATGCAACTCTTTGCGACCCCATGGACTACAGCAAGCCAGGCTTCCCTGTCCAGCACCAGTTCTTGGAGCCTGCTCAAACTCATGTCCATTGAGTCAGTGAAGCCATCCAACCATTTCATCCTCCATTGTCCCCTTCTCCTCCTGTCTTCAATCCTCAGCATCAGTCCTTCCAGTGAATGTTCAGGACTTGATTTCCTTTAGGATAGACTGGTTGGATTTCCTTGCAGTCCAAGAGACTCTCAAGAGTCTTCTCCAACACCACAGTTCAAAAGAATAAATTCTTCAGCTTTCTTTACAGTCCAACTCTCACATACATAAATGACTACTGGGAAAACCATAGGTTTGACTAGACAGATTTTTGTCAGCAAAGTGATGTCTCTGCTTTTCAATATGCTATCTAGGTTGGTCATAACTTTTCTTCAAAGGAGCAAATGACTTTTAATTTCATGGCTGCAGTCACCATCTGCAGTGATTTTGGAGTCCAAGAAAATAAAGTCTGTCACAGTTTCCATTGTTTCCCCATCTATTTGCCAAGAAGGGCTAGGACTGGGGCCATGATCTTCACTTTATGAATGTTGAGTTTTAAGCCAACTTGTTCACGCTCCTCTTTCACTTTCATCAAGGGGCTCTTTAGTTCCTCTTTACCCTCTGCAATAAAGGTGGTGCAATCTGCATATCTGAGATTATCGATACTTCTCCCTGCAGTCTTGATTCCAGCTTGTGCTTCATCCAGCATGGCATTTTTCATGATGTGTTCTGCATATAAGTTAAATAAGCAGGGTGACAATGTACAAACTCCTTTCCTGATTTGGAACCAGTCTATTGTGCCATGTCTTGTTCTAACTGTTGCTTTTTGACCTGCATGCAGATTTCTCAGGAGCCAGATAAACTGATCTGGTTTTCCCATCTCTTTAAGAATTTCCCACAATTTGCTGTGATCCACACTGTCAAAAGCAGAAGTAGATGTTTTTTTGTAACTCTCTTGCTCTTTTGATGATCCAACAGACGTTGGCAATTTGATCTCTGGTTCCTCTGCCTTTTCTAATTCCAGCTTGAACATCTGGAAGTTCACAGTTGAAACTTGGCTTGGAGAATTTTGAGCACTACTTTACTAGTGTGTGAGATGACTGCAATTGTACAGTGGTTTGAACATTCTTTGGCATTGCTTTTCTTTGGGATTAGAATGAAAACTGACCTTTTTCAGTCCTGTGGCCACTGCTGAGTTTTCCAAATTTGCTGGCATATTGAGTGCAGCACTTTCACAGCATCATCTTTTAGGATTTGACATAGTTCAACTTGAACTATGCTTTGTTCATAGTGATTCTTCCTAAGGCCCACTTGACTTCACATTCCAGAATGTCTGACTCTAGGTGAGGGATCCAGGTCATGAAGATCTTTTTTGTACAGTTCTTCTGTGTATTCTTGCCACCTCTTCTTAATATCTTCTGCTTCTATTAGGTCTGTACCATTTCTGTCCTTTATTGTGCCTGTCTTTGCTTGAAATGTTCCCTTGGTATGTCGAATTTTCTTAAAGAGATCTCTAGTCTTTCCCATTCTACTGTTTTCCCCTAGTTCTTTACATTGATCACTGAGGAAGGCTTTCTTATCTTTCTTTGCTATTTTTTGGAATTCTACAAATGGATATATCTTTCCTTTTCTCCTTTGCCTTTACCTTCTATTCTTTTCTCTGCTCTTTGCAAGGCCTCCTCAGACAACCATTTTGTCTTTTTGCATTTCTTTTTCTTGGGAATGGTCTTGATCACTGCCTCCTGTACAATGTCTCGAACCTCAATCCATAGTTCTTCAAACACTCTGTCTATATACTATAGACATAGTATATACTATCTGTACATACATGTGTATATAAATATGTGAAAGTGAAAGCTGCTAAGTCATGTCTGACTCTTTGTGACCCCATGGACTGTAGTCCATGGAATTCTCCAGGCCAGAAAACTGGAGTGGGTAACTTTTTCCTTCTCCAGGGGATCTTCCCAACAAAGGGATCAAACCCAGGTCTCCTGCATTGCAGGTGGATTCTTTATCAACTGAGCTATCAGGAAGCCATATATATATATATATCCAATAAAGAAACTAATTTTATATAATTTAAAGCCAGGGCTTTCCAAGTGGCACAGTGGTAAAGAATCTGCCTGTCAATACGGGAGATACAAGAGATGCAGTTTTGATCCTTGGATCAGGAAGAGCCGCTGGTAGGATATGGCAACCCACTGCAGTATTCTTGCCTCAAAAACTCCATGGACAGAGGAGCCTGGCAGGCTACAGTCCATGGGTTCCCAAAGATCTGGAGACAACTTAGAGCAGCACATATGTTAAAGCCAGAATATTATCCAAGTGATTCCTGCACTTCTTAGATTTTGGGGAATTCTTTACAACAATTTTCTGAAGAGAGGTGCCAAGAGATGAGATGAGAAACCACTTTTGCAGTTTACTGCCTGGGCCATAATTGTTGATTTTATACAACTGTTGAGATTAAAACTCTCGCCAAAGTCCACCAGGACATCTCAAAGAACTGAGATGTCAAACCTACTTTATCTTAAGCTTTTATTGCAACCTAAAATAAAAGTGATTTGAAAATTGTAAAAAGTGTAACAAAGTAGACATGAATTGCTCAATTTCTGGTTCACACTTTGTTTTATCTTGACTATGTGGAGTCACTGAGGTCTCCAGTTCACTTCATTCACTTACAGCATCTGGAAAATATGTTTATACCAAAGGCAAGCTCTCATATGAAAGAAGGTAATATTACTAATTACCTATTGCTCATACAGTGACCTCCAGTCTAATAATTATCTTTAATGATCTAATGATGCTCACACAAGAGTTGTCTGGAGAAGAAATAGGATGCATGATCATCCTCATTTCACTGATGAGAACAATGAAAGAATTAGAGATATTGAATCTGCAGAAATATTGAAGTCATTTTGTCTTCATCTTTTTATACATGAGGTAATCTACTGTGATATTGATTGTTACTATTATTACTTACTATCTTTGCTATTGGGTCTTTTCACTGCAGCACAGTAATACTGCATACTTTTGTGCAAGTGAAAGCATTTTTATTTTGAAGTTTTCTGTGCAAAGTCTATTTATATTGAACTTTCTTTCATCTATCTGATACCTTCTTGATGAGTCCTCCAAGCAGGGATTGCTAATGGTTTTTATAAAGGACTGTCAACCTTTGCATTCTTTACACATCATTGAGTTTTAAAGTGCAGGACTGTGGCAGCTTACTACATAACATGGTCTCAATAAACCTATCAACTGGAGACTTGGCTCAGCAGCATTTCAAAAACCTCACACTGGCCCCAGGTGCATTTGAGGAAAATGTCCCCTCTCAGCAGGCATGTGTGAAAATCTAAAAGCAGTGTTGGACCTGGGTTGGAAGAAAATCCCTAGAAATATCAAGGATTACTGAATGTGAGAATCAAAATCTGCCTTGAAGCTCATGTTAACAACTTCCATTCAACTCTGTGAGGAGTCAAAAATATTGCACCCAGGGTCAGTTGAATTTTCTGTTCTTAAATAATGCTGGGGAACTTCATTCAAGAAAGAGACCTGCTAAGGGCAATCCTTTAGATGGAGGATAACTCACTGTTTGTAATAGATTGGGGAACAAAGAGTTAGAACTTATTGGCAAAAGCCTCTATTTAGGTGTGCACTATTGTACTAAAGAAAAATAATGTTATTTTTAGCATCCTGGGATCAAAGATCAGCTTTTTATTCAAATTCCACATCACTGGTCTTCCCCTGGAGTTCCATAACTAGATGGGCAGATTACGAACCTTTTTTCTGTTAGATATTTGACTCTTAGAATGTATTGTTTGTTTCTCTGGATTCTGGCAACTAATAGCTCTTGGGTTTTATCCAGTGAGAGACTGACTCTTCTTCTTGCATTTGTGCACAGAGCAGGATGCTTTACATGGAGGCATAGTGGATACTTAATTCAGTTCAGTTCAGTTCAGTTGCTCAGTTGTGTCCGACTCTTTGCAACCCCATGAATCACAGCACGCCAGGCCTCGCTGTCCATCACCAACTCCCGGAGTTCATTCAGACTCACGTCCATTGAGTCAGTGATGCCATCCAGCCATCTCATCCTCTATCATCCCTTTCTCCTCCTGCCCCCAATCCCTCCCAGCATCAGAGTCTTTTCTAATGAGTCAACTCTTCGCATGAGGTGGCCAAGTACTGGAGTTTCAGCTTTAGCATCATTCCTTCCAAAGAACACCCAGAGCTGATCTCCTTTAGAATGGACTGGTTGGATCTCCTTACAGTCCAAGGGACTCTCAAGAGTCTTCTCCAACACCATAGTTCAAAAGCATCGATTCTTGGGCACTCAGCCTTCTTCACAGTCCAACTCTCACATACTTAATTATCACCTGATAAAAGGGGTCGCTCAAGGCCTCCCTTTCCAGATGTCTCTTCTGTTTGTTAATGTCTTCTAGAGTACCCACTTTTGAGATCATTGAACTCCAATATATTCAACCATTAGCATTTACTGCCAAAACATTATAAATGAGTTTATCCATTTTAGCATGTTGCCAGTATTACAAACAGATACCAACACATACAAGTTTTTATTAAGGAAGGAAAGTCATGGGGATAGGACATCCTTTGCAAGGGACCACAGAAGGTTAAAGTCTTTGAACAGACAGAGCATTTTTTCCATTCCTTTTCTATACAACTAAAGTATACAGCTGTCAGTTTTCAATGCACATCTATTGACTACTCTACTCAAGGCACTGTGGTTTTAGAGAACAAAATAAATTTTATTCTATTTCATCAGCCCTTAGAGAGTTGAGGACTGACACATATATATATATATATACACATGCTGTTGCTGCTGCTAAGTCACTTCAATCATGTCTGACTCTGTGCAACCCGATAGATGGCAGCCTACCAGGCTTCCCTGTCCCTAGGATTCTCCAGGCAAGAACACTGGAGTGGGTTGCCATTTCCTTCTCCAATGAATGAAAGTGAAAAGTGAAAGTGAAATCACTCAGTCATGTCTGANTATATATATATATACACATGCTGTTGCTGCTGCTAAGTCACTTCAATCATGTCTGACTCTGTGCAACCCGATAGACGGCAGCCTACCAGGCTTCCCTGTCCCTAGGATTCTCCAGGCAAGAACACTGGAGTGGGTTGCCATTTCCTTCTCCAATGAATGAAAGTGAAAAGTGAAAGTGAAATCACTCAGTCATGTCTGATTCTTGGTGACCCCACAGACTGCAGTCTACCAGGCTCCTCCATCCATGGGATTTTCCAGGCAAGAGTTCTGGAGTGGGTGGCCATTGCCTTCTCTAATACACACACACCACACATACACATATATATGTCTATGTATTTGTGTTATAATATGAGGAAATCATTGGTAATGGAATCACAGCAATTTAGGTACAGTATTGTGTGCAAGCATAGGAATTAGAAACTCATTTTCTCTTAGATGAACTGGGCCTGACTTCAGAGAAGGGCTAGCTTTGTACTCTGTCTTGACAAGTAAACAGGATCATGAAAGGCAGAGGAAAAGGAGGAAGAAATCCTGGGACAGGGAAAGACAGGAATGAAAGTATGAACATTAGAAAGAAAGTAGTGGGGGACATGGTAAGTGATCCTAGTTTCTTGAAAAAGTCAAATTCTTATAAATATGTAAGCATAAAACCAGGTTGGAAGTAGCTTACAGAGATTTGAAAAAGTTCAGAAAGCCATTATAAGCCTTTATAAGGTTTGGTGTCAACCATGTAGGTAATAGAGATTAATAAAAAAGATTATAAACAGAAGAGTGATTTGATCAGTTCTGTGCATTATAAAGGGCTTCCCTGGTGTTTCAGATTATAAAGAATCTGCCTGCAATGCAGGAGATTCAGGTTCGATCCCTGGATTGGGAAAATCCCCTGGAGAAGGGAATGGCAACCCACTCCAGTATTCTTGCCTGGAAAATTCCATGGACAAAGGAGCCTGGCAGGCTATAGTCCGTGGGGTCACAAAGAGCACATAATAAAGGAAAACAGCAAATGAAGGGTCTGACTTGGGGAGAGACGTAGAGGTTGTTGCAACAATTTAGTCAAGAAAGAATGTGGAAAGAATATAGACACTATAAAGATCTGGCCAGTGCAAAGGAAATTAAAATAAACCAGGAGAAAACTAGGATATAGCACCAAAAGGATTTTATGACTTAATAACTGTAAGCAACGGAGCCATGGTACACCTGAAAGAAGGAGAGCACTGTTAATTGTGTGGGAAATAAAAATCTAACACATTTTTTCTCATTATTACCCCTTAAACTACTCCTGGCCACTATAATAATAATGATATGATAATAATGTTAAATAGATGATGAGAGTTTATATTTGATCCTCACAACAAATATGATCAATGGAAAATAAAATATTGAGGCTTTACAAATGAGAATGCAGATACAGACAAGTTAAATGTGTCAAATATTAAAGAAATGTAGATAGCGACCCCATGGACTGTAACCCACCAGGCTCCGCTGTCCATGGAATTTTTGAAGCAAGAATATTGGAGCAGGTTGCCGTTTCTGATTCCAGGGAATCTTCCCGATCCAGGGATCAGATCCATGTCTCTTGCATCTCCTGGATTGGCTGGTGGATTCTTTACCACTGCACCAAGGACTTCAGATACCTTATAAGTTACAAAAAAAGATCAAATTCAAATGTGTTAACAACTCCAATCTTCATCTTCTGAGCATTTCATCAGAGTAATTTCATATGTGTTATCAATGGATTCCGCATATCCAAGTAGATACATGATTAGGCAATGGCACCCCACCCCAGTACTCTTGCCTGGAAAATCCAATAGACGGAGGAGCCTGGTGGGCTGCAGTCCATGGGGTCGCTAAGAGTCGGACACGACTGAAGTGACTTAGCAGCAGTAGCACATGATTAGGACTGTGTGTATGCCAAGTCGTTTCAGTTGTGTCTAACTCTGCAAACCCATGGACTGTAGGCCACCAGGCTCCCCTGTCTATGGGATTCTCGAGGCAAGAATACTGGAGTGGGTTGCTACTTCTTTCTCCAGTGATTAGGAGTAAATGATCTTAATCTTTTCTGAGGGGGGTAAGGATGGGGATGTTGAGGATCAAGGTGTAGGAGGTAGGAGGTGTGAGTTTTTCTTATGTGAAAACTATGAGACAGTTTTTTTGGTTTTTTTTTTTTTCTGACATCAAATCATCCAAAATTTGTTTTAAATCAAACCATTAGCCCGTTTCCTCATTCCAAAGACCCCAAAGGTTGCAGGCTAAACAGGATCCTTTGTTGTGTGTCCCAAAAGAATACAACACGCTATCGGTAAACTGGAAAATAATAGATGACTCTCGTTTCCAAGAATGCCAAAGCTATCACCATAAATTCTATTCTGCCCCGTGAGTCCAATTTCACGCTCCTTTTAGTGAATCTGCCGTCCTAACAAGAGTGAAGCCAATGCGATTGACCACCCCTTCGCCTTTTCGTTTTGGACAGTCCACTAATACACATAAGGGCTGAAAGAGGATGCCAAATGGGCCAGCTTCATTTATGCAACCCCAGTGAAAGTTGTTTCTCAGATGCCCACTCCAATCCTGCCGGCCTCTGCCTCCGAGCCCAGGAATAGATGGGGGCGAGTGGGCAGAGAAGCCTCATCTTTCGGTTCCCCACCTCCGGAGGAGAGAACACGGGGGAGGGCACGACGAGAGCGCGGAGGAAGAAAGTGGGCGAGTGGAAGAGACAGAAATGGATGCTGAGGGGGTGGGCGCAAGGGGAAGGTAGGGAAGGCAGGGAGAGGTGGGTGAGCGTAGCTCTGGGATCTAAGGACCGAGGGGGAGCGGCGGGGGTGGGGGCCCGCGCGGGGAAGCCGGTCCTCACCGTTGAATGCCCCTGCATCCGCGGCCTCTTCCTCCTCCTCCTCGCCGTTCTCCGAATCGCTGTGCCTGGGCTCCTCGGCGAAGTTGACCCCCTTGCTGGGGGTGCCTCCCCCGCCGGGGGCGCCCGCGTCCCCCCAGGTCCTGCCTTCATGGCCGAAGCGCGCGGCGCCTTTGCGCTCGTTCTCCTCCTGCAGGCGCGTGAAGTGCTGCAGCGCGAACTCCAGCAGGTCGGCGGGCTGGTGCCTCAGGACCTCCACGGTGAAGCCCTGCAGCAGCTCCGTCAGTCCCGCCGGGATCTCGATGCTCATGCTGCCTCCCCTGCCGGCAGGCGCCCGGGCGCCGCCCTCGCCCCCTCGCTGAACCGGCCTCGGGCCCAGCGGCGGCCAAGCGAGCGCAGACGGACGCTGGCGGGGCTACCGGCTGCGAGCGCGGCGCACTGGGCCCCGGCAGCCAGGCTGGCCCGGCCCGCGGCTCCCGGCGCGCGGCTGTTCCGTGCGGCGGCGGCGGCTGAGCGAGCTCGGCCCGGGGAGGGCTGGCAGCATCTCCGGCTCCTCCCGCTCCCGCCGCGGCCGCTCCTCTCCCCCGCCCGGGCCGCCCCGCCCCCGCCCCACCGCTGCACGCGGGAGGGGGCGCCGGCGCGCCCCCACGTGACCCACGGAAACCATGGCAACCCTGCCGGCGGGCGCCGAGCACCCGCCGCTTGCACAGCTGAGGGGCTGAAGACGCAACGCAGGCCGGCGCCAGCAGACTGGCGGGGCACTCTCCTAGGGGGCGCGGCCCGGGCGGGTCCCCCACCCGGGTCCCCCACCCCCCAACTCGGCACTCCCCGGGTCACCCTCGGGCCCAGGCGCGCCTGGTTGTCCACCTGTCCGCACGCCCCAGCGAGGACCGGCCACTCGGCCAAATTCCCACGCCTCTTTCACCACCCCGAGTCCCAGCACAACTGGTGCCACGCGATTTGCCCTGAAACCTGGGCCTCCACCTTGTTAGCGTCATTTTCTTTTCCTCCGAGAGAATCTAGTTGTAGTAATACGTGCGTGCGGGTGATGTCTTTTGTTTAAAGTCGGGTAGTACTGGTTCTTTTGGACAAAGAAATAATGCCCTGTCTTTGTGACACCTTTCTTTTTCTTTCGCCATGTGTTATACAGCCTTTCTCCACTCAACCTGTTTTATTGTTTTGGTTCTCTGATAGCACCCCATTGTCCACTTGGCGCAGTTACTACTTGTTGAGACAAATGCACGATTTATTGTGAGGCCCTTAGAAGTTAGTCGATGGCCTTCAAACAGGACAGTGCAACAATTTGAATAAAATGTCAATGTCAGGACAGACGGCCCTCAAGCAAAAGAACCTTTGCCTGATTAAACTGTTATTATTTTAAAACATTCCCTTATGCTTTGAGTGGTTTTGAATTATATCTCCAAAAATAGGAATACGTAGTTCAATATAAAGAGAAATAGAATCCGAGATGTGTGCTTTTCAAGAAGTCCTTGACTTTGAAACAAGGCTTAATCTGTTTACAGTTTCGAATTGGAAAATGTCTTTTGCCAATTAAATGGTGTTTAAAAACATTTCATTTTTCATCATGACCATCATTGTAAAACAAAATATCTCAAGAGCAAGCTCAGTTATTGTGATTCTAGCTACACACAAAAAACATTAAATACATGGTTCAGAAATCTCAAAGACTAGAAATCAAGATATAACAAACTAGTCCCTTTAATAAAAATACATTTGGAAAATGAGTGACTATTTTATTTATTCGCATTTCTTAATCTCATAATAATTTTATTTTTAAATATAATAAGGTACTTCCGATGATGAGGGTCAGGAATTTTAAGAAGTACGCTTTTATAAAACGCCATGATCCTCACTGCATGGTCCACAGTATTAGTCAAACTTTAAACATATAAATATTATATAGACAATAAAAGCATTATCATCTTTATAGACCCAGTAATTTAAGACAAGTTTGCATCATCTATCTTCATTTATGATTTTTTTTTAGGATTAACAAGAAAATGGTAAATACAGTATCTTAAGACAGAAGTTCATTTCTCTGTAATGTAAATGTCAGCGGTTCAGGGCTCACATGGTGGTTCTAGGATCATGAGGCACCCAGCCTCCTTCCAGCTTGTTGCTCTGTAATCCTCAATTTGTTGTCCAAATTGCTGCTCTACCTCCAGTCTATTCATCCATATTTCAGTCAAGAGGAAAGTAAAAAAGAGAAGGGAACTTCTCTCACCACATACACATCCCCTAGTCTAAGAATACTTCCACACCAATTCCTCTTATATCGTTAACACACCAATTCCTCTTATATCGTTAAACACACCAGTTTCTCTTATATCGTCCTGTCCAGAACTTGGTCACTGGCCATGCCTGTAGTGTGACCAAGTGCGTGTTCCAGACGTGACTGCAGAAATCTCACCTGTTCCATGTGCTCTTCAGCAGTGTGCCTTGCCATACCCCATCAAGAGCTGAAGCCTTCATTCCCCTCCTCTTGAATCTAGGTGGGCTCATGACTGCTCCGATAGAAGTCATGCCAGAATGACAGAAGCAGCCAGCCCTGTGATGCCCCATCACATATCTTTGAGCATAATAAAAACTCTGTTTTCAACCTCTACATTTTAAGGTGATTTATTACACAACAACAGTAACTCAGATGCATGGCTACAAGGAAAGCTTGGGAATGGAAATTCTATTTTGAGCAGTTGTGTGCCAAGCAAATACTTGGAGATGAAGTAGAACAAATTCTGGGAGCAATAATTAGTGTCTGCCACAATGCTCAACACCCAGGAATGACAGAAGAGAAAAAACACTACTTCCCCAAACATTAACAAGAGCCATATTTCAAAGTAGCATTCTTTATTTTTGTTTCAAAATGCCATTATTCTTCCTTGTAGTTTTACTCTGTGAGGCACAGTAGATGACTCNAGCAGCCGAAGGAGCATCACCTAAAGGAGCTGGCCGAGGGCATCAAGGTGGAGAGCACCCCGAGCATGACCTCCAGCGCCCAGAAGGTCAGCTCCAGCTCGCGCCTGGTGGCCCAGCAGCCCAGTCAACTCCCCGGGTCCATCATGAGCCACAAGACCAGCGGCATCCTGATGTCCAGCGGAGGCCGTGCCACCAGCTCCAACGTGGGCCACGTGACCTTCGGGGACTCCAGCGCAGGTCACGTGACCTTCGGCTCCACCAGCGCCACCACGGGGGGACTGATGTCCAGTCGAAGCTCCACCCCGGGCCGCGTGACCTTCCGATCCCCCAACTCTAGCAGCTACCTGGGGTCCACTGGATACGTGGGGTCCAGCAGAGACCACGACAGCTTTGAGGCGAGCAAAGGCCCTGGGTCAGAATCGAGTGGAGGCCTCGGATCCAGCCCTGGCCCTGCCTCCAGCCCCGGCCCTGCCTCCAGCACCAGCAAGGACTCCCAGAGCAACTACTAGGGCGCCCAGCCCCCACCCGCCCCTGGCTCCTCGCAGGGCCTTCTCTGGGTCTCTGCCTCTCGATTCCCTTCCCTGCGTTTCTCTGTCTCTTCCTATCAGCTCCTCCCTCATCAGCCTCCTGGTCTCCGTCTGTTTCTGGCCCAGCCTTCCCTTTCAGTTGCCAGATTTCCTGTTTCTGGGTTTCCCATTCAGTGTGTCCCAGTCTTGTCCCCATGTCTGTGTTCTCATCTCTGCTCTGGCCTCTCTGATGACTCCTTCCCTTCCTGTTTCAGCTTCCCCATTTCTAACTCCCTCTCCTCACCTCCATCTCCCAGGCCCTCCGTGCGTCTCATGTCCCTGCTTCTGTAGTTCCTTGTTCCCCTCAAGAGTCCTCAGTACTGACTAGTGGGGGAAGAATGGGGGCAAAGATGTCAGGGTTGGCGTGAGCTGTGACCATAGGAAATAAAGGCCAGAGTCGGACTTTTACCCCAGCCTGGTTATGAGTGTATTTGTGTGTGAGAGAGAAAGCTTGAGACGTGGCTGTCTCTTCTGCCTCTGGCCCAGGGGGAAATGTTTGAGCCCGTTCCTATTCCCTGCTGTTCATTCGTTCACTTTTTTTTTTTTTTTTTTTTTGAGACTTTCACATTTCAGGCTCTACTGAGAACTGGGAATTGTATCAGTCAGTCAGGATAGGCTGGGTTATGTTGCAGTAACAAGCAACCCCAGAATCTCTTTAAAAATTTCAAGGTTCTATTTTGGAATTCTCCATGTCTCAAGAGAGAGGGCTGAAAGCAGCATGTCATCCTTGCTTCCTCAAAATTGCACAAGGAAGAAAAAAAAATCCAAATTGCCTCTCAGGTCTTTAATTAGTGCTGATCAAAACATAATCAAGAATATAATTAGTGACAACAGGAAGAAAGTCTGAAAGAAAAATAAGGGACCCAGCACACATTTGTTCTCATGAATGCAGTTTAACACACAGCCTTTATAACAATGCTTTAAGAACACAGGACTTCCCTGGTGGTGTAGTGCATAAGAATCCGCCTGCCAGCGCAGGGGACACGGGTTCGATCCCTGGCCTGAGACGATTCCACATGCTTGCCAGGGAATTAAGCTCCTTCGCCACAACTACTGGAGCCTGAGCACCCTAGAGCCTACTCTCCCAAACAAGGGAAGCCACCGTAACGAAAAGCTGTGCACCGCATTGAAGAGCAGACCCCGCTCGTGGCAACTAGAGAAAGTCTGTGCAAAGCAACAAAGACTCCAGCGCAGCAAATAAAGAAATAAGCAAAAAAATTAAAAACCAAAAACATTAAGCAAATAAAACAGAACAATCTTTGAAATCACTTCCTGTGGAGGTGACTCACGCGTGTGTGAGTCGGGGCTGCCGGCAGGGGTCGCCACCTTCCACTCAGCCATTCTGGAAGTTCAGTCCTAAGACATGTTATTTTAGCTCAAACGTGGGTTCACTAGTTTTGTTTGTAAAATAACCCATTGGAGAGTTGGAATTTAATTTCCCATCATGCATATGAGAAGAGAGAAAAGGTCTATCTGTGATCTGATGAGAAAGCTTACTCGTGTTTATGCAGCTTACAGGGAGAATGTTAATAGCAGGGCAGCACATGTTCAAGACAACCCATCAGGCCGAAAGCCTTCTAGTCACTGAAACTGACCACAGTTGCTAGTTTGGGGCATCCTAGAAAACACTTTTGTTGAAGTCGCTTCTGGGTGATATTCATAAGAAACAGGAGATGTTGAATTATTAATTTTCACAGTCTACTGCACAGGACAGAGTTAATGTTTTTGGTAGAAAAAATTCCTTCACACATTATCAAACCAGATCCTTTGAATTAATGTTATAATGGGAAATCCCATCTCTTTTTTCCATTGATTTGACAAATATTTGCTGAGTATTAACTATGTGCCAGGGGTTTCCCAGGTGGCTTAGTGGTACAGAATCTGCTTGCAAGGCAGGAGACACGTGTTTGATCCCTGGGTCGGAACGATCCCCTGGAGGAAGAAATGGCAACTCACTCCAGTATTCTTACCTGGAAAGTTCCATGGACAGAGGAGCCTGGTGGGCTGCCGAGTCCATGGGGTCAGTCACAGAGCAGACTCAGCAAGCGAGCACGCATGCGCACATGGTGCTAAGCTCTGGGGATGTAACAGTGAACAAGAAATTTAAAAACTGGCATTTCAGGGACGTCCCTGGTGGTCTAGTGGTTAGGACTCGACTCCCAATGTAGGGGGGCCCACTCTTGCCTCCTCTTGCTGGGGCATGGGGGACGCTGGGGGTCGACCCCACACTCCGAAAATAAGTTCGCATGCCGCAACTAAAGATCCCGTGTGTCATAGGTAAGACCCGGCTGTAGCCAAGTAAATTTCCTAAACACACACACACACACACACACACACAACTTGCGATCAGCTCCCTTTCAGAATTTAATTTCTTCGTCCAAAGCAAACGTTCCGGTCTCCTGGCTTTTGTCTTAGTAGGACTCCGCCGCCAGGTGGCGCCCGTACCCCGCCGTGAGTGNGATTTCCTGTTTCTGGGTTTCCCATTCAGTGTGTCCCAGTCTTGTCCCCATGTCTGTGTTCTCATCTCTGCTCTGGCCTCTCTGATGACTCCTTCCCTTCCTGTTTCAGCTTCCCCATTTCTAACTCCCTCTCCTCACCTCCATCTCCCAGGCCCTCCGTGCGTCTCATGTCCCTGCTTCTGTAGTTCCTTGTTCCCCTCAAGAGTCCTCAGTACTGACTAGTGGGGGAAGAATGGGGGCAAAGATGTCAGGGTTGGCGTGAGCTGTGACCATAGGAAATAAAGGCCAGAGTCGGACTTTTACCCCAGCCTGGTTATGAGTGTATTTGTGTGTGAGAGAGAAAGCTTGAGACGTGGCTGTCTCTTCTGCCTCTGGCCCAGGGGGAAATGTTTGAGCCCGTTCCTATTCCCTGCTGTTCATTCGTTCATTTTTTTTTTTTTTTTTTTTGAGACTTTCACATTTCAGGCTCTACTGAGAACTGGGAATTGTATCAGTCAGTCAGGATAGGCTGGGTTATGTTGCAGTAACAAGCAACCCCAGAATCTCTTTAAAAATTTCAAGGTTCTATTTTGGAATTCTCCATGTCTCAAGAGAGAGGGCTGAAAGCAGCATGTCATCCTTGCTTCCTCAAAATTGCACAAGGAAGAAAAAAAAATCCAAATTGCCTCTCAGGTCTTTAATTAGTGCTGATCAAAACATAATCAAGAATATAATTAGTGACAACAGGAAGAAAGTCTGAAAGAAAAATAAGGGACCCAGCACACATTTGTTCTCATGAATGCAGTTTAACACACAGCCTTTATAACAATGCTTTAAGAACACAGGACTTCCCTGGTGGTGTAGTGCATAAGAATCCGCCTGCCAGCGCAGGGGACACGGGTTCGATCCCTGGCCTGAGACGATTCCACATGCTTGCCAGGGAATTAAGCTCCTTCGCCACAACTACTGGAGCCTGAGCACCCTAGAGCCTACTCTCCCAAACAAGGGAAGCCACCGTAACGAAAAGCTGTGCACCGCATTGAAGAGCAGACCCCGCTCGTGGCAACTAGAGAAAGTCTGTGCAAAGCAACAAAGACTCCAGCGCAGCAAATAAAGAAATAAGCAAAAAAATTAAAAACCAAAAACATTAAGCAAATAAAACAGAACAATCTTTGAAATCACTTCCTGTGGAGGTGACTCACGCGTGTGTGAGTCGGGGCTGCCGGCAGGGGTCGCCACCTTCCACTCAGCCATTCTGGAAGTTCAGTCCTAAGACTTGTTATTTTAGCTCAAACGTGGGTTCACTAGTTTTGTTTGTAAAATAACCTATTGGAGAGTTGGAATTTAATTTCCCATCATGCATATGAGAAGAGAGAAAAGGTCTATCTGTGATCTGATGAGAAAGCTTACTCGTGTTTATGCAGCTTACAGGGAGAATGTTAATAGCAGGGCAGCACATGTTCAAGACAACCCATCAGGCCGAAAGCCTTCTAGTCACTGAAACTGACCACAGTTGCTAGTTTGGGGCATCCTAGAAAACACTTTTGTTGAAGTCGCTTCTGGGTGATATTCATAAGAAACAGGAGATGTTGAATTATTAATTTTCACAGTCTACTGCACAGGACAGAGTTAATGTTTTTGGTAAAACAAATTCCTTCACACATTATCAAACCAGATCCTTTGAATTAATGTTGTAATGGGAAATCCCATCTCTTTTTTCCATTGATTTGACAAATATTTGCTGAGTATTAACTATGTGCCAGGGGTTTCCCAGGTGGCTTAGTGGTACAGAATCTGCTTGCAAGGCAGGAGACACGTGTTTGATCCCTGGGTCGGAACGATCCCCTGGAGGAAGAAATGGCAACTCACTCCAGTATTCTTACCTGGAAAGTTCCATGGACAGAGGAGCCTGGTGGGCTGCCGAGTCCATGGGGTCAGTCACAGAGCAGACTCAGCAAGCGAGCACGCATGCGCACATGGTGCTAAGCTCTGGGGATGTAACAGTGAATAAGAAATTTAAAAACTGGCATTTCAGGGACGTCCCTGGTGGTCTAGTGGTTAGGACTCGACTCCCAATGTAGGAGGGCCCACTCTTGCCTCCTCTTGCTGGGGCATGGGGGACGCTGGGGGTCGACCCCACACTCCGAAAATAAGTTCGCATGCCACAACTAAAGATCCCGTGTGTCATAGGTAAGACCCGGCTGTAGCCAAGTAAATTTCCTAAACACACACACACACACACACACACACAACTTGCGATCAGCTCCCTTTCAGAATTTAATTTCTTCGTCCAAAGCAAACGTTCCGGTCTCCTGGCTTTTGTCTTAGTAGGACTCCGCCGCCAGGTGGCGCCCGTACCCCGCCGTGAGTGGGTTCTGCTCCGTCCTGACCGAGCCCAAGCCACTAGCATTCCTTCGAAGTGCCGCTCGCCGCAGGCGTCCCCGGTGGCTCAGAGGATAAAGCGTCTGCCTGCAATGAAGGCTCGATCCCTGGGTTGGGAAGATCCCCTGGAGAAGGAAATGGCAACCCACTCCAGTATTCTTGCTTGGAGAATCCCATGGACAGAGGAGCCTGAGCGTGCTACAGTCCGTGGGGGCGCAAAGAGTCGGACACGACCGAGTGACTTCACTTTAGGATTCGCGAGCAGAGCACGGCAGGAGGGCGCAGGCGGTCCACTCATCCCGTCTTTATTCCACGAAACGCCTCTGTGAGCCAGATGACGTGCCCCTCCCAGAGCTCATAGTCGGATGCGGGAGGACAGACAAAATCCCAACAGGGAGGCCTTCCCACCTAGTCTGGCGCAGGACACCGCAGTTAGAATTTCGCCCGCTCCCAGCGGGGCTGTGTGACCTTGGGCAGCTTGCTTAGCCTCTGTGTGTTTCCTCTGCTCTAAAAAACGGTGCTAATAGCACCCACTTCATAGGGTTGTCCGTGAGCATTAAATGACTTAATGTTTGTAAAGTACATTGAAGGGCCATGTGTTCCTTAAACTCAGTGTTAAAAATTCTAATTTGGGGACTTCCCTGGTGGTCCAATGGTTAAGAATCCGTGCTTCTTCTGCAGGGGGCACAGGTTTGATACCCGGTCAGAGAATTAAGATCCCGAATGCTGTACAGCGTAGTCAAAAAATAAGGTTATATAAATACATAGCAATAGCAGTAACAGAAAACTAACACATTTCTGAACTCTGAACTTGACGATGAAAACACTGGTAGCTTTGAAACTCAAAAGGCATCACTTAACATTATTTTCTTAACTTCTGTGCTTTAGTTTTCTCATTCATAAAAAGGTATATGTTGTGTTTATGAGAGCAGTGGTGGTACATAATAAACAGGATGAGACCCTGATGTTGGGAGATTGAAGGCAGGAGGAGGAGACGACAGAGGATGAGATGGCTGGATGGCATCACCGACTCAATGGAAGAGTTTGGGTGAACTCCGGGAGTTGGTGACGGACAGGGAGGCCTGGCGTGCTGCGGTTCATGGGGTCGCAAAGAGTTGGACAGGACTGAGCGACTGAACTGAACTATATGCAAATACTAGCTCATGGTAAGAACCACATAAACTTTCACCCTTACTGTATGAAGAAACAAAAAAATCAGTAGTAGAAGATGGTTAAATATAGACTAGAAAGAAAACTCACCTTTAATAAAGAAAATGTCCAATTTCTTATGTATCTAATAACATGTTTCCAAATACATTAAACAAGAATTGACAAAACTGCCAAGACTGAGAATTTACGTTTAGAGTAGCATTATTTTATTTTAATTTTGAAAATATATATTTTTTTTTTTGGCTGAGCTGGGTCTTTGTTGCTGTGAGGGCGTTTCCCTACTTGCGGCACATGGGCTTCTCACCGAAGTGGCTTCTCTTGAGCAGCATGGGCCCCAGGCCACTGGGGCTTCAGTAGTTGCGGCTCCCAGGATCTGGAGCACAGGCTCAGTAGCTGGGGTGGACGGGCTCCGTTGTTCCATGGCCAGTGGAATCATCCAGGTTCAGGGATTGAACCTGTATCTCCTGCATTTGCAGCCCGATTCTTAACCTGAACCACCAGGGAAGCCCCAGATATTTTATTATGAACCTGCTCAGTGAGTAAAAATGTTGTTAGTCAGAGAGTCTAAAACACTCTTAAGAAGCTTGACCATTCAAATACTGACGAGCCCACCCAACACCAAAGTAATGTACAGCATCTTGAATCACAGGAGGAATTACAAAAAATTGGTCACATATTATCATTCTAACTCTGAGTTATAAAACCTTCCCCAGAACTGCCCAGCAGTCCTGTGGTTAAGACTCTGTGCTTCCACTGCAAGGGGCCTGGAAGGTTTTTTGGCTGCAGCATGTGGGATCTGAGGTCCCCAGCCAGGCCAGGGATAGAACGCATGCCCCCTTAATTGGAAGTGCAGAGCCTTTCAGCTGAATCGTCGGGGATGTTCTGGGTCAGGAGTTCAATCCCTGATTGGGGAACTAAGATCCTGAAACAGGTGTGGCACAGCCAAAAACAAAATAAAAATAATAGCTTCTACTTTAAAAACAAACAAATAACAAAACTCCCTTGAAATGCTTCTTAACCAAATTAGGGCTCTGCTTTATGGAATAAATTTAGACATGCAGTCTACTGCAGCCATGAACATCCCCAAATACACCACTCAAATACAAAAGTGAGAAACTATGTATTTATATTTGAGGGTCATGTTACTGGGACCATGATCTTCATTTCAATAATCCTCAAGTTGCATGAGCTAACTCAGGACATATCATCTCATTTCCAGATCACAACAAAGGAAAGCGAGAACAGGGGACCCGGTTAAGAGAGAGTGAAGAACATGCTCTCCTTTCCAACAGCCCTCCAGGAATCCAAACCACCTCACGCCTTACTGGCAATAAGCTCCATTCACCATCAGATATGAGAAAATCTGAGAAAGGCAATGTGGGATCTGAGGTCCCCAGCCAGGCCAGGGATAGAACGCATGCCCCCTTAATTGGAAGTGCAGAGCCTTTCAGCTGAATCGTCGGGGATGTTCTGGGTCAGGAGTTCAATCCCTGATTGGGGAACTAAGATCCTGAAACAGGTGTGGCACAGCCAAAAACAAAATAAAAATAATAGCTTCTACTTTAAAAACAAACAAATAACAAAACTCCCTTGAAATGCTTCTTAACCAAATTAGGGCTCTGCTTTATGGAATAAATTTAGACATGCAGTCTACTGCAGCCATGAACATCCCCAAATACACCACTCAAATACAAAAGTGAGAAACTATGTATTTATATTTGAGGGTCATGTTACTGGGACCATGATCTTCATTTCAATAATCCTCAAGTTGCATGAGCTAACTCAGGACATATCATCTCATTTCCAGATCACAACAAAGGAAAGCGAGAACAGGGGACCCGGTTAAGAGAGAGTGAAGAACATGCTCTCCTTTCCAACAGCCCTCCAGGAATCCAAACCACCTCACGCCTTACTGGCAATAAGCTCCATTCACCATCAGATATGAGAAAATCTGAGAAAGGCTTTTTTTTTTTTTTTTTTGGCTGCATGGCATGTGATATCTTAGTTTCCTGACCAGGAGTCAAACCCTTGCAGTGGAATTGCAGTCTTAACCACCGGACCACCAGGAAAGTCCTGAGAGATGCATTTAAGGACATTCCACAGGGACTGCCCTGGCGGTCCCATGGTTAAGACTCATGCTTCCACTGAAAGGGGCGTGGGTTCGACTCCTGGTCAGGGAAATAAAACCTAACAATGTTAAAAGAAATCCAACTGTGCCAACTCTGAAAAAAAAATCTATGTCCCCTTAGTAAAGAAGATGAGAAGAATGTGGTCAGGCAATGACAGAACTGGTCCCATCACAAGACCAAAATGAAAGTCAAGACAAGTATCTCCTATCAGTACCACAAAGATCACATACTCTGACCATAATGCAGTCAAACCAATGGACAGAAATGGCAGCACAGAGCACAGTAAACTCGAGTCTAAACTCAGTGTAGCTCAAACAGGGATTTACACAGGTGCAGCGATGCCTCAGTGAAATGTTATGAATCCTACAGTTCAAAACTCACGTGGCAGAGCTGAAAGGGTCCGTAGAGTAGTCAGCATTCTTGTGGGATTTTATTAGAAATGGTGGCAAATACCGAATTTTGGTTCCAATGGAAGGAGACATGGATAATGCTAGCGATCGGAACATCTACCCTGTTTCTTTTCTACTAGTAGGGGCTTCCCCAGTGGCTCAGTGGTAAAGAATCTGCCTGCAATGCAGGAGACGCAGGCTCGATCCCTGAGTTGGGAAGATCCCCTCGAGAAGGAAATGGCAACCTATTCCAGTAGTCTGGTCTGAATAATTCCATGGACAGAAGAGCCTGGAAGGCTACAGTCCACGGGGTCACAAAGAGTCAGACACGACTGAGCTTAAGACTCATTTGTGCCCTGCAAGTGAAGAGAGGGAAATAAAGGCTTTCTCAAATCTATTACTGATGAGAGGGTCTCTCTCCAGGGTTTGGTCTCATGTATAAAGTGAGGAATGAGTATGTAAGGTTTTCCCTACATTCCTTAATCCCACGATGCCTCTGCAGTGTGAGTTTTATTTTTTTTTAGCCCTGCGACATGGCATGTGGGATCTTAGCTGCCCCACCAGGGATCAAATCTCTGCAGTGGAATGAACTGCAATGGAAGGGTGGTGTCTTACCCACTGGATTGCCAGGAAAGTCCTGCAGTGTGTTTTTACAGGAACTGTACCTTTGAGACAACAGAGGGCTTTCCCATATTTCCTTTAAAAAATTAAAAGTGTGAAATCTTACATTTCCAAAAGATCTGAGAGTTCAGATATTTCCATCTTTGTTTATTCACTGAGCTCCCTTCCACCATGTCGTCCTTCTGCACTCAGTACTTTGAGAAAATAAATGAAGGCTGCTCCCCATTCCTTTCATCCGCAGACCCTCTTCAGATGGGCTTTAAGACCTGAATAATTAGTGTAGCTTTTCCCACATTCCTGACATTTATAGGGTTTCTCTCCAGTGTGAATCCTAATATGTCCCTTAAGATTTGAGGACTTACTGAAGGTTTTCCCACATTCCTGACATTTATAGGGTTTCTCTCCAGTGTGAATCCTGGTATGTTCCTTAAGCTTTGAGGACCTGTTGAAACGTTTCCCACATTCCAGACATTCAAAGGTCTTCAGGTGGTGATTTCTCAAATGTTTATTAAGGTGTAAGATATATCTGAAGGTTTTCCCACAATTCTCACATGCGTAAGGCTTCTCTCCCGTGTGAATTTTCATGTGTTTCTTAAGGGACGACTGATGCATGAAGCCCTTCCCACAGTCCCTGCACTTATAATTTTTCCATCCCATCGAAGTTCTCCTGGGAGAATCGGAACTCAGAACAGGGACAAATGTCTTCCCATTTTGATTATTCTCATTATTTGTCTCTGCCTCATTGGGTTGTGTTTGCCCGGCAGGGAGAGAGTTATTTAGAAAGGTGTTTTCACACTGATGAGAATGACGAGGTTTCTCTTTCATGGGCATCCCTCGTGTCCTAAGGGAGATGTCTCCCTCTAAGGCTTTCCCACGTGGACTGTATTCAGCCTGCAAATGAAGCAGGTCATTCTGATGATCCACCTGTGCTTTTGATTTCAGCTCTGTCTGCGTTCTCGCATGTGGAATCCATGGCATTTCCTGCCACTGGACTCGGTCCTCTTTGTTGTTCGTATAGATTTTTTGATTACTGTGTAAGAGGAGAATTTGTTTCAAAATGTCTGAGTTCTGTCTTTGGTTATGTTTCCTGGTGGAATCTCCCTGTGATGGCACAATCTTCTGGCCAGGGTTAGAGATGTCCCTCATCTTGGGATATTCCCAGAATCCAGTGGGAGAGGCATCTTTCTCGTGGGCAGCTGCAACTTGCTTCAGTGTTCGCCCTCTCTGCTTGCCCGGCTCCTCTATCCTGTGGGACATCCAGTCTTCTCTGAGATTGGAGAGTCGGGAACCGCTGCTCGCCAGACATGCTCTGCTGACTCCCTGAAATGTCCTCTTAGCAAGGCTGTTCCGCCGAGGGGTCGAGTCTTTGGTTTGATGTCGAGTCACCCAATCTGAAATGAAGCAGTGCAAAAGTGAGGTCTTTGTGGAAAGGAAAGGTGGGCTGGAGAAACCAGGCGAATGCCTGTGGATCTCTTTTCAAATGTTCCCTCTGTAAGGAAAATGGGAGAAGGGAGAGAGCAAGAGGAGGCAGGCAGAGAGGCAGAGAGAGATATTAGAATTTGGGATGTATGAGGAGTTTGACCATGGTGAAGATCAGAGGTTCAATACACACAGCAAGATGCTAAGAAACGGTTCTGTGGTCCAGTGGCCAAGACTTGGCGCTCCCAATGCGAGGAGGCCCGGGTTCGATCCCTGGAACTAGGTCCCACATGCCGCAGCTAAAGATCTCGCCTGCTGCAACTAAGACCTGGTGCAGCCAGATATGTAATGCGATTCTGTGAGATTGAAGGTACAATCATGAATGCCAAGTGTGAGAGAATTGTGAGGACCTATACCAAGATCACGGAGAAGGCAATGGCACCCCACTCCAGTACTCTTGCCTGGAAAATCCCATGGACAGAGGAGCCTGGTAGGCTGTGGTCCATGGGGTCGCTGAGTCGGACACGACTGAAGCGACTTAGTAGCAGCAGCAGCATACCAGATCATAGGTGTGAGGCTTTGTACCAAGGCCACAAACACAGAGCCCAGCACAAGGGTTACCTCCGGAACTGACTGAGTCCCACAGCAACCTTTGTCATGAGCCCCACTCCCATCCTTCCTGGCCAGCTCCCTGACCCTATATTAAGTAAAAATGCCTACCTGGGTATTTACTCTATAGTACCCTAACCAATCACCTAATGCCACCCTTCCAGCAGGAATTTTCTTTGTCTTGAAGCTATAAAAATTGGCTGCTGCTGCTGCTACTGCTAAGTCGCTTCAGTCGTGTCCGGCTCTGTGTGACCCCAGAGACAGCAGCCCACCAGGCTCCCCTGTCCCTGGGATTCTCCAGGCAAGAACACTGGAGTGGGTTGCCATTTCCTTCTCCAATGCATGAAAGTGAAAAGTGAAAGTGAAGTCGCTCAGTCGTGTCCGACTCCTAGCGACCCCATGGACTGCAGCCCACCAGGCTCCTCCGTCCATGGGATCTACCAGGCAAGAGTACTGGAGTGGGGCGCCATTGCCTTCTCCGATAAAAATTGGCTACTAACTCACAAAAAGCATCAACACTCTCTGGTGTGCCAGGAGGTCACCCGCTGTGCTCGCAGCACCCTCATTGTCTCTGTTCTTATAAACTCATTCCTTTCTGAAATACTCCGCGTCTGGAAATTCTTTTCCAATCCAACCTCTGACTGCCAGGACAAACTGAGCAAAAAACCTGTTATGGGTTGACTTTGTGATGCGCCCCCATCACAATGGTGGCACTAGCAGTAAAGAACCCCTTTGCAGGGACTTAGGAGACGAGGGTTCAATCCCTGGGCTGGGGAAAATGCCCCGGAAAAGGAAATGGCAACCCACTCCAGTATTCTTGCCTGGGAAATCCCATGGACAGAGGAGCCTGGCAGGCTACAGTCCACGGGGTCGCAAAAAACCACCACCACAAATCCATGTTGAAACCCCAATCCCACAACAGGATGCTATTTGCAGGTGGGAACCTCGTGAGGTGATTAGGTTTAGATGAGTTCATGAGGGTGGGATGGGACCCAAAGATGGGGTTACTGTTCTCAAAAGAAGAGGAGACGACACCAGGGCTCTCTCCCTCTTTGCCATGTGAGAAGGCGGCCGTCAGCAAGCCAGGAAGAGGGCCCTCCCAGGAACTGAATCTGCCGCCACCTTGATCTTGGACTTCTCAGCCTCCAGAATGTGAGAAATAAACAACTGTTGTCTGGGCTACCCGGTGTATGGTATTTTGTTTTTATCAGCCTGGACTAAGGCAGAGGTGGGGACAGGTCCTTCTCTAGGTGGGTAGAAAGGAACATCTGAGAAGATGCATGAAACCCACGACACTCTCTTTATACCCGAAGAAGCTCATACATTCATGAGCCTCAGTTTTCCTCTTAGACGAAATGAATTAAAAAAACAACAACAAAAAATGGAGATGAAATTTACACAGCGTAAAATTAGCCAAAGTGTACAGCTCGGCATTTGGCATGGTGTTTACAACCATCACCTCCATCTAGTTTCAAAATGTTCCCCCTGCCCACCCCCCTGCCCAAGGAAGCCTCATACTTATTAAGAAATCACTCCTGGGACTCCCCTGGTGGTCCAGTGGTTAAGAATCCGCCTTACAATGCAGGAGACACAGGTTCGATCCCTGGTGTCCCCTTAGATCCCTAGGAACTAAGATCCTACGTGCTGGGGAGCAACTAAGCCCGGGCGCCATGACTACTGAAGCCCACATGGCACAGAGTCGGCGCTCTGCAACCAAAGAACAAAAGATCTGGCATGATGCAATGAAGTTCTTGCATGCCGCAACTAAGCCCTCTTGCAGGCAAATAAATAAATATTAAAAAAAGAAAAAGGAAAGCAAAGGATAGACTTCCAGGGTCACGGGAGAAACTATGTTTGCCACCTGGGGGCACTGGTTGAGTCTCTGGAGCACAGGAGGGGCCCGTCCATCAGCACGTGCAGGAAGGGGCCTCCTTACCCACATAGGCCAGGTGACCGCAGGTCTCCAGGGTCACATCTCTGTAGAGCTGCCTCTGTGCGGTATCCAGCAGGGCCCACTCCTCCAGCGTGAAGTTCACGGCCACGTCTTCCACTGTCAGCAAGTCCTGAACAACACACCCATTTTGGCTCAGTGGGGTATGGACCGTCTCAACCTTTGATCCCCCCTTCTCCTTCTGCCCTCAATCTTTCCCAGCATCAGGAACTTTTCCAATGAGTCGGCTGTTCGTATCAGGACTCCTTAGAGAGTTCAGTTCAGGTCAGTTGCTCAGTAGGGTCTGACTCTTTGTGACCTCATGGACTGCAGCATGCCAGGCCTCCCTGTCCATCACCAACTCCCAGAGTTTAGTCAAACTCATCACCATGAGTTGGTGATGCCATCCAACCATCTCATCCTCTTCTCCTCCCACCTTCAATCTTTCCCAGAATCAGGGTCTTTTCAAATGAGTCAGTTCTTCACATCAAGTGGCCAAAGTATTGGAGTTTCAGCTTCAGCATCAGCCCCTGCCCTAAGGTATAGTAAAACCCCACCCCTCCCCCACCCCACCCCCATATTTTTTTTTTTTTCTGCTAGAGGGAAAAAGAAAAGGAACTCTGTCAACAAAGCAAAAGCATAAAGATTCACATAAGGGAAGTAAAATTTACAAGATTAAAGAAATTTAGAAATAAGCTCCTTTGCTCTGTGAACTAACATCACAACTGCTTCTTGGATCTGATAAGGAGGGAAATAATTTTTTATTATTTCACTGAAATCAACACCTAAGGATGCCTCATATTTCTTTATTATAGTATTCATTTTCTTTTCACATTTGACTATAAATTGTCTTTGTTGATTTTACACTCCATTTTATCCTCAAAATAACCTTTCTTGGTTGATAGGGCTTGCTCTTTTTACATTCATTTTATAGGGAAGGAAATTGAGAATTTTCCTCACAGCACTTAAATGACCAAACTGGAACCTGAACCTTCACCTTCTAACTCAATGTCTAGGATCCTTTCCATGATCCCACATTACTTCAGACAAGTATGGCATACTTTCTGAAGACAAGCAGTTTCTATTATGAGGAAAGAGACTGAGAGTTAATTATTTTTTTTAAACTGCCCCTTCTATCTCCAAAAGGCCTTAAAGAGGAAACCACAAACTGGGAATGCTTCATTTGTCTTATCTCTCTGGCAAGGAATAAGAAGCATTTTGGAATTCCCTAGAGCTTATGAAGCCTGCTCTATAGTGACAGCCTTTCCTGCAATTAAAGCTACATCACTTTAGGTTGGAAATGGTGAATTCACTTCTGGAAGTATAAGGCCATATGCAAGGCTTAGTTTAACAAAAAAGAAACCAGAGATCAATCACATGTGAGTTTTGTTAGGATGGAGGTATGCAGTAAAACCGTGGTGAGGGCAGAGTTGACACAATCTTTCTCTCTGAGTTGGTATGAAGTATTGGAGCTTCTGTAATGATACAGAGGATTTTGTGGGTGAAAAAGAAGAAACATCACTTGTTGGCCTGAGCTGGAAGTCTGCAGAACTTTTCAAAAGATTTGGTGAACAGATGCTTTTAGAAGCTCTTACCAGTTCAGCCTTCATGACTAGTAATTTCAAACAAAGCAGGAGGTCTGAGCATTAACGTTATTTTCCCTCCTTTGTCTGTAGTCCCTTCGGCTAACCACTGATAGCGAACAGCCTGGAGCAGCCTTGAGAAGTTCCCGTGGTGAAAACGCATCAATGTCAGCTTTTCAACTAGGAGCTTGTTGTCAGCTCGAACTAATTTTTTTCCAGTTTCTCTTCTGCTTTACATCTTCCCAACCACATTAAAAAGGAGATAATACCCATGACCCGTCTCCAAAGATATGTTATTTTATTTGAGTTGTTATATATTTGCCATGTCTAAGCTATGCAGAATTCTATTCAAGTTTTCATGAATAATAAGACAAGATGGCGTGGGAGGTGGGGAGGGAGAGGGTGGATGAATTAGGAGAGTAGCGTTGTTGACATATATACACTGCCGTGTGTAAATAGATGGCTAGTGGGAAGCTACTGGATAGCACAGGGAGCTCGGCTTGGTGCTCTGTGATGACCTAGAGGAGTAGGATGAGGGCAGGTTGGGAGAGAGGCTCCAGAGGGAAAGGATTTATATATACTTATGTCAGATTCATCTTGTACAGCAGAAACTGACACAACATTGTAAAATAACTATACTCCAGTTAAAAAAAAAAAAACTGGCATATGAGAAGTTAGTAGGGGTTCTTGGTAGAGATTGGCTTTCCAGGTGGCTCAGTGGTAAAGAATCCGCCTGCCAATAGGGGAGATGCAGGAGATGTGGTCAGGAAGCTTCCCTGGAGTAGGACATGGAAACCCACTCCAGTATTCTTGCCTGGGAAATCCCATGCATAGAGGAATCTGGTGGACTACACTCCATGCAGTCACAAAGAGCTGGACGTGACCAAGCGACTGAGCACATACATGCACCCTTGGTAGAAACATTATATCCCACTATTGAACATACTGTCTTTGATCAGGATCCCTAGAAGCAGATCTTGAGATGAGGATTCAAGGGCAAGAAAGTCATGAGTAAGTTTCTTCCTGGAGACACTGTTAGGGGAAAACAGAGCAGAGTAAGAAAAGGGAGTGCTGGTAGTTGCTTAGTCATATCCAACTCTTTGTTACCCTATAGACAGTAGCCCACCAGACTCCTCTGTCCATGGAATTCTCCAGGCAAGAGTACTGGAGTGGGTTGTCATTCCCTTCCCAGGGGATCTTCCTGACCAAGAGATCAAACCCTGGTCTCCCATACTGCAAGCAAATTCTTTACTATCTGAGCCACCAGGGAAACCCAAAGAAACCTGCAAAGGTGCAATTTCCAGTCAGGTTCCCTGAGGGTGATCTCAGCACCATCTTTTCAGGGAAACTGGCTTACCTGTTATTCTTCAGGATCCCTCACCTTGAAGACAGAGAAGTGGGCTTCCTTCTTCTTCACTGCCTGCTCATGCTTAGATAAGCCTGCCTCTCACAAGGTTGCCAGCTCTTGGAAATGCCAGTTTCAGTAGTGTGCAACCCTATCAGTAGAATCTTACAGGAAAATTGAAGCAAGTGAATTTTGAAGCTAGGGTAGGTGATCACAGAAAGAGTGAAGGTTCAAGAGAATCTGGTTAGACCACAGATTCATGGATGATGAAAAGAAAATTGGGTTAGAGCTGCATTAAAGATTTTTATTTTCTCAGATCCCACAAAAATCCTTAGAGTTGATTATGAAACATGATAATGAACAGCCCTGGAGTGGAAGAAGGTCTTTTAAAGAATTGTGCATGGAGTGCATTGAAGTACAAGGAACGAGAGAGACGGGGAGCAGGGCTCACTCAGGAGTCAAAGTGTTGGCAAGGTTTGCTTCTACAGTGTATGAAACATCATCCTTTGGGATAAATTAGTTCTACTTCTGAAGTGGTTATTTTGAAATACCTATTTTTATTTTTACTTGAACTCCTCCGATAGGCAAAAATATCTAAAATACCAATGACGATTCCAGCTTTTTTAGGAGCAAGTGCTGGTTTATTTATTGCTTCTACATTGACTTTTTAAGGCTGGTTTGGTTTCCTTGATGGGATTTCTTGCATTTTCCTCTGTGATCTGCTTTGCCAACTCCAAATTGGAGAGTGTATTACTAAAGCATCAAAATTTGATAACAGCTTTTTTATCTCCAATGAACATCTCTTCTTGCTATAGCTCTGTCCTGCTCCATTGCACTAGCTGGATTCAGAGCCTGGTCAAGGGCAAGATACATAAACAGCTGTTCAAGAATGGACCAAGCAGAGAGTTTGCAAAGAAAGTATGCAAAGAGAAAACAAAACAAAACTGAGTTCTGAGCAAGGCATGAGCTTGGCTTCTGACTATCAGCTGTACAGATAGATCAACTGCTTTTCATTGTAGAAAAGGATGTGGCAGAGTTCATTCATCCACAGATTATGACAACCATGAGAATTTCAGGCAGAGCCAAGAAGAAAGTATTTTGAATATAGAATAACTTCTCAAAAATAATCATCATTGGTATTCACAACTGTATGACAATAACACTGTCAGAATTTCCAATTTTCTAAAGTCCAAAAAATGTATTTTGAAATCCAGAAAGCCTACTATTACAGGTAGGATGTCTTCCAGGATGAGAGACTTTTAGCCCCCTTCCAGCCACAGAAATGGGGAATAGTATGTGTATGTATTGTATGTTCTTGTCCTATACTTATCTGCTACAACATTGACTTTCAACATTTGACAGAAGCATAAAGTAAGAAATGCATTTTACTCTGTGACTGTATATAAATACATATATACAATTATATAATTTTGGGAAGACATGTTTGAAAAACAATACCTACTATTATACTGCTTATGATTCACAATGACATTTTCTATTCTTCTTCAGGCTTATGTGAAAAAAATTGCTGACAGCAATCCTGGGCTTCCCTGGTGGTTCAGATAGTAAAGAATCTACCTGTGATGTGGGACACCCGGGTTCGATCCCTGGGTCGAGCAGATTCCCCTGAAGAAAGGAATGGCTACCCACTCCTGTATCCTTGCCTGGAGAATCCCATGGACAGAGGAACCTGGCAGGCTACAGTCCATGGGGTCACAAAGAGTTGGACATGACTGAGCGACTAACACTTTCACTTTTAAACTGAGCATTGTCAACAGGAGTGATAGTGACCCCAAAGTTGTAAAAATAGGTTCTTGGGGGCAAAGAAAACTTACACAATGGTTGGTGACCCTCCGAAAGGTCCCAGTACGTAAGTACACGGTACACTGTGCCCAGTCACTCAGTCATGTCTGATTCTTTGGGACCCCACGGACTGTAGCCTGCCAGGCTTCTCTGTCCATTGGATTTCTCAGGCAAGAATACTGGTGTGGATTGCCATTTCCTACCCCAGGGGATCTCCCTGATCCAGGGATCAAACACAAGTGTTTTGTGTCTCCTGTATTGACAGGTTTTTTTTTTTTTTTAATCATTAAGCCACCTCGAAAGCCCTGTTAACAGGTCAGTATGTCTGTGGAATTAATATTTCATTTGGGTGGGGTGTTAGTAAAAATGGGGACAATTGAAAAAAAATTGAGAAACACTATAAAACTGGCCTGCATTTTAGAAAACACTTTCAGAAATTTAGGAGATCAATTCAACTGTGCTTGAAATTCATATTTTTTTCAGAGAAGGCAAATGAGATCAAATGTCTATAACCCATAAGCACACAGAACATTTGTTCAAGATCAAGAATCCCAAATCCTAGTTCCACTTTTCTGTGGGATTTAGGACATGACTGCTTTTCTGAAATTATCATACTTCCCTCTTCTGTTATTCCAAATTAAACAAATTCCTTCTGCTATGTACCCAGAAACTGGGATTGTAGCTCCAGTTTCCCTTGAGAGAAAAGAGGAAAGTAGATTATTATAATAAAGTGTGTGATGAAAATTTTAAATTGGGAGGATCTTCAGAACCAAAAGTGGTCATTAAAAGATAGAATCTACCCAAGATATCATTCAGGGCAAAGAAAAGACTGATGCAGTATGTGTCAGGTAGTAGTTAGGGGAAAATGACACTTTTTAGTGTTTATTTCACAGTGAGGTAAGACTACATAGTAAATCAATTACACGTGTCAACATCTTTTTTCCTGCTTCTTTGCTCCTAATACCTATTCTTTTTCTGTCTTTGGATTTTCATCCCTGAACCCTTCCATCAGTAAGCTACATGATATGTAAAAACTGATGGAGAAGAAAGGGACTTCCCTGATGGTCCAGTGGCTAAGACTCCATGCTACTAGCACAGGGAGCCCAGGTTCAATCCCTGGTCAGGGAACTAGATTCCACATGTTGCATCTAAGAGTTTGCATGTTTCAATTAAATATCCCACATACCACAGTTAAAAGAACCCACAAGCCACAAGGAAGACTGAAGACCCTGCATACTGCAGCTAACACCCTGAGGAGCCAAATAAACAAATTTGAAAAAAGAAAAATCTTTAAACAAGGTTTCTTTCTACCAAACCTCATATACAAGAACATGTGGAAATAGATTTTCATATTCATCAAGCAAATTTGGATACGCTTAAAATTCGATGGACATGAGTTTGAGCAAGCTCTGGGAGTTGGTAATAGACAGGGAAGCCTGGCTTGCTGCAGTCCATGGGGTTGCAAAGAGTTGGACATGACTGAGCGACTGAACTGAACTGAACGTTAACCAGGAGAAACGATACTAACATTTGCTGTAAGATCTGCAAATAGCCCTTTGTGTTGATGGGCACTATCTTCAATACCTAGAAATCTGTGACTGTGACACACACAGGACTTGAGCACTGGAGGAAAAGGTAGTGTGTATACCAGTTTCCCCTACCTATACCCTTGAAAAGTTGATGAAACCTTTCAAAGCTCCAACCACAAAATGGAAATGTTAGCAATTTAGTCAGTGCACACTCTGTTCAGAGGTATGACATGGTTCATATGCCCAGTCTGAACTGGAACACAAGGAAGATGTAGTCAAATTGTACCATGCACCTGCTGTGCTCAGAGGAAGACAAAAATGCTGAAGCAAAGAGATCACCAATGAACGAAATAGCAGGTGGGATGGGAGCAAAGAAACTAAGCATAAGGTTGCTTCTCTCAGGAAAAGATGTATTTTGGAAAGGTGGGCAATGTTTTGTTTTCTTTTCTGTGCAGATAGAGGGACAAGTTGAGATGAAAATTTGTGATGAATAGATTATTTCCTGTGAAGCGCTTTTCTCTGCCTCTCATTTCAGATTCTAGTATATCATAGTCTCAGATTGACATTTGGAAGTATTCGAATTAATTTACTCTTCCCTAAATTTTATATTTTATTGTCACTTTGAAACATGGTCTCTGACATCCAGATCCAAGATAATGAAGAATTCTGTTTTTAATATTATACTTATGGATATTTTTAGTCACTAAATCAGTTTATTTGATAATATGAGCTTAATAAAATCCCATGGAGGATTTTTCTGAAACTCATGAATTTAATACCACTTTGGAGTTAGTATTCAAAATGGGGGTTTGGGACTCTTCTTTAAGTAAATATACTGACACATACACAACCTCACCAAATACTCAGTGGACTCGTCAAAATATTATTGTCACAATATCATTGTTATTCACCAGACAACCCCTCAAAATGTTCTTTAAACCACCAATATGTGTTTTTTTCTATACATAAAATTTTCTGTTTATTATTTAACACATGACTCATCAAATTCGAGGCAAAATAAGGTAGAAGGGAAGATAATCAAGACAATTGCATTTTCTTTAGGCTGAAAACCTCTTGTAACACAAGGTTCCCTCTAATGGAGGAGTTTTATTTGTATCATGATACTGCCTTGAGGTGTCCTTTGAATAAATTATAGAAATATGGCTTCCTTTTTTTCTAAGTGAGTTTACTTCTCCTAACTGGCAGAGATATCCTTTTCTACTCAAAACTCACATTCAAAGAAAAAAGACTTTTAGACACTTGGGTCTGATAATTATGGTTGCCCTGATACTTTACAGACACTTTTCAGAACAGATCATGTCTTATCAACTAGCTTGGTTAGCAAGACAAGCTCATAGTCTTGAGCATAGTTGGAATAACAGTGTTCTTATGGTAACTTATATCCCCTAGGAAAGACTGAAGACAAAAGGAGAATAGGGCGGCAGAGGATGAGATGGTTAGATAGCATCACCGACTCAATGGACGTGAATTTGCGCGAACTCCAGGAGATACTGAAGGACACAGGAGCCTGGCAGGCTGCAGTCCATGGGGTCACAAAGAGTTGTATACAACTTAGCGGCTGAATAGCAACAACAGGTGATCCCCTGGAGAAGGAAGTGGCTACCCACCTCAGTATTCTTGCCTGGAAAATGCCATGGGGTCCATGGGGTTGCAAAGTCATACACAACTGAGTAGCTAACACATACATTCTCTAGGGAGTATTGGCACTTGCTATCCGTTAATCTATTTCTGCTTTATTGACTATGCCGAAGCCTTTGACTGTGTGGATCACAGTAAGGTGTGGAAAATTCTGAAAGAGATGGGAATACCAGACCACCTGACCTGCCTCTTGAGAAACCTACATGCAGGTCAGGAAGCAACAGTTAGAACTGGACAGGGAACAACAGACTGGTTCCAAATAGCAAAGGAGTACGTCAAGGCGGTATACTGTCACCCTGCTTATTTAACTTACATGCAGAGTACATCATGAGAAACGCTGGACTGGAAGAAACACAAGCTGGAATCAAGATTGCCAGGAGAAATATCAATAACCTCAGATATGCAGATGACACCACCCTTATGGCAGAAAGTGAAGAGGAACTCAAAAGCCTCTTGATGAAAGTGAAAGTGGAGAGTGAAAAAGTTGACTTAAAACTCAACATTCAGAAAATGAAGATGGGGAAACAGGGGAAACAGTGTCAGACTTTATTTTTTGGGGCTCCAAAATCACTGGAGATGGTGACTGCAGCCATGAAATTAGAAGATGCTTACTCCTTGGAAGGAAAGTTATGACCAACCTAGATAGCATATTCAAAAGCAGAGACATTACTTTGCCGACTAAGGTCCGTCTAGTCAAGGCTATGGTTTTTCCAGGACTGGAAGAAACACAAGCTGGAATCAAGATTGCCAGGAGAAATATCAATAACCTCAGATATGCAGATGACACCACCCTTATGGCAGAAACTGAAGAGGAACTCAAAAGCCTCTTGATCAAAGTGAAAGTGGAGAGTGAAAAAGTTGGCTTAAAGCTCAACATTCAGAAAATGAAGATCATGGCATCTGGTCCCATCACTTCATGGCAAATAGATGGGGAAACAGTGGAAACAGGGACAGACTTTTATTTTGGGGGCTCCCAAATCACTGCAGATGGTGATTGCAGCCATGAAATTAAAAGACACTTGCTCCTTGGAAGAAAAGTTATGACCAACCTAGACAGCATACTAAAAAGCAGAGACATTACTTTGCCAGCAAAGTCCCGTCTAGTGAAGGCTATGGTTTTTTCCAGTAGTCGTGTATGGATGTGAGAGTTGGACTATAAAGAAGGCTGAGCGCCTAAGAATTGATGCTTTTGAACTGTGGTGTTGGAGAAGACTCGAGAGTCCCTTGGACAGCAAGGAGATCCAACCAGTCCATCCTAAAGGAAATCAGTCCTGAATATTCAGTGGAAGGACTGATGCTGAGGATGAAACTCCAATACTTTGGCTACTTGATGGGAAGAACTGAGTCATTTAAAAAGACCCTGATGCAGGAAAGATTGAAGGAGGGAGAAAGGGAAGACAGGATGAGATGGTTGGATGGCATCACCAACTCAATGGAGATGAGTTTGAGTAAACGCCGGGAATTGGTGATGGACATGGAGGCCTTGCGTGCTGCAGTCCATGAGGTCACACAGAGTTGGACAGGACTGAGTGACTGAACTGAACTGAACTGAAGCATGGTCACAGGACCCACGCAGAACAGAATGTGCCAATCGGACCCAGCTCAAACCCTGAAGCCCTGTCTCCAGGAGCAGTGAACCCAATGCTTATCTTCTCAGTCTGACTGTCCCTAGAATTTTGCAGCTCACCCTCAGCACAACAGACAACCCACCCCCACCCCCTCTGACACATTTGTGGATTCAAAGAACACGGCGCCCGGCGCCCATCCTGCAAGGCTGCAGCCCAGGAATGGGAGATCCCTTCTCTCTGGGGCAACGTGAAGGGCGCACTTAAGGATCCTCGTGGCTTCCTTTTCCTCCCGAGCTGGAAAGAATCCGGCCTTTTGCAGGCAGCTGCTCCCAACTTCTCTGGGCGTGGATCCCAACCCGGGAGAATTACCATTTCCCCGGCAATCGGCTCCTAGACGGGTCTAGATTGCTGGTGGCAAGCGCTCATTCCAGTCCCAGAGGTTTGCAGGGTGGCAGGCGGGAAGAATGGAACTGTGAAAAAAAAAAAAAAGAATGCTGACGTTAATAAATAAATAAAAATAATGAGCCCCCCCCCACCACCCCCCTCACCCTCCAGAGTAAGGATCAAGACCAAGTTCTTATCCTGCCCGGGCATTTCGTACTTGCTTCCTGATCCCCACGCCTTACCGTGGACGGTGTTGCGGGGAAGGAGGTAGAGGCAAGCCGGGAGGGAATCCCCAGACCTGCCCCCACATCGGCTCCGGGAGAATCCTCCCAGGAACTGACCCCACCCTCAGCAGATTTGCATTTCCGGCAGAACCTTCCCTCCAGACCCGCTGCGGTCCATCCGGTCTCCCTGCCTCGGGCTCTCCCTGTCCCCGCCCCCTCCCCACCTGCCCCTTCCCCACGCCCGCTAGGAAGTTCCCGGGCTTGGAAGCCAGCGGCGCCGCCTTGTGCCTCCCGGAGCGGACGAGCACTTCCTTAGGAAAGGGAGGGTTTTAAAATCTGTGCTTGATGGAGGCACTTCCTTGGCGATCCAGTGGCTAGGACCCCCCGCTTGCACTGCAGGCATCGCGAGTTTGATCCCTGGTCGGGGAGCTGAGATATCACACCACCAAGTGGCCAAAAGAAATAAAAATTTTAGAAAGGATCAAACAAATCTGTGCTGTAAAAGGGCCAAACCAAATGGAGGGCCCTCAGTCTCCCTCTTGAGCCCCGTTTCCTCCCCCGCCCCCTCCATCTTTTTAGGACCTACTTGCCTGTTGGATGATGGTTTGCGATGACTGGAAATCCACTTGCTTATGACAAAGGGGAATTTTTGTTGTTGTTGTTTTTTGGTTTTGTTTTGGCCACACCCCAAGGCTTGCAGGATGTTGGTTCCCTTGTTAGGCCCCGAACTGCCTAATCACGGGAGACNGATGATGGTTTGCGATGACTGGAAATCCACTTGCTTATGACAAAGGGGAATTTTTGTTGTTGTTGTTTTTTGGTTTTGTTTTGGCCACACCCCAAGGCTTGCAGGATGTTGGTTCCCTGACCAGGATTGAATCCATGTCCCCTACATTGGAAGCTTGAAGTCCTAACTACTAAACGACCAGGGAAACCCCAAGATGAAGTTGTCTTTACAAGTGATGGAAGAAATGTTGACATCATGAGGTATTATGGTTAGAGCCAAACGCCCTGGGAAGCAAAACTCACTCAGAAGAACAGTGTGGATAGTGGAGTGCAGTTTATTACACCGGCCGGTCCCGGCAGAGTTTCCTCCTTTAGCCAAGGACCCCCGACCAATCTTTGTGACAACCTTTTATACCTGAAGTGTGCATACCCAAGCCCACATCCCCAAATTTCTCAAGTCTGCTCTGGAAAATGTTAGGGAGAGATACAAACAGGTTACAGTCATGATTCATATTCTAAAGGTCATCTAGCCATGCGGTGTAGCTCACATCAATGGACACTATTGGAACTACAGAAAGTGATGATTGATTATATAGTGGATTATTGCATTCTTTTTGGCTCTGGGGAGTCTAGGTACGAGGTCAGCCTGGTCTGGTGTTCATCCACTGGGGAGGCTTGGTTACCAGATACGTAGTCCAAAGTTTGCCGAGTGCAAGACGGAGTTTCCTTCTGAAAGGTTGTGGTTGAATCACGACGCCGGGATTCTTGGCCTCCAGAGGAGAAGAATTCAATCCAGGGCCAGAGATGAGGCTTGATCGCTCAGAGCTTTTGTGTAATAACGTTTTATTAAAGTATAAAGGAGATAGAGAAAGCTTCTTGACATAGGCATCAGAAGGGGGCAGAAAGAATACCCGCTTGCTAGTGTTAGCAATGAAGTTATATACTCTCCAGTGAATCCAAAGAATGTCTGGAGGTTGTAAAGACCTCACCAGACCTACTCCCATAATTTACATTTTAAGATAACAGAATTAGCTAGAAGGTTTAATCCAGAGACTGTCCTCAGGCAGAATACATTGTTATATAATCCTTGTAAAGAGCAGGTCTACTCCCATAATTTACAGAATTAGCAGAAGGTTTAATCCAGAGACTGTCCTCAGGCNAATACCCGCTTGCTAGTGTTAGCAATGAAGTTATATACTCTCCAGTGAATCCAAAGAATGTCTGGAGGTTGTAAAGACCTCACCAGACCTACTCCCATAATTTACATTTTAAGATAACAGAATTAGCTAGAAGGTTTAATCCAGAGACTGTCCTCAGGCAGAATACATTGTTGTTATATAATCCTAAAGAATGTAGAGAAGAAAAAAAAAAAGTTTGCCCTTTCTTCCTCCTTGAGAATTCCAGACCCCTCTCTCCTTGGGGACCCCTAGACTTCTTATCAACTTGCCTAGGAATGGTTCTCTCACTTCCCTTTAAAATAGAGTCGGTTTAGTCAGGGCAACCCTCTCCTTTCCTCCTTCATTCCCCTCTCTTGATGCTCTCAGCTTCCAGTGTGAGCATCATTCATAGGGATGTACTGTACCTTGGGTTTTCTAGCACATATTTGGGTGCGTGAATTCAATCTCAGTGAAACAAAGTTGACAATACATTGGAGAATGCAAGGTCCACATAACAAAATCACCTGAGCCACTATAACAATGGGCAATATAGCTTTCCACCAATTGCCCTTGATCCACGACAAAACAGAAATCCAAAAAGGAATATTATCATTAGATATAGCTTTTACCTGGTTTTTCATGTTCGCTAGAGCGGCTGATACATTGCCAGATAAATCAGAAATATATACACAACAATCAACTTTAATCGTAGCACAGGTCCCTCCTTGAGCAGCCGTTAAGTATTTCTAAATGCCTTCCTCATTTGTATTTGTTCTTCATTTAAAGCTTGGATCACCTTTGCGTTGTCCAGGAGGGCCTGTTTTATGAAGCTAGTTAGAGCTTCTACTTTAATCATAATATCTGTTGTTCCTATAGATGGTATGAACAAGGCAGCTATGTAATCATACCACTGAAACACGGACCTTGCCCGCCGCACATGTAAATAAGGCCAATCTACTGGGGCTTGTTGTAAGGATGGCTTAATACTTCCATGAGCAAAGGCAAATCCTAAAGTGCAGCGGCTAACCCAACAGACTAGAAGCCAAGGGCACAAATCCTACACTGCCACTGGGTACCGTTCGGGGCCACCCATCGGATCCCAAGGTTGTTCTTCCAGTCTGAGCCTGGCCAGCGATAGGTGACCTCTAATATTTGTTCACATTGCCCAGAGGAAAAGTATCCCACATATTTTAATTCTTTTGGATCTACAGGATGGTCACCAAATCCAATCTTCTCTTCCCTTTGCTCCCAACAGATAGGGGCAGGGACAATAGGCTGGCTTTGTTCTGGAGTCCTTCAAAAATATTTGTTGCATATCTGGTCAAATTGTTCAAAGTACCTGACGGACTGGCCCTTTTTACTGGCCCTAGAGTTCTCATCCTTTTTTATTTTTTAAGTAATAAAGCTTGCATTTACTTCAAATGTCACCCTATGGCCTTGATCAGTCTGATTAGAGTCCAGTTTACACCAAGAAAGAAGCGACAGGTTGTGAGTAACCAAAGACAGAAACGTTTCTCATTGTTGTCTCAAAAAGGAACAGAGGGGGCTAAAATCTCCCTTATGGAGAGGAGACACCTACCAAGGAAGTCCGTCCATCACTGACAAAGGCATGGCTCCACAAACCCAACAGTTAGAGGTGTTATCAAAGCCTGCATAGGAATGTGCCCACGAGATGAAAACGTTGTCTTGTGCTGAAACTGTGGCGAGTCTCAGGATGATGCCAGGAAGCCCGTGTAGCAGAAGTTGATTGCAGAGCTTTATTTCTGCTTCCTCTTTTTTGAGATGATCTTGGTTTCACAAGGATCAGCAGGGTCCCTTTGTGTAATCCCCTCGGCGTCCTCGGGTCTGCGTGGTGTGTCTTCTTCACCCTTGTGTGATGCCTCCAGGGAGGGACGCCTGCAACTTTAACTGCCTTAGGCGTAGTTAGAGCAACAGTGTATGGGCCTTTCCACTGTGGGGCCAAGGAGTCACAGTTCTAGTCCTTGACCCACACCTGATGCCCCGGCACAAACCCATGAATCTCTTTCTCAAGAGGGAATGGCACCCTTTCTTGGACAAACTTAGCTCCCTGGCTTATCACCTTACCTAATTGTTCCATTTGCTGCGAAATCCCATCTCCTCTTACTTGTGGCAAATTTGCCGACACCTGTCTTACTATGGGAGGGGGTCTACTATAGACAATTTCATAAGGAGAATAACTGTGGCAATGCAGGTTCACTCTTAATTTGAGCAAGGCCACTGCAAGTAAGTCCATCCGCGAACAGTCAGTCTCTGTGATACATTTTGAAAGTGTTTCTTTAAGGGTTCGGTTAGTTCTGGCCACCATTCTGGAACTCTGGGGCCAATCTGGGGTATGTAATTTGCATTTGACATTTAGAGCGTTACATGCTGCTGCTAAGTCGCTGCAGTCGTGTCCGACTCTGTGCGACCCCATACACGGCAGCCCACCGGGCTCCCCCATCCCTGGGATTCTCCAGGCAAGAATACTGGAGTGGGTTGCCATTTCCTTCTCCAATGCATGAAAGAGAAAAGTGAAAGTGAAGTCGCTCAGTCGTGTCCGACTCTTAGCGACCTCATAGGCTGCAGCCCACCAGGCTCCTCCGTCCATTGGATTTTCCAGGCAAGAGTACTGGAGTGGGATGCCCTCGGCTATGAAAGCAGGGCGATTGTCTGATCCTATACTGGNGGAGTGGGTTGCCATTTCCTTCTCCAATGCATGAAAGAGAAAAGTGAAAGTGAAGTCGCTCAGTCGTGTCCGACTCTTAGCGACCTCATAGGCTGCAGCCCACCAGGCTCCTCCGTCCATTGGATTTTCCAGGCAAGAGTACTGGAGTGGGATGCCCTCGGCTATGAAAGCAGGGCGATTGTCTGATCCTATACTGGTTGGGAACCCAAATCTGGGGATTATTTCTCGAATCAGATAGCGAGCCACTTCATCTGCTTTTTCAGTTCGGGTGGGGAAGGCCTCCACCCACCCTGAGAAGGTACATACCGTGACCAGTAAATAACGATAGTGTCTGCCGGGCTTCATGTTAGTGAAGTCCACTTCTGAATGTTCAAAGGGCAGAGTGCTCTTTAACTGTATTCCTGGAGTTTTCTGTTTATGGCAGCATGGACCTGTGAGCAAGCAGAACAGTTCTGGGATTCCATTTTACACAGGGAAGAAAGCCGTGGTACTAAGAAATGTTTCCGAATTAACTTTTCCATTTTGTCACATCCCAAGTGGGTAGCCTGCTGTATCGGAGACACTGATGAAGGGGCCACTGCCTCGGGAACTAGCAACCTGCCATCCGGCAGTTCCCACCAACCCCTTTCGTTCTTGGTGGCCCTCTGTGTTTCAGACAGCTGGTCTTGGGCCCGGGTATACTGTGCGAGAGTTGTTAAGCACAAAAGTCTTACCTATCCCGCCCCCAGCGCCTCCAGATTCCTCTGCCGCTCGCTCGTTTTGCGCCTCTGCCTGCCAGCCGGTTTCCCCGGCTGCGGGCCGTCCTCTTTTTGGTGACCCCGGCAGTGTATCGCTGGTATTTTTTCAGGTTCCCATGCAGCATCCAGTAGGGTCAAGATTTGTTCCTTCTTTTTCATGTCTCTTCCGCTAGCTGTCCAGGGCCGTCTCTCCGCGTCCAGGGCCCCATGCACACGCCGAGTAGCAGTGGCATACCTGGAGCCAGTGTAAATGTTTGTCTTGCCTTTCGACAACCGGAGGGCCTCGATTAGAGCCCGTAATTCGGCCCGTCGGGCAGACCAGTGGGATGGCTGAGAGCCAGCCTCGGCTGAGGTCTTCTCCGTGACCACCGCGCACCCCCACAGCCGCCGCTGTCCTTGTTTCACCAGCCTGGTGCCATCGGCGTCCGCGGCCCAGTCTGGGTCCGGGACTGGCTGGTCTCTCAGGTCAGCTCTGGAAGCATAAACTTCCAGGATTGCTTCACGATTATGTGAAGGTCCACCTTTCCCCACAGGAAGGAGTGTAGCCGGATTTAAGGCCTGACAGAGCTCAATAGTAACATGGGGGTTCTCTCATAAAAGTCCCAGGTGTTGGGTAATCCGGGACATTGATAACCGCTTGTGGGGACCCCTCCTCGCAGTGAAGGAGGAAACAGAATGGGCTTTCTCTTGAAAGCAGGACTCCGTCTTGGGCAGGACTGTGGACTCTGAGCTGTATGCCCAGTATCTATGGAAATGACATACCAGCAGGAAAACCCAGCCCCCAGAAGGAAGAGTCCCAGGGCTCTCCATCGCCTAAAAGAATACCCTGATTATCTGTGTAACCAGACAGAATCAAACATTCTATTATGCTTATTGGGGTATGACCACAAGCCTATTGATAACTGCCCACTGTTAACTTCCTAGGCTTAAGGCATATGATCACGGGTTAACTTTGATTGCATCTTTCTTTTTCTTTTGTTCTGACTAGTTTCAGGGAACCTTATACACTTAGGGTATACAAGGTTTTCACAAAAACTGGTGGGGTCCTTGGCTAAGAGGAGACTCTGCCTTGGGCCCGCTGGTGTAATAAACTGCACTCCGCTCTCTGCATTGTCCTTCTGAGTGAATTTGTTTCCTGGAACGCATGGCTACACCAGTGGGAGAGCGTTGACCTCATGGGGGACTTTTACAGTTAAGTTTTGACCCAAAGTCTGCTTGGTCGCTTCTCGGACCAGTAAGGCAACCGCGGCAATCACCTGTAAGCACCCAGGCCACCTGGTAGCAACGCTGTCCAGCCGTTTTGAGATAGGCCAACGGTCTATCTCATGTCCCCACAGTCTGGATTAATACCCCCATAGCCACGTTGTCCTTTTCAGTTACATAAACAGTGAATGGCTCAGAAAGTTCCAGCAGACCCTACGTGGGTGCCGATGTAATTGCCAATTTTAACTTTTCAAAGGTTTGTTATTGCCTCTCTGTCTAATTTAGTGAATCCCCTTCTGGCCCTGCTAGGAGTTCATATAAGGGTTGGGCCATCTGAGAGTATCCTGGGATCCAAATTCTACAGAACCCAGTGGCTCCCCAAAATTCTCGAACCTGTCGTAGGGTTTTTGGTTGTGGGATTCTCAAGACTACGTCTTTCCTAGACTGGTCTAATAGTCTTGTGCCCCTTCTCAGGACAACCCCAAAATATCTTACCTCCTCCTTGTAGATCTATGCCCTTTTCCTCGAGACTTGGTAGCTTGCTTCCACTTAAAGGGTAACAGGCAGGAAGGCCAGGGGTCTCCAAATGGAGGAAATAGCCAGCAAGTGTCAAGACATTTTAATCTCACTTAAGCGGCAGGAGGAAACAAAAAAGCGATATTTTTTCCTTCTCTATACAAATTTAAAAAGAGGTTTCTTTTAAAATTCTGTGTTGCCATAGTGACACCTGGTTTCACCTGAAGTTCAGTTCAGTTCAGTTCAGTCGCTCAGTTGTGTCCTCTTTGCGACCCCATGAATCGCAGGACACCAGGCCTCCCTGTCCATCACCATCCCCCGGAGTTCACTCAGACTCACGTCCATCGAGTCCGGGATGCCATCCAGCCATCTCATCCTCGGTCGTC
>SJYX01001071.1:91787-129887 GCA_006410675.1 Oreotragus oreotragus | reverse complement strand
GGGCTGTTAAGTAACATGCCAAAGGTCTAACAGCTTGTAACAGACTAATATTCAAACTCAAGTTCAACTCCAGAGTCCAAGAATGTGACCACTAAAACATACTGTGAATCTAGAGATGTGTTGATGTATTAGGATGTTATTAGGCTAAAAGGAGGGAAATTTCACCAAATGAATCAGCTTAATTTTTTCCTGAGGTTTATTTTGATTTACATACCTAGGTTAGGCCAACTCCTGTAACTGCTGAAAGAATGGCAAAATCTATAAATAGACAATTAACTGCTTATTTTTCTGACATGTGTTATAGTTGATATTAATAAACTATGAAATACCCTCCAGGAAAAATGAATAATAAATATTCACAGGGTTTTTTTTTTTTTTTGTAAATGATGGGAAATTATGATTTTTTTTTCATCTTTGCCTCCTCCACCATGGAGATTTTCCAAAAGGTTAGAACATTCATTCCATCTCCTTCGTCTCTGGATTCAGTTAGTGTTGCTGCTCTTGGGAAGGCAGACCTAGCAGAATCTCCAAGAAACCTTGAACTCCAAGCCCCCTGCCAACTCTGGAGGCTGTAGAGTCTTGACTCAAAGAGAAACGGGCGTCATTCAGCTGCCAGTTGGACTCCCCACCTTAGTGTGTTCTAAAGAAGCTCCTTCTGGGTAAGAGTGGGACGCCTTTCAAAACATCTGTTCTAGGGGGGTTGGGGGTAAAGAAATGGGAGGATATGAGAGAAGTCGGATGGAATATTGGTAGGTGCTAACAAGGGCCAGCTCTTTTGTATGTGGACATATTATTTGCAAGTCTTTTCCTTGTATTCCCTCTGAAATGCTGCCTTGATTTAAAGCTGCTTCAATCTGTGTACAGTTCAACGTGAGGATCAAGTGTGACTCAGGGAACTATACTCTGATTTCTTCATGTTCCACCATTTCGATAACTGACCTGTGAGCAAAGTAAAATCTTCATTGAACTTCAAGTCTTTACAAACCGAGAATTGAGTTTGAGGTGTCGTAGTTGCCCTGGATCCCTTCCCTGTGCTACTTGTACATGCCCTGCTTATATTCATCAATAATTCCTGTGTGTTGGCAGCACCGAGAGGAAGCTTTCTGGACATAAAATAGAATGCAGAGTGGGCTGCAGTGGGACTGAGACGTTTGTCATGCAGGGTATGTGGGCCCCTGGGGATGCTGGCACCTTTATTAAAGAGGCTCATTAGAGCAAAGAGTTGGCCACAGACCTATTCCCATGAGAGGAGTTTCTTCTCTCTCATTCCCAGAGTTGAAAACAAAGGCTTTAAGTCATCCTTTGTCATCCAAGCCAGTGAGGAATGGGTAAGGGATAGATAAACCAGACCCAGCATCTCAAGAGTTAGTGTTTTCACTTCACCCTGCAAAGCCTTTCACTGTAAGTTTTCCACATAGTAAGGGGGCCTGAATGCCTCCTTTCTTTTTTTTCAATTTATTTTAATAAAAACAAAGATAAGAGCTGTTTACTCATTTCTTCTACCTCTCACTGCTCACCCACCCATCTGCACCTCTAGTAACCACCAATCTGTTCTCTGTATCACCGAGGTTTTTTTAGTTTCCATGCATAAGTGATCATGTAATATTTATCTTTTTCCGATTTATTTCACTTAGCATAATGCCCTCAAATTCCATCTACATTGTTGTGAATGGCAAGGTTTCATTCTTTTTTATGGCTGAATAATATTTCACTGTGTGTGTGTGTGTGTGTATGTGTGTATCATATCCTCTTCTTTATCCATTTTTATCAGTGGGCACGTAGGTTGTTCCTGTACTGATTATTGTGAATAATACTGCAGTAAATATGCAGAAATCTTTTCAAATTAGTGGTTTTGTTTTTTTCAGATAAATGCCCAGAAGTAGAATTGCTGAATCACAGGATAGTTCTATTTTTAATTATTTGAGGAATTTCCATTCTTTTTCCCATAATGACTGCATCAATTTACTTTCCTACCAACAATGCACAAGGGTTTTCTTTTCTCCATATCCTCACCAACACTTGCTATTTGAAATAGAAAATCTTAACAGACCAGTTACTATTAAGGTGATTGAATCAATAATCAAAATCCTCCTAACAAACAAAAGTCCTAAGACTCGACAGCTTCACTCATGAATCCTCCCTTTTTTTTTTTTTGAGGCAGGAAGTCCACCTTTAGTAGAGTCCCGTCTTGGGCTTGGGGTGAGAAAAAGGACCCCAGTTTGATTCTTTAGAGATAGACAGGTGGATAAAAGAGGTTCTCAGTTCTTGGAGACGGAAAAGGCAATGGCACCCCACTCCAATACTCTTGCCTGGGAAATCCCATGGATGGAGGAGCCTGGTGGGCTGTAGTCCATGGGGTCGCGAAGAGTAGGACATGACTGAGCAACTTCACTTTCACTTTTCACTTTCATACACTGGAGAAGGAAATGGCAACCCACTCCAGTGTTCTTGCCTGGAGAATCCCAAGGACGGGAGCCTGGTGGGCTGCTGTCTATGGGGTCGCACAGAGTCGGACACGACTGACGTGACTTAGCAGCAGCAGCAGTTATTGGAGATGCTGGTTGGGTCCAAGACAGGTGTGTGTGTGTGTGTGTGTATGTATACACACATATATATATACACCTATATATACATACATATATACAGGTATATGCACACACATATATACACACACTATATACATTTTTTATATATTTATACATTTTACATGTATACATTATGTATATGTTCATGCCTTTTCAAGTGAGAAAGGGAGGAAAAACAAAAGGACTAGAAAAATAGAAGAAAATAAAGGAATAAAAGAGGGAAGTTAAGAGAAAAGAAACTCCAGACCTTACCGTATTTTGTTAAATTCAAGACATCACTGACTGTAAAGAACACTGTTACTTTACCTACCGATGAAGGCTTCCCTGGAGGCTCAGTGGTGAAGAGCCCACCTGCCAATGCAGAAGACAGAAGAGACCTGGGTTTGATCCCTGGGTCAGGAAGATCCCCTGGCAGAGGGCATGGCTCCCACTCCCGTATTCTTGCCTGGAGAATCCCATGGACAGAGGGGCCTGGCGGGCCACAGTCCGTAGGGTCACAAGGAGCTGGACTGAAGCAACTGAGCATGCGTGCTGGTTTTGGGCAGTTCTGAGTGTTTGAGTAGCTAATATGTGACAGAAAACACTGTCTTTATCCTTTGGTTTTTCTTAAATCTCAGGTCTTGTGATATTGTTCCAATATTATTTTGCAAATGATGGGATATTCCTTTGAGGCTACAGATTTTTTCCACCTTAGTATCTAAAATATTTTTAATATCCTCAAAACATTTTTGTAGACTTCAAAGGGAGAGTTATTTACCAAAGAGTAAATCGGGGAGAAGCCTGGGTGGTTAGATTCAATCCACATAAATCCTTAAACGAAATCAAAAGCACTTATGAAAACCAGAACATAATTTCTCCGTAACCTCTGGATAGAGATGCTGAAACATCTGTCATGTTTATATGTTTACCGAAACAAGGAGTGTTGACGTTACTTGCTTTGTCTTTGACCTTCGGTTCTTAAGATATATTTACTGTTGGCTTTCAGGATGCATGAATGAACAAACTTAGCATGAAGCAAATATCTACTTTGATTTTAAAAGAGATTATTTACCATTGCTCTGGGGAGGTTTACTTTGAGATTCCAATTCATCAAGTAAAATACATTAAAGAAAAATGTGAAACCAAACCATTTATGTCCAATGTTTCTCATTATGTACTCTGCATATAAGTTAAATAAGCAGGGTGACCATATACAGCCTTGAGGTACTCCTTTTCCTATTTGGAACCAGTCTGTTGTTCCATGTCCAGTTCTAACTGTTGCTTCCTGACCTGCATACAGATTTCTCANAGTCTATGAGGTCACTAAGAGTCGGACACAACTTCACTTTGACTTTTCACTTTCATGTGTCGGAGAAGGAAATGGCAACCCACTCCAGTGTTCTTGCCTGGAGGATCCCAGGGACGGGGGAGCCTGGTGGGCTGCCGTCTATGGGGTCACACAGAGTCAGACACGACTGAAGCGACTTAGCAGCAGCGTATATGCTTTGCTTTTTCATGTACATACATACATATGATGGAGAAGGAAATGGCACCCCATTCCAGTATTTTTGCCTGGAAAATTCCATGGACGGAGGAGCCTGGCCAACTACAGTCCATGGATCACAAAGAGTCAGACATGACTGAGTAACTTCACTTTCACTTTCATGTACATATGATGAAACTTAATCTATAATTAGGCAACTATTAATAAAATAGAACAATTATAAGAATATACTGTAATAAAAGTTATGTGAATGTGGCCCCTCTATCTCAAAATGTCTTTAAAATGAATGCCTTTTCCATCTTAACTAACCACTTATCACATACTGTGGCTGCAAATTTTGCAGTTTGAGATGTGACAGCAAAGCTAGCATGAATTTCTTTTTTATTCTTCACAATTTCACGGAGAGAAAATCTGTTCTTACCATGCTGCTGCTGCTGCTAAGTCGCTTTAGTCGTGTCCGACTCTGTGCGGCCCCATAGACGGCAGTCCACCAGGCTCCTCTGTCTCTGGGATTCTCCAGGCAAGAATATTGGAATGGGTTGCCATTTCCTTCTCCAATGCATGAAAGTGAAAAGCGAAAATGAAGTCGCTCAGTCCCGACTCTTCGCGACCCCATGGACTGCAGCCCACCAGGCTCCTCTATCCATGGGATTTTCCAGGCAAGAGTACTGGAGTGGGGTGCCATTGCCTTCTCCATAGATCTTAGTAATTTAAAACTTATGAATTGTTTATTTCTGGAATTTTTTCCACTTAATGTTTTCAGATCACTGTTAACCTCAGGTAATAGAAACTGCAGATTAGGGGGGACTAGAGTATAGGAGCCTGGTAGGCTGAGGTCCATGGGGTCGTGAAGAGTCGGACACGACTGAGCGACTTCACTTTCACTTTTCACTTTTCTGCATTGGAGAAGGAAATGGCAACCCACTCCAGTGTTCTTGCCTGCAGAATCCCAGGGACAGGGGAGCCTGGTGGGCTGCCGTCTATGGGGTCGCACAGAGTCAGACACGACTGAAGCGACAGCAGCAGCAACAGCAGAGTATAGAGACTGAGCTTGCTATAGGTGAATGTAGCCCTCTAAATTTGTAAATTAAAATCTAATCTCTAATGTGAGTGGTATTAGGAGGTGAAGCCTTTAATAGGTGATTAGATCAGAGAACAGAGCCCTCATGAATGGGATTCTTGCCCTTATAGAGCCTAGAAAACTTCTTTGCCATTTCTGCCATGGGAGGATACAACAAGAAGTTAATCTATGAAACAGGAGACAGGCTCTCACTAGACACCAAACCTCATCAGACAGAGTCTGCTGGTGACTTGATCTTGGACTTCCAGCCTCTAGAATTATGAGAAATAAATTTCTGTTATTTGTAAGCCACCTACTCTATGGTATTTTGGAAAACCAGATGTATGATCAAACATTGTAGATATTGTATAAAAGACTACCAAGATTCTTGTCCCTATTGAAGTTTTGTTTGGCAGAAACCTTCCATTTTAAAGACATCAACATTTGAGTTTCTAAAAGGGGCTCACAAAAACAGGAATTCTGTTATGACATTAGCTTGCATATAACATAGAAATACTAGATGCAATCTGCCCTGAGAGAAGTGAGTGATGCTATACAGCTCCAGTTCTTGCTGGAGGCAAATGTTTTAGCTGCCTATTTCTTCATGTTTCATTTCAAAATATTTGAAGAAAAATCATCAGTTATGAAGTTGATGGGTTTGACAGAAACACTGCCCATATTTTCTTTGGTTTCTCTAAGTCACAATCCGGTTCAGCCTTTTCCAGAATACATGGCTTCACCAAATCCTTTAAAGTATATGTGGCTTCTTTTGACTGGCAATGTGACAAGCAATTTTACAAAAATTCTAGAAATGTTTTTGTGCTGAGGCAAATTTAAGAACTGGTTATTTCCTTGTCTTTTCAAACTGAGCTATCTTTTTAAAAATCCACATTGTTTGTTTCATGTTTTCACTGACAAAATCTTTGACACATAGGAAATATTAAGGTTTTGTATCACATTATATTCAGTAATGAAAGTGAAATCAAAGTATACCTTAAGTATTTTGACAAATGATTTTAATTTTTGTGTGTTTTCCAGCTTAGATTTGGACAGATATGAACAGCAACAGTACATCCTTTATTGTGAAATATGTTTGCTTTAATTTAAATTAACATAAATTATATGAAAAGTCAGAGCATTGTGATATTACCTGATGTGAGCCTTCATTCTACCCCATGGTCAATAACAGAGTTAGGATAAAATATTTCAACACAATTTTCAAAATGAAGGGGAAAATAAATTCACAAACATCTATAGACACATCTGTAGATGTGCATATATATTGCATACCTCAGCACACTTGGCAACATTATTTGAATACATTTTTTTCATACAACTTCTAAAGTGATGGGAAAAACACCAAAGTTATATTTATAATCACATTATCTCAATTGGAATTATATTCATAGACTATAAATTCAAAGGCTGAGTAATCCTTTCTGTAAACACTTTCATCAAAAATAAGAGAATTTTCAAAATGTGCAGATGTCTTCTTTTAGTTTCCATTGGCTAGAACTGTATCACATTAGAAGGGTCACAGTCTTTATATTCTATCATGTACAGCAATGAAAGGAAATCAATGTATGCTTAGACATTGTTGTACTTTCTTACTTTGGAAGTTTTCTAACTTAAGCTAGGTTCATTGTAAACAAAAGTGATTATCCATGATTATAATAGCTGGATACATTTTCTTTAATTCCTAACAAGAGAAATAATTCTAGATGTCATAATGGGGAAATAGTAAGGATCATATACTGATGGTGCTCATTTAGCATACCATGTCACCTATATTAATCAGAATAGGCTAGGTTGATGAAGCATTAACAATCAACCTTAACTTAATTGGAGGATGGCATGGCAACCCACTCTAGTATTCTTGCCTGGAGAATCCCCATGGACAGAGGAGCCTGGTGGGTTGCAGTCCATGGGGTCATAGAGTTGGACATGACTGAGCAATCAAGCACATATCTTAATGGCCTAACACAGAAAATATTTAGTTTTCATTCCCACAAAATCCCAAAAGATGATGCTGATAAAGTACTGCACTCATTTGCCAGCAAATTTGGAAAATTCAGCAGTGGCCACAGGACTGGAAAAGGTCAGTTTTCATTCAGATCCCAAAGAAGGGCAATGCCAAAGAATGTTCAAACTACTAGACAATTGCACTCATTCCACACGCTAGTAAGCTTATGCTTAAAATCCTTCAAGCAGGCTTCAACAGTCCTTGAACTGAGAACTTTCAGATGTACAAGCTAGGTTTAGAAAAGGCAGAGGAACTAGAAATCAAATTGTCACCATTTGTTGGATCATGGAGAAAGCAAGGGAATTCCAGATAAACATCTACTTCTTCTTCATTGACTATGCTAATGTATTTGACTGTGTGGATCATAACAAACTGTGGAAAATTCCTAAAGAGATTGGGAGTACCTGACCACCTTACTCTCTCCTGAGAAACCTGTATGTAGGTTAAGAAACAATCATTAGAAATGGACATGGAACAAATGACTGATTCAAAATTAGGAAAGGAGTATGACAAGGCTGTATATTGTCACTCAACTTCTATGCAGAGTATATCATGTGAAATGCCCAGCTGGATGAATCACAAGCAGGAATCAAGACTGATGGGAGAAATATCAACAACCTCAGATATGCAAATAATACCACTCTAATGGCAGAAAGTGAAGAGGAACTAAACAGCTTTTTGAGGGTGAAAGATGAGAGTGAAGTTTTAAGCTGGCTTAAAACTCAACATTCAAAACAACTAAGATCACGGCATCTGGTCCCATCACTTCATGGCAAATAGAAGTGGAAAAAGTGGAAACAATGACAGATTTTATTTTCTTGGGCTCCAAAATCATTATGGACAGTGAGTGCAGCCATAAAGTTAAAAGATGCTTGCTCCTTGGAAGAAAAGTTATAACAAACTTAGACAGTATACTAAAAAGCAGAGTCATCACTTTGCCAACAAATGTCTGTCTAGTCAAAGCTATAGTTTTTCCAGTAGTCATGTACAGATGTGAGCGTTTGACCATAAAGAAAACTGAGCATTGAAGAATTGATACCTTTTAATTATGGTGCTAAAGAAGACTTTTGAGAGTCCCTTGGACAGTAAGGAGATCAAACCAGTCAATCTTAAAGGAAAATAACTCTGAACATTCATTGGAAGGACTGAAGCGTCAATACTTTGGCTACCAGTTGCGGAGAGCCAATTCACTGGAAAGGACCCTGATGCTGGATGTATCACTGATCCTGTTTCTGATGCCAGTTGTCTTGCTGTTCACGCTATTCACACTGTTTGCTGAATCTAGGGTAGGCAAGGTGCAGGCTAAGTGGCCGGATGGAAATGTGAGGAGCTGTAGGAATTACAGACCCTTTTATTCTCTCCTGGTTGGCATGGCAGCCATAACACAGCCTCTCTCCTGGCTGACACAGCAGCCATTGCAGCAGCCACAGCATAAATAATGGAGCCATAAAATAACCTCATATAACATCACCATAATGTTGCTCCAATGTAGCTCCAATGCAGCAGCAGCCAGGGCTTTCATGGTGAAGCTCATATAGGCATATTGCACAAAGTATATCGTGATGAAGCAAGTACCTTGTGACACTCATGTGTGATGCTATAAATGATCTCAGCTGTTATAGTCATTATTTACAAAACTTAGGTGAGAGAGCCTGAAGATGCCATCTTGGCTAATTTGCTCTCTCCCTACCCTAGGAAAGACTGAAAGTAAAAGGAGAAGGAGAGGGCAGAGGATGAGATGGTTAGATAGCATCACTGACACAATGGACACAAATTTGAGCAATCTCTGGGAGATAGTGAGGGACAGAGGAGCCTGGTGTGCTACAATCTGTGGGGTCACAAAGAATTGGACATGGCCTAGTGACTTAGTGACTAAATCAACAATCCAAAAAATCCAGCATGGGTTGAGACATCCCGCTCGGCAGTTTCCCTCCATGTGGTGGTGATTCCTACAAGAAGTAGACTAGACTCGTGCAATAATTTGACTCAACCATTTAAACAGAAGTTTCCACGATTGTCAAAGAAGAGAAGTAGGAGCTGAGGAATTGTGCACTATGTCATAAGGTTTTCAGCCCAGAAGTGACACATATTATGTCTGCACAGCCCTTTGAACAGAAATACAAACATGATCCCACCTACATATGAGAGATCTGAGTACAGAACTGGATATTGGTGAGTAGTAACAATATCTACTAAACCATTCTAGATTCCTTTAGTATGAGGGGAAATATTTTTCAAAGAAGTGAGAAAAAGGAAATCAAAGACACTGTAGTGATCTTTGGGATCTTAGTTAAGGACTCTTGATTTATTTTCTAAAAGTTATAAATCCAACTTTCACTCAACTGGTTCCAATAATAAGCAGAATCATTTAGTGAATTTAACATGTATTTTACATTCAGTTCTCAAGATTACCATTTAGCAACTCTGTGAGTGTGTGTTCTTAGACAAATGACTTAGTATCTCTTATTCTTGATTTTCTCATCCTAAGAAGGAAGATAATAATGCCAAACTTCCATGATATTATTACTTTTGGAGAGTAAATGAGATATTATGAAAAATTAACTAGCACTGTCTCTGCCACACACTTTGTGGCTACAAGATTGAACTCTGAAAAACAAAGCTTGCATCTTAGCTGTCACTCACCAGTGCCTAATCTTAGGAAAATTACTTAAATCTCCTGACCTTCAACATTCTTATCTATAAAATAAGGGTCAATATAGTACCTACCTCAGAGTTGGACATGACTGAAGTGACTTAGCAGCAGCAGCAGAAGGTTTTTAGGATTCAATTATATAATATCTATAGAATGTTTGGCAATCCACTCCAGCACTCTTGCCTGGAAAATCCCATGGATGGAGGAGCCTGATAGGCTACAGCCCATGGGGTCGCAAAGAGTCAGACATGACTGAGCGACTTCACTTTCACTTTCATAGAATATTTAACAAATTTCTCAATAAATGTTGGCAATTATCATCATCATCATTATTATTAACACTGCAGCGTGTTTTCAGATTCATGTCAGAAATTTGGCCTGCTTAAGTCAAGCTTTGGATAATGCATTAATAATTAGTTATCAAAATATAATCCATGGACCAAGAGAATTGGCATATTTTAGGAATTTTTTATAAATGCAAACTCTGCCCTGAACCTACAGAATCAGAATATATAGTTTAAAGAGATTCTCAGGTGATTCTTATACACGCTGAAGTTTGAGAAGCACTACTGAAACTCCAGTACTTTGGCCACCTCATGCAAAGAGTTGACTCATTGGAAAAGACTCTGATGCTGGGAGGGATTGCAGGCAGGAGGACAAGGGGATGGCAGAGGATGAGATGGCTGGATGGCATCACTGACTCAATGGACATGAGTCTGAGTGAACTCTGGGAGTTGGTGATGGATAGGGAGGCCTGGCGTGCTGTGATTCATGGGGTCGCAAAGAGTTGGACATGACTGAGCGACTGAACTGAACTGCTACTGCTAAGTCATTTCAGTTGTGTCTGACTCTGTGCGACCCCATAGACCGCAGCCCACCAGGCTCCCCCATCCCTGGGATTCTCCAGGCAAGAACACTGGAGTGGGTTGCCATTTCCTTCTCCAATGCATGAGAGTGAAAAGTGAAAGTGAAGTCACTCAGTCATGTCTGACTCTTCGCGACCCCATGGACCTCAGCCCACCAGGCTCCTCTGTCCGTGGGGTTTTCCAGGCAAGAGTACTGGAGTGGGGTGCCATTGCCTTCTGAACCCTACTATATTAGAAAGGGAAATTACAACCCACTCCAGTATTCTTGCCTGGAGAATTCTATGGAGAGAGGAGCCTGGCAGGCTACAATCCATAGGGTCACAAAGAGTTGGACACGACTGAGCGCCTATCACTTTCACAATTTCACTCTACTATATGGGATGGTTGAGTGTTTTCATGCAGTGTTTATATTATCAGAGTGGTGACAAATAGGATGTCCAAGAAGGTAACACAGTGGTTTAGAAAGGGCATTGGATTGAGAGTCAGAACATCAACATTTAAATTTGAAGTCTTCCACTGACAAGCTGATTGACCTTATACAAATAATTTATTTCAGCCCTTTCCCTCATTTATGAAATGAAAGACTTAAACTCTACCTATGGTTCTTAATCTGGAAGATACATCAGAATTAATAGAGGGAGTCACTACAAAATACCTGACTAGCCTACAATGCCGGGGTCCAGCCCCTGTGGATCCAGGGTAATTCGAAGGGGAGACGGAATCGACATCCTAGGAAAAAACTTATTTAATTACAGATATAAAGACAGATTAGAAAAGGATAGTATAGTAAGAAAATTAGTGGAGAAAAAGAGGCTGAATAACTTGGTTTATGTGGAATACCAATAAAACTCCAAGACAAGGAATTTGCACCACCTATGTAGGCCACAGGCGTCTTTCTGTTCTCCCAAAAGAGAGGAGGCACTGAGGCCTCCCCGGCCCGATCTTAGAAGCCCAGGCAAAATTAGCAGGCTTGGTGAGTACCCATGCTCCAGATGGGAATTCAGCCAGAAGGGGGAAGAAAGAACGACACGGGGGAATCAGTCTTTCCAGAAACTGATCCGATTTCTTTATTTTCAGGTTTGCTTATATACTTTTTGTTATACATAGGGATGAATACAGAGTCACGTGGTGTCAGCAGACCTGACCCTTGTCACAATCAGGTGCGTCATATAAAATTATACAAAGGTCTTAGGGGTTTTACATCATCTTCTGGCCATGAGGCCTGCTGACATTTTATGGCCCTTTCTGATAACGGTCAGTCAACCAGAAAACTTATTTTTTCCAGGGGTGATTTTTTTCTTAAACCAGGCGCCACCCTCCAAATAAAGTTGGATTCCTATAAGGTGAGGGTGTAGTGGGTTACAATCAAGAAAGGAATTTACTTAGCCTAAGGTTTAAGACACCACTCTTATGGCAGAAAGTGAAGAGGAGCTAAAAAGCCTCTTGATAAAAGTGAAAGAGGAGAGTGAAAAAGTTGGCTTAAATCTCAACATTCAGAAAATGAAGATCATGGAATCCGGTCCGATCACTTCATGGGAAATAGATGGGGAAACAGTGGACACAGTGTCAGACTTTATTTTTGGGGGCTCCAGAATCACTGTAGATGGTGACTGCTGCCATGAAATTATAAGATGCTTACTCTTTGAAGGAAAGTTATGGCCAACCTAGAAAGCATATTAAAAAGCAGAGACATTACTTTGCTAACAAAGGTCCATCTAGTCAAAGCTATGGTTTTTCCTGTGGTCATGTATGGATGTGAGATTTGGACTGTGAAGAAGGCTGAGCACCGAAGAATTGATGCTTTTGAACTGTGGTGTTGGAGAAGACTCTTGAGAGTCCCTTGGACTGCAAGGAGATCCAACCAGNCTAGTCAAGGCTATGGTTTTTCCTGTGGTCATGTATGGATGTGAGAGTTGGACTGTGAAGAAGGCTGAGCGCTGAAGAATTGATGCTTTTGAACTGTGGTGTTGGAGAAGACTCTTGAGAGTCCCTTGGACTACAAGGAGACCCAACCAGTCCATTCTGAAGGAGATCAGCCCTGGGATTTCTTTGGAAGGAATGATGCTAAAGCTGAAACTCCAGTACTTTGGCCACCTCATGTGAAGAGTTGACTCATTGGAAAAGACTCTGATGCTGGGAGGGATTGAGGGCAGGAGGAGAAGGGGATGACCAAGGATGAGATGGCTGGATGGCATCACAGACTCAATGGACGTGAGTCTGAGTGAACTCCGAGAGATTGTGATGAACAGGGAGGCCTGGCGTGCTGCGATTCATGGGGTCGCAGAGAGTCGGACATGACTGAGTGACTGAACTGAACTGAACTGAACTGAAACCATTTATGTAATGTAATAAGGTTGCGTTGTGTTCAGTCACTCATTTGTGTCCGACTCTTTGCGACCCCATGGACTATAGCACACCAAGCTTCTCTGTCCGTGGGATTTTCCAGGAAGAATACTGGAGTGGGTTGCCATTTCCTCTTTCAAGGAATCTTGTGGACCCAGGGATTGAACCTTTGTCTCCTGCATCTCCTGCATTGGCAGGCAAGTTCTTTACCACTAGCGCCATCTGGGAAGCCTGTAATAAGTTAATGAAGGAATGGCAACTAGCTCCAGTATTCTTGCCTGGAGAATCCCATGGACGGAGGGACTATATCCCTGGTGGGCTATAGTCCATGGGGTTGCAAAGAGTCGGACACAACTGAGCGACTAACACACACACAGGGATTTTAGCATATATTTTTAGTTAGCATTCCTAGTCTTTATCTTGTATCAGTGCATTTTATTAAAGTATACATTCTTTGTATTCAGGTTTACTTTCCCGTAGAACACTGAGAGGGCAAATAAGGGAATAATGCAGAAGCAATGATTAAATTGTAAAGGCAACCAAGTTTTCAGAGAACACTCTGGGGTCAGAGCTGTGCTTAATTCAGTGTCTGCGTCAGGCTGTGTTTGGATCCGGGATAAGGAAGCACACAGAGGGTGGGTATCCATTTTACCCATGCAGAGCAGGGCGCACTGGGGAAGGACTCTGCTCCAGCACAAGGTGAAGTCCAGTACAGCAGGCATAAGAGGTAGTTGAAAGAGATGGACTGCAGGACCACAGCCTGTAGCGCTCCAAGCACTAGGCTAGTAGTTTCTGCTGGCTCGTGTTGCACTATTGGTTCTACTATTAATAAAGCCTGATAGACCCTGAATACTCATTCATGACCAACTCTCCTTCTAAGTGCTTTATATGTATGAACTCTCTAAACCCTCACAAGATGCCTGTGAATTGGGCACTACTAGTACTCCCTTTTCACATGTAAGGACACAGAGGCCAGAGAGGTTAGTTAGACCCCCAAGGACATGTGGCCAGGAAATAAAGATCTGTCAGACTCTCAGACTAGAGCTTTTTTTTCCCCCGAGGAACATTGCTTTACAATGTTGTGTTGTTTTCTTCTGTGCAACAGTGTGAGTCAGCCGTAAGTATAACCTATATCTCCTCCCTCTTAAGCCTTCCTGCTACCCACTCCTTGCACCGCATCATCCCAGAGCATCGAACTGAGCGCCCTGTGTCATCCGGCAGCTGTCTGTTTTACACAGGGCAGTGTGTACGTGTCAGTGCTATTCGCAACTCATCCCGCCTTCTCCCGCCCCCACTGTGTCCACAAGTCCACCAAACTAGAATTTCTAACCGTAGTGCCACAGCTGCCTCTTGGAGCTGTGGAGGGGACAGAGGACCCCAGTGCTTAAGAGGTAGATGGGCAGAAGAAGGAAGCACCCCAGTTCTTCACGAATGCTGGGCAGGTTTCTAGGAGGAGACTTGGGCAAGGAAACAGAACAAGACACAAATGCAGAGTACAGTGGGTCCTGATCTTGAGAACGAGGCGGATTGCCAAAGCCAGCAGGAAGAATGAACTACTGAGTCATGGGGTATTAGGTTCTGATTGCCTGCCCAACAGTTCCAAAGAGTTCCAGTTCCGTCTGACACTGGAGTTGTTCCTAGAGATGCGATGAGGCTGATGAGATGAAGGGGGAGTGGGGAGCAAGTGACCGAGCTATTAGAGGCAGCTGCCGACGAGGCAGGGCCTGGCCTCCACAGCGTGTGTGTCCTGGAGCTTTGATGGCGGCACATGCCCCAGGCTTCAGTTGTGTTTCATGCTCCCGTGTCACCCCATGTAGCCTTCACATGCGTGCTGGACCCATGAAATTCAAGTGTACTGCATTCCAGCATGCTTATGTGTTAATAGTATGTGTAAGTATGCTGAAAGTCATTTAAATCCATTTGGACCTGACCTTTTCCAAAAGTATGCAGTGTGGCATTTTATTAATTATGTTCAGACAATTTCTGATTTTTTGGCACAAAAATAATTGCTGGCAGCAAAAATCTTTGTCCTTATTTTCAAGTGATGTTATTTAATCAACATTTTGTAACTGATGTAGAATATAAAACCTAGCATCAAGCCCATAAAGCCTTTAAGAAATTATATATTCCATAGGCATTTTATAAACTACATGGGCTTTATGTGCTAGGGAAGTTACCAAAGAATAATTTGGATTTAGATGGGAAAAAATAGTTGGATATAATAAAATGACTTGGGGAAAATATTTGGAGGGAAATTAGTCTCTTTAAAAATCCTTTATGATGGTCATTGTGCTATAACNACATGGGCTTTATGTGCTAGGGAAGTTACCAAAGAATAATTTGGATTTAGATGGGAAAAAATAGTTGGATATAATAAAATGACTTGGGGAAAATATTTGGAGGGAAATTAGTCTCTTTAAAAATCCTTTATGATGGTCATTGTGCTATAACGTGGTTTGAGTTTAATGTTTTGGTTTCAATTTTGGATTATAATATGGGTTACTTTAATGGCATGAGTTTGCCGTTACTAATTAGTTTGCCTAAATACCAATTAGGTAATTTCAATGTATATTAATATAATCTTGACATAATAAAATGCTTGAGATCCATAGCTTTAAAGGACAAGAATGATTTCACTCTGTTTTTGTTAATTTGGCATTCTTCTAGAGGCTAGTTTTGAAAATACTTGTTTTTTNTTGACATAATAAAATGCTTGAGATCCATAGCTTTAAAGGACAAGAATGATTTCACTCTGTTTTTGTTAATTTGGCATTCTTCTAGAGGCTAGTTTTGAAAATACTTGTTTTTTCTGTTTGCCTAGCCCTATTTTCTCCTGGAGAATAGACATGGAATTCGAACAGACATTGACAAATGAGAGTCTTCCATGAAAACAGGATGACTCTCCGGGGGGGAAAGGGCACAGCAGTACGTCAAGGGCCCCGAAACTCACGCCAGAGACAGAAATGACTGGTCAGAAGCGCCTCCGGAAGAGACTCAGCAGTCACTGCAGAGCAGTAGTCCTGATGAATCAGCAGTGCTTTGGCCACAGACGCTAATCTAATACAGCAGTGGGAAGCATGGGCAGGCATGTGACGCGCGGAAGCCAGGAACTCCTCTTTCCTCTCTCATGGGCCCCTGCAGAAATGCGGGCATGGGCTCAGTGCCCTGCTAACCCCTGCGTGTTGTTTTGGTTGTAAAGTCTCTTCTAATTAGGAAAGGCAGCTGGAAGAAATGGCTTCCAGAGTCTGCCCCAGTTAGAATTCTGGTAAGGGCACATGTCTGAAGTTCATCTTGGCCTGTGTTTTCAGAAATCTGAGAAGTGAAAATATACCATTTTAGCTTCCTTCCTCCTATGAAGATAATTTAAGAGCTTTTCACATTGAAGCATAGTTGCTATGGGCTTCCCCGGTGGCTCAGCAGGTAAAGAATCTGCCTACCAGTGCCTGCCAGTGCAGGAGACACGGGTTCGATCCCTGGGTTGGGAAGATCCCCTGGAGGAGGAAATGGCAATCCACTCCAATATTCTTGCCTGGAGAATCCCGTGAACAGAGGAGCCCAGCGGGCTACAGTCCCTGGGGTTGCAAAGACTAAGACAGGACTTAGTGACTAAACAATAGCAACGTAGTTGCTGTGCAGTGTTATATGTTAGATGTGTACAATACAGTGATTTCACAGTTGTTAAAGATCCTGCTCCATTTATAGCTATTGTACAATATTGGCTGACTTCCTCATATCGTACAATATATCCTTGTAGCTTATTGTATACCTAGTAGTTTGTGCCTCTTAATCCCCTAGTCCTATGATGCCCCTCCCATGAACATAAGTTCTTAAAGATGAAAATAGGACTTTTCTTTTATTCTACTACTTTCTGAGCCCGAGTCACTCAGGAAGGTGGTAGTTGTGCCTCTGTTGTTTAGTTCTTTAGATCACTTCTAACTGTTATTGAATTGTAGGCATGGAAATACTTAACAATGGCAAGACAGGAAGGTGTGTCAGTCGGGCCATAAGAGGGAAGGACTACAGATTAGGTGGAGACCGCCTTGTCAGGAAGTAGGTGATGATGCCAAAGGGGGATCCTTTGAGCACAAAATTTCCATAGGCTAGTCATTCAACAAATAATTATTCTATGGGTCAAGCCCTGTTCTGGGTACTAGGGAGATAGGAGTGAACAAAACAAATTCCTTGCCATTCTCCAGCTTACCTTCTAGGTTCAACAGACAGAAAACTTCAAAACAAAAAAATATATGAAATATTTCAAAGAGTGAGAGATACTGCAGGGACAAATAAAGCTGGGTCAGAGAGATAGGGTGAGTTGAGGAGGGTCAAGGGAGAAGTGGTTAGAGAAGATGGATTCTGATGGGCCTTGGTGGGGATGTGAAGCAAAGACTAGAAGGAAACCAGAGAGCACACTCTATGGATAAGGGAAGCAAGCTTTGGCTTCGTTGGGTTTTGAGCAGAGTGACACGATCTTACTTCTGTTTTAAAGGATAAGTCTTTTATGTTGAGAAAAGAATGAATGGGGTAAAGATTGAAGCAGGGAGACATTTGGAAGGCCATTGTGGTCATCTGAGAGATAGCAATAGGCTGAACCAGGCTGAACCATGTTTCCTGAGCAGGAAACACGGTGAGAAGTGTTTGGATTCTGTATGTGTCTTAAAGTAAAGCTAAAGCACTGGATTTACTGTCGATGGATTTGACATTGTGTTTCAAGAGTGAGTCCTAAGTTTTGGGCCTGTGTAACAGTAAGAACTGAACTGCCATTTGCCTCAAATGAGGAAGAGTATGAAAAGAGGAGGTTTGGAAAGGAAACCAGAAGTTTGATTTCGAGCTGTTTTTCTTCTTGTACATCTAAAATGAGCAGCAGCTGGATGTGCCAGTCTAGAATTCAGAGAGAAGGTTGAGGATGAAGAGGTCAATGTATGGAAGGGATCTGAAGCCATAATAAAGGATGAGGTCACCCAGGGAGTAGGTAGAGAAGAGATCCAAGGACTGAGCCCCAGGGCATCCTATTATTTAGAAACTAGGAGGACAAGAAGAAACTAGCACAGGAGTCGGAGGAGAAGCTGCCAAAGAATCATGTCCTGGAAGCCAAGTGAAGGTGGGGCTGATCAAAAATTCAGCTGATGGATCAAGTAAGAAGACTGAAACTTGACCTCTAGCTTTAGCAAAGTAAAACTTGTCAGTAGCCTTGACAAGAGCCAGGTGTCTTTAGAACAAAGAGAGGACAGGTTCAGCAAATGATGCAGTCAGCAATAGCACCTAACCTAGACAGCCAGTCATTGGAAGTGGGCTGCAATATGGAAAGTGACTGTCTAGGAGGCCTAAGAGTTCTTAGACCTAGGAGTTCTAAGATTGCCTGTAAGGAAACAGAAGTCAAATTTGGACAGTCATTAAGAAGAAAATAAGAGGCTCTGGTAAAACACCATTTGAATAGTAAATTCCCTCTGAAGCTCTTATTCATTTGGAAGCTAGAAGACCAATTCCCTTGTCCAAATGTCAGAAGTCTTTGAAAAGGCAAGTGTAATAAAAAAGAATATAAAGAGAAGAAAATGGAACCAATAAGCATAAACTTTAGAATAAAGATGCATCTGATGCAAATTCCAATATTCCATACTAATTTTTGGTACCAAGCTACTAAATCTTTCTGATGAGTGTTCTCATCTATTAAAAAAGGCTGTTCATGCCTATCTTATGGGAAGATTTTATGAGCAGTAACTTAGATGGCCCATAGAACACCCCTAGAGTACAGATTCATGCAAATTGATGATCAATAAATAGCAACCATGATTTTGATTATCATTATTGTTATTATATCCTAGTTAGGTCTGCGGTAGAGGCCCTTTGCTTTAATGTGGAAAAAAATGAAGCATTTCTTGACATGAACCTAGTTGGCTGTGCCTGCGGTTTCAATAAAATTCTCTGAAAGGCATTTCTCATAGCCTAGATCTTGTACGAAGCAGAGCAGGGCTCAAGGCCATATTTTCTCGATATCTTCCAAAACAAATTTCACTGACTTCTCTTAAACTCTACTCTTTAAACTAGATCATAGTCTGTGTTGAGGTTAAGATAATACCACACCCCTGGGATGCTGAGGGCAGAAACTTTGAGCAGGAGAGAACACCTTGCTGCCTAAGGATGTTGCCAGGCCAGGAAATACATTTCTGTGAGGCACTCAGTGGCCATAAACTCAGCTTCATTCTCTGGTTTCCATTCTCCCTTATGTATTTTTACAATATGTACTCATGGGTGTTGGTTCTCTTCTCGCTGGTTCACAAAACAGAAAGCAGATCGCAAAACCGAGGAAATAATTTTGTGAAAGCATGTTATGACTTTCTTTTTATTTTCACAGTAACTCAGACCAAACTGGCATCTTTATAGGAGAAAGTGTCACATTCCTCACACTTGAGTAAAATATTTAGAAATTTAGCAAATGGGTTCTATGTCCTAAAACAATGTTTACTTGTAGCTATTACTGACTTCATTTTCTTATTTAAATATGTAATTTTGAGTCCAAGCTCTTCGATTTGTTTTTTCTAACCGACTTTGACTCTGAAACTTTATGGCATTGAAACAGTTGAGCCAAGAGGTTCACAGGACAGTGTTGGTTTTGGATTTTGTTTTTGTATTTACAGTTCGTGGTCATTTAATTTATCAACAGAAAAATTCAAACAGATATTCCCAGAAGTCAAGTAATTTCCCCAGAGGGCAAATAAAATGTCATTAGTTCCTTAAGTTTAAAATCTTCTAACTCCCTTTAATAATAACCATGGAAATCCTATTTCTTCACATGTGACTCAAAGAAAGATTTTTTTGTGCATCTTGAATGCACAGCTGCTTTGTATGCTAACCCTTATGTTTTTATTGCGCACACTCAGTCGTGTCTGACTTTCTTGCGACCCCATGGACTGTAGCCCGCCAGGGCCCCCTGTCTATGGGATTCTTCAAGCAAGAATACTGAAGTGGGTTGCCATTTCCTTCTCCAGGGGATCTTCACGACCGAGGGATCAAACCCGTGTCTCCTGCATTGCAGGTGGATTCCTTATCCGCTGAACCATCAGGGAAGCCCTATAATAATTCTAAAACTTGCTTTAAAATCATTGCCTGAGTGACCTTTATCCTTATTAGCCTCTGACTGTAATCTGAATGAAAATACATTCTAATGGGGCATTAGAAATCATTTAGGCTAACTCGAAAGGGTCATTTCTGGCAGAAATGATACATGTTTATAATTTTCTTTAAGCATCTCATAAACTTACCATACACATGAAGTTACTTAATGGGTCAAGCTTAAAGGAACATCAAGATTGATGCTGAAGCTGAAGCTCCAATACTTTGGCTACCCCATGTGAAGAACTGACTCATTGGAAAAGACCCTGATGCTGGAAAAGATTGAAGGCAGAAGGAGAAGGGGACAACAGAGGACGAGATGGTTGGATGACATCACCGACTCAATGGACCTGAGTTCCAGCAAACTCAGGCAGATGGTGAAGGACAGGGAAGCCTGGCGTGCTTCTGTACNTGAAGAACTGACTCATTGGAAAAGACCCTGATGCTGGAAAAGATTGAAGGCAGAAGGAGAAGGGGACAACAGAGGACGAGATGGTTGGATGACATCACCGACTCAATGGACCTGAGTTCCAGCAAACTCAGGCAGATGGTGAAGGACAGGGAAGCCTGGCGTGCTTCTGTACATGGAGTCTTAAAGAGTTGGACACAACTGAGTGACTGAACAACAACAAAGATTGCTTGATGTCATTGTCTGCTAACATGACACTCGCCTCTTGTTGCTAACCTAACTTTGAACTAACAAGGGGAAGCCAGTTACAAGGCTTTTTTCCGACATGAGGGCTTCCCCCATGGCTCAGCAGGTAAGGAATTTGCCTCCAGTGCAGGAGGCACCGGAAATGTGGGTTTGATCCCTGGGTCAAGAAGATCCCCTGGAGGAGGGCCCGGCAACCCACTCCAGTATTCTTGCCTGGTGAATCCTGTGGTCAGGGGAGCCTGGAGAGCTGCAGTTCAAAGGGTTGCAAAGAGCTGAACATGACCGAGCATGAACATGAGCTCAGCATAGAGTTCCTCTACTGGGTGACTCTGCCTTCGAAGCTGGGCAGCCCTAGAAAAGGTAGTGTTTACTATAAAGTGACTGAAATTTCAGTGGCAAATGGTATTAGAACCATCCACGAGGCCATGCTTGAAATCTTTTGTATTTGGTTTAGTGAAAAGATTTTATTATATTGTATTGCCAAGTCTACTTTTAAAAAATGTAAATGGGAGATATTTTCTGAAATGAAAATGTAAACATTTTGTCTGTTTTTATAACTGTAGTTTTGACTTCGTAAAGGGAAGACTTTGGAAGGTTTCACATGGAAAAATGACAGGTTCTGACTTTTGGTCTGAAGGGATCACTCAGGATGCTATGTTTGGAACAGAATGAAGGGGCAGGAGGGACCAGTTAAGAGGTTACTGCAGTAATCCCAGTGAGAGATGGTGGAGCAGAGTGGGAGCAGGGGAGGTGATAAGAAGTGTCAGATTCTGGATACATGTTAAGACAGAGGAAGGAGGGTCGGATTATGAAAGGAAAGAGAAAGAGAGGTGTCAAGGCTGACTCTAAGGTTTGGTGCTTAGGTACCAATTGGAGAATATTTGCAAAATGTATCTGAGAAAGGTCTTGCATGCAAACGTATAAAGAATTTTTACAACTCATTAATGCCTGTGTGTGGTTGCTAAGTTGCTTCAGTCGTGTCTGACTCTGTGGAACCCTGTGAACTGCAGCCCGCCAGGCTCCTCTGTCCATGGGATTCTCCAGGCAAGAATACTAAAGTGGGTTGCCATTTCCTGCTTCAGGAGATCTTCCTGACCCAGGGATCAAATCCACGTCTCTTATGTCTCTTGCATTGGCAGGTGGGTTCTTTACCACTAGCACCACCTGGGAAGCCCCACAATTCATTAATAGCAGGACACACACCCAACTTTTAAAAATAAGCAAAAGAGACACTTCCCTGGTGGTCCAGTGGTTGAGAATCCACCTTCCAATGCGGGCGACATGGGTTCAGTCCCTGGTTGGGAAACCAAAATCTCACATGCCTCAGGGCAACTAAGTCTGCAGTCTGCAACAAAGACCCAGTGCAGCCAAAATAATAATAATAATAATAATTTTTTTTAAAAAGGCAAAAGATTTGAATAGGCCATTCACCAAAAGAGATATATGAGTCACAAATGAGAACACCGGAAAATTCCCAACATCATTAACCATCAAAGAAATGCACGTCAAAACCCCAGTGAGATAGGACTTCCCATCCACTAGGGTATGTATAATCAAAGAGTCAGAAGATGATGTCGAGAAATTGAAACCCTCAAATTGCTGGTCAGAATGTAAAAAGGTTGAACCACTTTTTAAAACTCGTTGGTAGTTTCTTAGAAAGTTAAATATGCACTTGCCATGTGACACAACAGTTCTGCTCCCAGGAACTTTTCCAAGTGGAATTAAAACATGTTTTACACAGAGACTTGTATACAAATATTAATGGCAACTTTATTTATAATAACGCAAACTAGAAATAATTCAGGTGTCCATGAACCACAGAAGGGACACATGGTGGTACATCCGTGAATAGAATACTACTCAGCAATAAAAAAGAATGAACAATATGCAAAGAGCAACCCATGGCAACATGGGTGAATCTCAATGCATTACGCCGAGTGAAAGAGCCAGACTAGAAGAGCTACGCACTGTGATTCCATTTCAGTGAAATTCTAAAACAAAAAACCCCGAACACCCAAACTATCATAACAGCAAGCAGAACAACATTTGCCAAAGGCTGAAGGCAGAGAGGAGAGAAACACAAGGGGTACAGTGAGCTCTGGGGGTGATTCTTGATTATGTTTGTGGTGATGGGAGCATAGCTGTATACATTTGTCAAAACTCATTGAATTAAATGCTCAAAATTGGCATATACATATTAAGCTTCCAAAGAGTCAGTTAAAATTCCAATATTCCATACTAATTTTTGGTACCAAGCTACTAAATCTTTCTGATGAGTGTTCTCATCTATTAAAAAAGGCTGTTCATGCCTATCTTATGGGAAGATTTTATGAGCAGTAACTTAGATGGCCCATAGAACACCCCTAGAGTACAGATTCATGCAAATTGATGATCAATAAATAGCAACCATGATTTTGATTATCATTATTGTTATTATATCCTAGTTAGGTCTGCGGTAGAGGCCCTTTGCTTTAATGTGGAAAAAAATGAAGCATTTCTTGACATGAACCTAGTTGGCTGTGCCTGCGGTTTCAATAAAATTCTCTGAAAGGCATTTCTCATAGCCTAGATCTTGTACGAAGCAGAGCAGGGCTCAAGGCCATATTTTCTCGATATCTTCCAAAACAAATTTCACTGACTTCTCTTAAACTCTACTCTTTAAACCAGATCATAGTCTGTGTTGAGGTTAAGATAATACCACACCCCTGGGATGCTGAGGGCAGAAACTTTGAGCAGGAGAGAACACCTTGCTGCCTAAGGATGTTGCCAGGCCAGGAAATACATTTCTGTGAGGCACTCAGTGGCCATAAACTCAGCTTCATTCTCTGGTTTCCATTCTCCCTTATGTATTTTTACAATATGTACTCATGGGTGTTGGTTCTCTTCTCGCTGGTTCACAAAACAGAAAGCAGATCGCAAAACCGAGGAAATAATTTTGTGAAAGCATGTTATGACTTTCTTTTTATTTTCACAGTAACTCAGACCAAACTGGCATCTTTATAGGAGAAAGTGTCACATTCCTCACACTTGAGTAAAATATTTAGAAATTTAGCAAATGGGTTCTATGTCCTAAAACAATGTTTACTTGTAGCTATTACTGACTTCATTTTCTTATTTAAATATGTAATTTTGAGTCCAAGCTCTTCGATTTGTTTTTTCTAACCGACTTTGACTCTGAAACTTTATGGCATTGAAACAGTTGAGCCAAGAGGTTCACAGGACAGTGTTGGTTTTGGATTTTGTTTTTGTATTTACAGTTCATGGTCATTTAATTTATCAACAGAAAAATTCAAACAGATATTCCCAGAAGTCAAGTAATTTCCCCAGAGGGCAAATAAAATGTCATTAGTTCCTTAAGTTTAAAATCTTCTAACTCCCTTTAATAATAACCATGGAAATCCTATTTCTTCACATGTGACTCAAAGAAAGATTTTTTTGTGCATCTTGAATGCACAGCTGCTTTGTATGCTAACCCTTATGTTTTTATTGCGCACACTCAGTCGTGTCTGACTTTCTTGCGACCCCATGGACTGTAGCCCGCCAGGGCCCCCTGTCTATGGGATTCTTCAAGCAAGAATACTGAAGTGGGTTGCCATTTCCTTCTCCAGGGGATCTTCACGACCGAGGGATCAAACCCGTGTCTCCTGCATTGCAGGTGGATTCCTTATCCGCTGAACCATCAGGGAAGCCCTATAATAATTCTAAAACTTGCTTTAAAATCATTGCCTGAGTGACCTTTATCCTTATTAGCCTCTGACTGTAATCTGAATGAAAATACATTCTAATGGGGCATTAGAAATCATTTAGGCTAACTCGAAAGGGTCATTTCTGGCAGAAATGATACATGTTTATAATTTTCTTTAAGCATCTCATAAACTTACCATACACATGAAGTTACTTAATGGGTCAAGCTTAAAGGAACATCAAGATTGATGCTGAAGCTGAAGCTCCAATACTTTGGCTACCCCATGTGAAGAACTGACTCATTGGAAAAGACCCTGATGCTGGAAAAGATTGAAGGCAGAAGGAGAAGGGGACAACAGAGGACGAGATGGTTGGATGACATCACCGACTCAATGGACCTGAGTTCCAGCAAACTCAGGCAGATGGTGAAGGACAGGGAAGCCTGGCGTGCTTCTGTACATGGAGTCTTAAAGAGTTGGACACAACTGAGTGACTGAACAACAACAAAGATTGCTTGATGTCATTGTCTGCTAACATGACACTCGCCTCTTGTTGCTAACCTAACTTTGAACTAACAAGGGGAAGCCAGTTACAAGGCTTTTTTCCGACATGAGGGCTTCCCCCATGGCTCAGCAGGTAAGGAATTTGCCTCCAGTGCAGGAGGCACCGGAAATGTGGGTTTGATCCCTGGGTCAAGAAGATCCCCTGGAGGAGGGCCCGGCAACCCACTCCAGTATTCTTGCCTGGTGAATCCTGTGGTCAGGGGAGCCTGGAGAGCTGCAGTTCAAAGGGTTGCAAAGAGCTGAACATGACCAAGCATGAACATGAGCTCAGCATAGAGTTCCTCTACTGGGTGACTCTGCCTTCGAAGCTGGGCAGCCCTAGAAAAGGTAGTGTTTACTATAAAGTGACTGAAATTTCAGTGGCAAATGGTATTAGAACCATCCACGAGGCCATGCTTGAAATCTTTTGTATTTGGTTTAGTGAAAAGATTTTATTATATTGTATTGCCAAGTCTACTTTTAAAAAATGTAAATGGGAGATATTTTCTGAAATGAAAATGTAAACATTTTGTCTGTTTTTATAACTGTAGTTTTGACTTCGTAAAGGGAAGACTTTGGAAGGTTTCACATGGAAAAATGACAGGTTCTGACTTTTGGTCTGAAGGGATCACTCAGGATGCTATGTTTGGAACAGAATGAAGGGGCAAGAGGGACCAGTTAAGAGGTTACTGCAGTAATCCCAGTGAGAGATGGTGGAGCAGAGTGGGAGCAGGGGAGGTGATAAGAAGTGTCAGATTCTGGATACATGTTAAGACAGAGGAAGGAGGGTCGGATTATGAAAGGAAAGAGAAAGAGAGGTGTCAAGGCTGACTCTAAGGTTTGGTGCTTAGGTACCAATTGGAGAATATTTGCAAAATGTATCTGAGAAAGGTCTTGCATGCAAACGTATAAAGAATTTTTACAACTCATTAATGCCTGTGTGTGGTTGCTAAGTTGCTTCAGTCGTGTCTGACTCTGTGGAACCCTGTGAACTGCAGCCCGCCAGGCTCCTCTGTCCATGGGATTCTCCAGGCAAGAATACTAAAGTGGGTTGCCATTTCCTGCTTCAGGAGATCTTCCTGACCCAGGGATCAAATCCACGTCTCTTATGTCTCTTGCATTGGCAGGTGGGTTCTTTACCACTAGCACCACCTGGGAAGCCCCACAATTCATTAATAGCAGGACACACACCCAACTTTTAAAAATAAGCAAAAGAGACACTTCCCTGGTGGTCCAGTGGTTGAGAATCCACCTTCCAATGCGGGCGACATGGGTTCAGTCCCTGGTTGGGAAACCAAAATCTCACATGCCTCAGGGCAACTAAGTCTGCAGTCTGCAACAAAGACCCAGTGCAGCCAAAATAATAATAATAATAATAATTTTTTTTAAAAAGGCAAAAGATTTGAATAGGCCATTCACCAAAAGAGATATATGAGTCACAAATGAGAACACCGGAAAATTCCCAACATCATTAACCATCAAAGAAATGCACGTCAAAACCCCAGTGAGATAGGACTTCCCATCCACTAGGGTATGTATAATCAAAGAGTCAGAAGATGATGTCGAGAAATTGAAACCCTCAAATTGCTGGTCAGAATGTAAAAAGGTTGAACCACTTTTTAAAACTCGTTGGTAGTTTCTTAGAAAGTTAAATATGCACTTGCCATGTGACACAACAGTTCTGCTCCCAGGAACTTTTCCAAGTGGAATTAAAACATGTTTTACACAGAGACTTGTATACAAATATTAATGGCAACTTTATTTATAATAACGCAAACTAGAAATAATTCAGGTGTCCATGAACCACAGAAGGGACACATGGTGGTACATCCGTGAATAGAATACTACTCAGCAATAAAAAAGAATGAACAATATGCAAAGAGCAACCCATGGCAACATGGGTGAATCTCAATGCATTACGCCGAGTGAAAGAGCCAGACTAGAAGAGCTACGCACTGTGATTCCATTTCAGTGAAATTCTAAAACAAAAAACCCCGAACACCCAAACTATCATAACAGCAAGCGGAACAACATTTGCCAAAGGCTGAAGGCAGAGAGGAGAGAAACACAAGGGGTACAGTGAGCTCTGGGGGTGATTCTTGATTATGTTTGTGGTGATGGGAGCATAGCTGTATACATTTGTCAAAACTCATTGAATTAAATGCTCAAAATTGGCATATACATATTAAGCTTCCAAAGAGTCAGTTAAAAAAAAAAAAGTTATAAGTATCACTGTCTTTATTTTTGAAGGTAGTGTATTTTAATTGAGATTCGGTAAATAAATGCACGGGTGGAAAGTGCCTAAGCAAGATTGAAAAAGCTACTGAACTCTCTGGCCATCTGTCTCCTTACCTGTAAAATGAAGCCCATTGTTCCTGTTTTAGTTTTTTAAAACCTAAAAAGTCACGTGTGATAACCTTTTTTGTAAACTGTGTTGAATTTTAATTGCCTCAAGTTCAGTTTTTATTTAATGGAATCCAGTAGTGATTCATATGGTCAAGTATCCTTTGGCAGTAAAAGAAGTGGGCTTGAATTTTGTAGACTTGCATTTTTGAATATTTGATTTATTTAAGCCAAATAGATCTATAAACATATTTCTGAGGGGAGAAAAAGGCTTGCTCTCACACTGACAACCAGAAATTCTAGGATTTTAGTTGATTCTCACTGAATTAACATCGATTATGGGGTTGGCTGTGACCGTACATTACAGTTTGACATACATTATCTTCATCTTCCACAGCTATGACATACATAACGAGATAAAAAGAAAAAGCTTTGAGTTGCTAGATGACTTGCTTGTGGTCACCCAGCTTGTGATTGGTAAAACCAGAATGAAATCTTAGGCTTTCTGGCTTTATGCCCTTTCCTCAGCCAAAGCTACGTTCTTCCCCTAGTCCTTAAAATACACGTGAGTTGTCAAGCTAGTAATGGTCCTTAATTTGCTGATACACCATCTTCTGCCATCGTTCAGCCAATTGGACAGGTTTGTTTTGTGTCCATTTTATTGGACTAAATCTGCATGAGAACACAGCGTTGTTGACAGAGTCTGGCCACGGCACTGAGAAGGGTCCTTGTACTGCTCAACTAGCCCCCTGCCTAATTTCACTGAGGTGCTAAGGGTTTCGTGGACTTTCTGTAGGAGGTGAGATGAAAGAAAATATCACTTTTCAATATCAAGGGTAAATATGGAACAGGAATCTTTGAAATCTAAATTTAGTGCCAGGAATAGCATATTAATCTTGACGGCACACTCCCAGTGCAGGGCCGTGGGTTTGGTCCCTGGTCAGGGAACTAAGATCCCACATGCTGCACAGGTGCAACCAAAAAGTAAGTAGAGATTTTGGGACTTCCCTGGTAGCTCAGATGGTAAAGAATCCACCGGCAGTGCAGGAGACCCAGGTTCGATCCCTGGGTCTGGAAAATCCCCTGGAGAAGGGAATAGCTACCCACTCCAGTATTCTTGCCTGGAGAATTCCATGGATTTCTGGTAGACTACTGTCTATGGGGTCACAAAGAGTTGGACGTGACTGAGTGACTAACACAGTTAACCACTGGAGGAAAGGGACATTCTACCCCTATACAAAAAGCTGTCAAAATTAAGAAGAAATATACACAATATTTTAAAATTCATCCATTCGACTAACATTCACTGAAAGTCTGTCCATCAGTGATTTTGCTAGATCCTGTCAGTTTGCGAAAACATAAGCCCCGCACAATCCCTGTCCTTGAAGAGACCACAGCCCAAAGGGTAAACAGTGTGATCACAGATAATGGATGTTTTTATAATAAAAAGAGTGTGCATCCCAGCTGCTTGTTTAAAAGTCCTGCAATATCTCTCTAATCTTTCAGGTAGATGTTCTTTTATTTAATATTTATTTATTTAGCTGGTTGCGCCGAGTCTTAGTTGCAACATGTGGGATCTAGTTCCCTGACCAGGGATTGAACCTGGGCCCCTTGAACTGGGAGCTCAGAGTCTTAGCCACTGGACCACCATGGAAGTCCCTGAGGCAAATGTTCTCATCCCCACTTAACATGTGAGGTGACCAAGGCTCAGGAAGTTGAGGCACCCTGTTTGAGATTGATCTTCCCAGGGTGGGAGTTGATGTTTCCAACAGCCACCCTCTTTGCTGAATTCTCAGTCCAGCCAGAGATCTGTTTTCCTTGAGATAGAAGGAATCAAAGGGGCTATTTGGAAGAGAGGTGAATTCCTAATGTTCATCTCTCGCCTCCACACCCCACCTCGGTTACTAGGGCCCGAGTGGAACTAGGTCTCAGATCCAGTGAAGGAGTACAGTTGCACATGGAAAGTTCTAGCACTCAGCCCTTCCCAGCTCCTTTCAGCCCTGGCTATGCTGGCAGTCCTTAGAGAAAAAAAACCAGACACTTTGTCACTTAGTATGTTTCTTCCTGCCCTGAGACTGTGAAAAATAACAAAATATGTAAAGAAACACTGTTTAGGCATTAAAAATGTTGCCTTGAAATACAGCTTGTAATCTTCCAGTCCTTTATTCATTGAAGGATAGAAGGCATGTTCAATTAAATTCAATTCATCAAAAATGCATTGAGGGTCTGTTATGTGGCAGCTTGGGTGGGAGAGGGGCTTGGGGGAGAATGGATATATGTACAGGTCTGGCTGAGCTGAGTCCCTTCGCTGTTCACCTGAAACTTTGACAACATTGTTAATCAGCTATACCTCAGTACAAAATTTAAAAAAAGTTTAGAGGTAAAAAAATAAAACACTTTTATTTTTTAAAAAATGCATTGAAGGTCTTCTGTTACCACAGGAGTGGGCATGTAAACATGTGATGTAGCCCTGGGCCTTGGAAGACTTTGTTACAGATGAAGTCACGGTCAGTGAAACTTTACTCTAAAAGGCTCTATTCAACATTCATGTTAAATGTCTTGGACCATATCCTAGAAAGCAGTGTTGCCCTCAAGTAAAATTTTCCCACATTTAATGCTCAAAACAGTTGGTTGCTAGAAAACTCTGTAAAGAAATGTTACAGAAAATCAAACTCTGAGGGCAAAGGTTATGACATTTTGTTGCCTGACTCCAGAATGAAATAGTCTTTTATTCTGTATTCTCTATTTACACTCTATTTACTTCACTTTGAAATGTATTTGTATGTAGTTTTAAAATGAGAAGGGACAGAAAGAAAAAGAAAGAAAACAATCATTCAAAATATTTTTTTTATTGTTAAGACATTACATTTGAAAGAATAGAGTTTCGTCAGTAGCGTGAATGAAGCTGTTATAGATTTTCAGACTCAAGTGAATTTTAATTAGCTCCAAAAGATATCATGTTGCTTTTTTCATAGAAATGATTTTTTTTTTTCTAAAGAATTTGCCTAGAAGTGATTCAAGTCAGATACTCTTATCCTGTGGGAATTCTAACTCATAAGCTCACTATCTCTGCATCTCCATTTCCTAGGTCATTTTCCATTTTTATTCATATCTACACTGTCCCATTTTTCTGTAATGTGTTCATGTGAGTTTTATATTCAAGAAAGTTAAAACGTGAGCTGCTTTCTGTTATGAAAGGATAGAACTATGGCAAAACTGTATGCCCGTATTCCGAAGAAACCCATTAAAGGAAAGATCAGCTAGCAGCAAATCAGGAAAAGTGCCAGAATTGCCTGACATCTTGTCCATTTCTCTATTCCTCGGACCCTGTGCCTCTCAGAACCAGGGGCTGTGATGCTTGAGTGGGAGCGAACAACCAGAGCCCTCAAGACATCTCTGAGGAACAGCTGAGGCAAACCTCTTATGTGTGTTGCTCCTGTAAAAGGAGGTCTTGTAGCAATCTCGCTTTTATTTCTTTGATAAATAAAAGTGTTCCAGTTCACTGGCCTCTTAGCAGAAATGCCAAGGATACCAAAGAATCAAAGACAGGCTTTCGTTTTCCTTCTGTGTGGTCTATATTCTGGCCATGTATCAAGGGAGGTATTATTCTGTTTGTTCCACATGATCAGGTAAACTCATTCATTCATTCTTACGAGTCATTAGTTCCAAGTATCAGTGAGGCCCATCTGCATCTAGGAATTAGTAAGTGTGTGTGCACACATGTACACATATGCTAGTATTATGTTAGCATTCAAATTATACCACATTATTTTTATTCTTAGTATTTCTTCATATGCAGCATCTAAGGATCCTCATATGATGGGGGACCCAGGCCTCTTGACTTTAGAGGGGATCTGGCAGCCACAGTGTCATGAGAACTGCAATGAGGCATATAGCACACACAGGCATACAGTAAGAGATGCGGGTTCCATCCCTGAGTCAGGAAGATCCCTGGATAAGGAAATGACAACCCATTCCAGTATTCGTGTCTGGGAAATCCATGGACAGAGGAGCCTGGTGGGCTATAGTCCATAGGGTGGCAAAGAGTCGGGCACGACTATAACGACTTGGCATGCACGCGTGTTGTACACAAAGCCTGGGAGCAGAGAGACCGTGGAAAGCCTCCTCAGCCGAGTCATGAATGCAGAAGAGGGCTCTCTCTGAAGATAAGAGGAGGTGGGAGTCAGCCTGAGGAAGCGGCACCTCCACTCCACAGGAACAAGAAGAAACTTGCTCTGGGATGGATGGAGGCCCACGCCCTGACCCTCTGGGCCGAGAGGATGAGTGTTACGTATAGTGAAACAAGTTGGGTAGAGAAAGACAAACACTATGTGATGTCACCTAATGTGGAATCTAAGAAACAAACGAATGAATATTACAAAACGAAGTAGACTCACAGATACAGAGAACCAGCTAGTGGTTACCAGTGGGAAGAGGGTAGGGAAGGGCAAGATAGGGGTAGGGGACTGAGAGGTTATACTGCAAGACATGAAGAATATAGCCAAGATTTTTTTAATAACCATCAACAGAAGTATAACCTTTAAAAATTTTGAATCACTATGTTTTACATCTGAAATGTACATAATATTGTATATCAACTATGAAAATTTTAGTTGCTCAATCGTGTCCAACTCTTTTGAGATCCCATGGATTGTAGCCCACCAGGCTCCCCTCTCCATGGAATTCTCCAGGCAAGAATACTGGAGCAGGTTGCCATTCCCTTCTCCAGGGGATCTTCCCGACCCAGGGACTGAACCCAGGTCTCCTACATTGCAGGCAGATTCTTTACTGTCTGAACCACTTGGGAAGCCCGCTAGATCAACTATACCACAATTGTAATTATATACAGAAACTTGCTCAAACTGTGAGTGTACAACTCAGTGAATCTTTCGCCAAGTAAATATGAATACACTTGTGTGATCATTACCAGTTAACTACAAATAGAACATTACCAATGGCTTCTTAACTAGTTTTCAACTTTTTAATTGGAGTATAGTTGATTTACAGTGTTTCAGGTGTACAGCAGTGATTCAGTTATAAATATCTATTCTTTCAAAGACTTTTCCATTATAGAATATTATAAGATACGGGATATCTGTGCTATACAGTAGGTCCTTGTTTTAGTTTTCAACTCCTAAGCGAGGCTCAGTAAATAACAGTTTACTTAGTTTGTGAAGATGACCCAGTGGTCTTTCCTCACAGAAGTCTCCGTCCTGTGTTATTCCATTCGTAGTGGGGAATTAGTGCCGAATAATCTACTCAGTCTTTTATGGGCTTAGGGAAATCAGTAGATATTTGTTGAAAGAATAAATGAATGACTATCTAAACCAACCATTATGGTAGAGCACCAAAAAAAATGAAGGAGAAAGAAAGTTATCTAGACTCTTTTAATATATATAAATTTATTTATTTATCTACCCTGGGTCTTAGTTGTAGCATGTGGGATCTAATTCCCTGACCAGGTATCAAACCTGGGCCCTCTGCAGTGGGAGCACAGAGTCTTAGCCATTTAGAGCACCAGGGAAAAGTGAAAGTGAAAGTTGCTCAATTGTGTCCGACTCTTTGCAACCCCATGGACTCTACAGTCCATGGAATTCTCCAGGCCGGAATACTGGAGTGGGTAGCCTTTCCCTTCAGGGGATCTTCCCAGCCCAGGGATCAAACCCAGGTCTCCTGCATTTCAGGTGGATTCTTTACCAGCTGAGCCACCAGGGAAGCCCTAATTTTGATAGATGACATTTGCTTCCTTTTGCTCCTAGCTCTGTTCCTAAGACCTTGTCGCTGTGTGGTGGGAGGAAAAAGCTAAGTTTCAGTGTCACTCTCTTTGGTCTCAAGTGTGAGGAAAACTGTAAAAAGTAACTTCCTCCAGGACTTCTAGAAAGAGCCAGATAGGCCGTTTGCACTGGATTGCATTTACAAAGACTAGATTCTAACCCTGGTTCTGATGTGACCTACTGAATCACACAGTCTCAGGCAAAAGTTGACTCGTCTCTCATCTGTGAAAGGACAGAAGTAGACAATTGCTAGAAATTATTCCTACTCTTAAGATTCTAAGGGCTTCCCTGGTGGCTGAGGGTAGGAAAACAATCTTTCTGTGGTGCAGCAGACCACAGGTTCAATCCCTGGGTTGGGAAGATCCTCCAGAAGAGGAAATGGCAACCCACTCGAGTATTGTTGCCAGGAAAACTCCTGGCAGGCTACAACCCAAAGAGTCACAAAGAGTCAGACACAACTGAGCACGCATGCACTGCTACTAAAATTCTAACCACACCCACTTTTTCCACACTGACTAGCTGTATGCAGTTCAGGGTGCAGCCTCTGGCCACAGAGAAGGTAAAAACGAACTGGGCCTCACCAGTAGTGAGCCATTGACGTGGCTCTGTGAGTTGGTCAATCGTACTAACCAGGCAGAGAGAGATCCGTGCCTAACTAGGATGTGAACTATCGCTCTGCAAAAGAGCAGTTTAAAGATTAAGGGGAAAAAAAAAAAAGAAAAAATCCCAGGCAATCTTATCCCTCTCCCATCTAGCCAGATGGGCAGCTTTGATGAGTAATCCACTGATCGCTCTAAACCGTCAGCCTTCTTTCATCCAGATTTGCTGCAGCAAAGTTTTCACTGCCAAAAGCAACTCCAAATGTGCAGGCTCGTACCCTCCAATCAGTGCAAGAAATGCAGTGATTCTCAATTGGGGGAGATTCTGAGGCTTTGGACCTTGTGGATAGATAGCCTGAGACAAGTCATCTGGGCTTTGGACTGTCTCATTTGGGGGAGTTGGATATTCATAGATGTTCAGGAAGAGAAATCCACTGAAGTGCAGTGGTTTAACACAACAGAAAGATGCTTTTGGTGTGACTAGTTCCACAACATGGGAACAATTAGAATATTTTAAAAGGTGGCAACCTTTTTAAAAACACACTTTCGTGTGTATTAGTGAGGTTAGGCAGTGGGGAGTCATCTGTTTTTAAAAGCAACTTTCCTTTGGTAACATCTATTTTTGTCACACTGTGACAGTGTCCACACGCTTTGACACTTGCCGGTTTCTTGATGCTTCTGATTGCTGACATTCTGCCAGAATAGAAACACCCGCTTGGTTTCTTTCTCACACAGTTGCAGGTTCCTTTTTTCTTACTGACTTGATGTTACCCTGCTCGGCCAGTCAAGAAACAAGAGCCTGACAACTGAGAGATCTTAATTGTGACATGCAAGCCACTACACGTGCAGAAAGGAATGGCAATAGAATTTCCTATTAAATTGTGTGATGATATTTGAGGCATATGATTTTGAAGAGTTTTAGAGGATGAAACTCATTTCTGATGCTAAATTATGATTTCCAGGTTGTAAGTACTTTGTACTATCATAGTTTGAAGTTCAGTTTTCAGATTAGAAATTTCAAACACCCATTCTTGACAGGTGGCCATGAAGTAATTTCCTTTCTTAAGGATGTGCACAGGAAGCAAGCTTCTTCCTTTTTAATGCAGGCTTTATGCATAGATTTTATTTATATAAAATGTGCATCCCACAATTTGGGAACTTTACCTTTTGCAAGGTAGAGGTTTTAATTTTATCCATGGCTGTAATTCAGAATTAAAGGATTTATTTACGATAAAGTTATCAAAATGGGAGGGTTATGTCTACTGGCAAGGTATATTAAAGAATAATTCATAAAAAAAAAAATGTGCATCCCGAGTCTTTATAAATAGTGTTCAGCCCAGTTTTTTTTTTTTTTTTAAATTCTGAAAGCAAACATACAGAATTTAACAACTAAAAATCCAGACCCATTGGGCTTGCAAAGTGATGTTATATAGATTCATTGATTTGGTTTGTAGGAGAAATGACTGATTAAAGAGGAAACTACCTAAAATAAAGAGCTATATATCCCAAAGACCATTTTCTTTTGGTCACCCAATTAGCACCTTCTTCTTTCTTTATCTTCACTCAAAGTTCTAGAAGATTCTGAGGTGTTGCCTGTGTTAATTAGCCAGAGTAAGGGGACAGCTTCTTACGAGCTGTAGAAGTTGGTGGGGAAAATTCAGTTGCAAAAATACTAAGTTCCCTAAAATTATATAAAAAGTCAGCTGCAGAGATGCAGTTTCAGAGTTTCTGTTTTTCCTGGTTTACTTTCCTGTTTGAGCCGAGGTGTGGAATGGTGTGTAACCTACTGATTCAGGGCTTCACGGGACTCTGGGCCAACAACACCACCGTCTCTCTCATGTCTTCTCAATACTTGTTCAGCTTTTCATAAGAATTTGTATTTGGAAAGAAACTCTGAAGAGTCGAATGTTTTTAAGTTCTCTCAGTTTAGCAATATAAGAAATGATCAGATAAACTATGCTTTTCAAAAGGGAGGATTAGGTTGCATCAGGAAATTAGGTGAGGTCTGAAATTCTGCCTGTTGATGGGCAGTAGGCAGTAATTAAATTTTTTAAAATTGATTTTCAAACCTTCACCTGCTAGCAATCTCAGTAGATTTTTTTTCTCTTCATAAATAAAATCTGTGCACTCATTTCCAATTCATCTTCAATCTGCTTTCTAAATCTGCCAGTTTTAGTGGGCAAGAATCCACAGATATCCACATCTGAACAATAAAGAAAATCCATAACAGGCAGCAATATTATTTAATTTGAAATACTTCCTGCAACATTGTTGGCTGTTCTCTAACAGAATTAGAGCATTTCACTGTTGTGGTAGCATGTTTAAAATGGCTATCATTTGTCATGTCATCTGTCTCTATTGTCTTGAAATCTTGGATTTTTAAAGACTCATGCTGGATTTTTCTCTTTCTTTCTAAGCTATGGGTTTCAGCATGACATCTCTAATGATAGCATGATAGAGTACACTTTCTGGTTAGTTAGAAATCAATATGTTTTAGAAATGCTAGATTTCAATGGAATAGATAAGTTGCTGTTTCCCATAACCAGTTCTTACCCACTTTTGTGGAAATGGATATGAATTTCTTACAAATCTTTTGTGAAAGATTCGAAGTCTTTCATCAGTAGTGGCAGCTCATCTCTGGTCCCATTCAGACAATGAGACTGGAGACAGTCATGCCCAGGGTAACCCCTCTCTAGTGCCCTTTATCCCAGACCACTTCCCAACCACCAAGGGAATTCCTCTACATGAAATAGAGTAAGACATATTTCCTCTTTAATCTCTGTCTCTCTCTCACACACACACACACACACACACACACACACACACAAAATTTGGTCCAGCTATTGGAAAGGAAGCAGTAACAAATAATATCAGCAACTGAAGTTGCCCAGGTGTCCCTGACCATGCTGTTCCATCTTCTGTGCCTCTCACAGGGAATCCAAATCACCCTGTTGATCACAGTGGTTGATCTCAAGTGATTATTTGACAAAAGCAAGCAAATCCTTCCAGGTCACAAATACAATGATTGGAGTAGAGATGTGATCCTAACCAGACCAACCAAGTCTTCCTTGGAATTTATCACAGGGAGAAACTATTTTCTCTTGGGCGATGAGGTTATTAGGATGAGCCCAGAGATGGAGTGGAAGCAGACACACGAGAAAGAGAAGGTCCTGAGACCATCTGAGTCTCCGGTTCAGGATGCCCTGTATTCATCCTGCCTTCCTAAGCTTAGCCATTCAGCTCTTCCTTGATAGTCACCTTTCTGTTTAAATTAGTTCAAATGAGCTTCCTATCACTTGCACTTCAGAAAATCCTGAATTGCACATGTACCAAAAAAGAATAATTTCAAACTCATAGAAGAAGAGGTTGGGTCTGTGGTTACCAGAGGCAGAAGTTGGGAGGTTGGGGGAAGGGGGGTAACTGGATGAAGGTGGTGAATAAGTACAAACTTGCAGTTGCAGAATAAAAAGGTACTAGTAATGGACAACATGATGAATATNCGAAGAAGAGGTTGGGTCTGTGGTTACCAGAGGCAGAAGTTGGGAGGTTGGGGGAAGGGGGGTAACTGGATGAAGGTGGTGAATAAGTACAAACTTGCAGTTGCAGAATAAAAAGGTACTAGTAATGGACAACATGATGAATATAATTGACACCACTGTCTGTTGTATATGAAACTTGTTAAGAGACTAAATCCTGGAAGTTCTCATCAGATGAAAAAAGATTTTTTGTTTATTTCTTGAATCTTAACATCTATTTAAGATGATGAATGTTCACTAAACTTATTTTAGTAATCACTTTATGACATATGTGAGTCAAATCATTATGCTGTACACCCTAAACTTACACAGTGTTATGTGTCAATTTCAATAAAACTAGAAGAAAAAATAATGAAATATTTTTTGGAAGAGCAATTTATGATACCAGTTTTAACCACTAGTAAGCAATGATAATCACAATGGTGTGATCATTCACCTAGAGCCAGACATCCTGGAATGTGAAGTCAAGTGGGCCTTAGGAAGCATCACTATGAACAAAGCTAGTGGAGGTGATAGAATTCCAGTTGAGCTGTTTCAAATCCTAAAAGATGATGCTGTGAAAGTGCTGCACTCAATATGCCAGCAAATTTGGAAAACTCAGCAGTAGCCACAGGACTAGAAGAGGTCAGTTTTCATTCCAAAGAAATTACATGCCCAAAGGAAGGCAATGCCAAAGAATGCTCAAATTACCACACAATTGCACTCATCTCACATGCTAGTAAAGTAATGCTCAAAATTCTCCAAGCCAGGCTTCAGCAATATGTGACCTGTGAACTTCAGATGTTCAAGCTGGTTTTAGAAAAGGCAGAGGAACCAGAGATCAAATTGCCAACGTTCGCTGGATCAT
>SJYX01001071.1:56488-89266 GCA_006410675.1 Oreotragus oreotragus | reverse complement strand
TGAATCATCCATAAGTATACATATATCCCCTTCTTCCCACCCACCCCTCTAGGTCATCTCCAAGCCGAGAGCTGAGCTCTAGCTCTCTTATTTTACACACAGTAGTGGAGGAGCCTGGTAGGCTGAAGTGCATGGGTTGTGAAGAGTCAGACACGACTGAGCGACTTCCCTTTCACTTTTCACTTTCACGCATTGGAGAAGGAAATGGCAACCCACTCCAGTGTTCTTGCCTGGAGAATCCCAGGGACGGCGGAGCCTGGTGGGCTGCCGTCTATGGGGTCGCACAGTTGGACACGACTGAAGCGACTTAGCAGCAGCAGCAGCAGTGTATATCAGTGCTACTCTCTCAGGTGGTCTGCCCGTCACTTCCCCCCTCTGTGTCCACAAGTCCATTCTGCATGTCTGTGCCTCTATTCCTGGTTCATCAGGTTCATCGGTACATTTTTTTGTTACTTGTTTTTCTCTTTCTGACTTCACTCTGTATGACAGGCTCTAGATTCATCCATATCACATCAGTTGACTCAATTTTGTTCCTTCTTATGGCTGAGTAATATTCCATTCACACTGGCTGGAATGGCCATCATCAAAAAAAATCTACAAACAATAAATGCTGGAGAGGGTGTGGAGAAAAGGAAATGCTCTTACACTGTGGGTGGGGATGTGAGTTGGTGCAACCACTATGACGAACAGTATGGAGGTTCCTTAAAAAACTTAGACATAGAGCTAACATATGACCCAGCAGTTCCACTATGGGGAATATACCCAGTGAAAAATGAACTCAAAAAGACACATGTGTGGCAGTGTTCACCGCAGCACTACTAAACGATAGCCAGGACATGGAAGCAACCTAGACGTCCAGGGACAAATGAATGAATAAAGAAAATGTGGTACTTTGAAAGCTTTTGATACATTATCGCCAGATTTCCCTGCCAAACAATTGCATTTAATATGTACTGCATCCCCAGTAGCGGTTCATGGAAGTGTTGGGTTTTTCCCCCCACGTGTCACCACCCCAGGATATCGTCATTCTGTTTCTTTAATATGTTTCTCAATTATACAGGCCAAAAGTGCTGACTCATTGTTTTCTTCAGTTTGCACTTCTTGGGAAAAACAGGTCATCCTTACAAAGGAGCCCTGAATTTGCTTCACATTTTAGAGCATCATCACCATCATCACTCTGCTGGGCCTCTGTGGCCACCTCACTCACTCTATCAAAATGCTGACAGTTTCCTGCTGTCGGAGGGTTCCGTCAGAACATCACATTGCCTAATTTTGATCCAAAATACCAACAAAATCCTTCATTTTTAGAGACAAGGAAGAGAAAGCATCAAATACACATCCTGAGAGACGATAGCAGGTGATAGGAGCATTTCTGCCTTCATTTGTCTGGATTTGTTTAGATGTGGTGACTGAAGCACAGGTAGGAAAGCCCTTTCATGGACAGGGAAACTGACCTTTCCCAAACCATGGGCAGGGAAAGCTGAGCACTGAGGAATTGATGCTTTTGATCTGTGGTGCTGGAGAGGACTCTTGAGAGTCCCTTGGACTGCAAGGAGATCCAACCAGTCCATCCTAANGATGTGGTGACTGAAGCACAGGTAGGAAAGCCCTTTCATGGACAGGGAAACTGACCTTTCCCAAACCATGGGCAGGGAAAGCTGAGCACTGAGGAATTGATGCTTTTGATCTGTGGTGCTGGAGAGGACTCTTGAGAGTCCCTTGGACTGCAAGGAGATCCAACCAGTCCATCCTAAGGGAAATCAGTCCTGAATATTCATTGGAAGGACTGATGCTGAAGCTGAAGCTCCAATACTTTGGCCACCTGATGCAAAGAACTAACTGATTGCAAAAGACCCTGATGCTGAGAAAGATTGAAGGTGGGAGGAGCAGGGGATGACAGAGGATGAGATGGTTAGATGGCATCACCAACTCTATGGACATGAGTTTGAGCAGGTTCTCGGAGTTGGTGATGGACAGGGAAGCCTGGCGTGCTGCAGTTCATGGGGTCACAAAGAGTCGGACACGACTGAGCGACTGAACTGAACTGACTGAAACCAACCTCAAGGAGAGGTTCTTTGAGCCAGCTCTTGATTTTTCTAATACACCCACAATGGTTTCTCCTTCTGGTATGGAGTTGGAAGGACCTTGGATTTCGCAGAGGCGCAGTGCCTCTCATTGCAGACTGAATGATTCATGCTCTATGCTTCCTCTGTTTCAGTTCCAAACAGGGTGCGTTTGCTCTTGCCTTCTTCTCCCCTTCCATTAGAAACAGACTAAATCTACCGTTACACTCTCAGAAGTTGAATTTAGTGAATGCTGGGATTACTCATGAAGAGGCTTGAGTGGAGAAAGGCCAGGTCTCATAATTAAAGGCTTCGGGAAGCATCCTTTCGGCCACATGCCAGTGGCTTCTGGACCCTGTTGTCCAGCCAAAGCTCCTCTGCGTGTTGCAGTGTGAGTGTGATGATGTGGCCTAAGAGTGGATGCTTGAGATTTTTTCTCTGTCAGTGCAGAATATGAAAGAAGGGGGAGACACTATATTCATTTCATTTTTAGGTTAAGTTGATGTTGACTTTTAAATTCCATTGATCTGAGAATTACTACATGAAAAAAAATTTAATAAAGTTTGTACTGTGCTGTGCTTAGTCATTCAGTCGTGTCCGACTCTTTGCAACCCCATGGACTGTAACCTGCCAGGCTCCTCTGTCCATGGGTATTCTCCAGGCAAGAATAGTGAAGTGGATTGCCATGCCCTCCTCCAAGGGATCTTCCCATCCGGTGGTCGAACCCAGGTCTCCAGCATTGCAGGCAGATTCTTTACCATCTGAGCCACCAGGGAAGTTTGTACTAATGTTTCATTATTATTGATGTAATGGGTTAAAAAGATTGCATTAAATCATATTGATTTTCATTTTAATCAGTGTATTATATGCAATATATATAGTGGATTGACCAAAAAGTTTGTTTGGGATTTTCCATAAGATGCTATAGAAGAAACTGAATGGACTTTTTTGCCAACTTAATATGTTAAATACAGTTTCCATATTTAAATACAGATGTGTATGTATATATTTGGGTTTCCCTGGTAGCTCAGCCAGTAAAGAATACACCTTTAATGCAGGAGATCCCAGTTCGATTCCTAGGTCTGGAAGATCCGCTGGAGAAAGGATAAGCTACCCCCGTTCCAGTAATCTTGGGCTTCCCTGATGGCTCAGATGGTAAAGAATCCACCTGCAGCGTGGGAGACCTGGGTTCAGTCCCTGGGTTGGGAAGATCCCCTGGAGAAGGAAATGGCAACCGACTCCAGTATTCTTGCCTGGAGCATCCCCATGGACAGAGGAGCCTGGCAGTCTACAGTCCATAGCGTTGCAAAGAGTCAGAAACGACTGAGCGACTAAGCACAGAGGTATATATTTGGCCAGCTTCAGCTTTACACCCCTCCTAGGATTTAAGGCTTTCTTTCACTTATTCCAGAATTGCATCTTTTCCCTAAGCTCACGGCAGGTCCCCTCATATATAGAAAACTACTTTGTGTATTTAAATAAGAAAAATTTAGAGATTTGCAGAAGAAAGGAGAAAAGCTGCATGGATATAGAAACAGAATATAGAATATACATTTCTAATTCAACCTTAGTGTAAATCACATCTTCTCTGGACCTCAGTTTTCACATTATGAAAGAAGAGTTTTATCATTAGAAGAGGTAACACAAGTAAACGCCTCTCTTTACCTCAGACCTGTCTGGCGAGCCAGGCCCCGAGTCTTTCACAAGCCGTCAGCTCTTTCCCCTCCTCTTCCTCTTCCTAAATTTTAGCACAATTCCCCTCTAGCTCTTCACCTGCTAATTAGGCCAGTCTGTAGGGTTAATAACCACCATTGCTTCTTACTCCGTAGTCAGAATAAGTTTGAGGTTCAGAGGTTGGATTAACTTGCTCCGTGAGGCACATAAACCAGGAGAGCAGTTGAACTTGGACTTGAACCTATGTTATCAAGCTCCAGAGCCATGAGCTTAACCACTGAACTATGCCGTCCCCAGCAGCCTGTTGGTTCTCCAACTTTTTTTCAGCACTGAAACTTTTTAAGTGATATCTTCCATAAAACCTCAAAATTAGGGCTGCTGTGGGTCAGTGGGAACCGGGGTCTCAGCTGCTTGGCCTCATCTACAAAGTCAGGTGGGCCCCATGGTGCTGCCACAGAACTCTGAGTGGCAGGAAGTGGGAAAGAAACCACTACACTCTCATGACTACATGTGGCCGTAATGGATGGAGCAACACCTACCTTGCCTCCTCTCCAGAGTCTCTGGGTGAAGACCAGGCAGTCAGGGCCCGCAGAGGCCAGAGCGTGACTCACAGCTTGAGCAGCAGTGCCAGCAGCCAGAGGGCCCGCAGAGCTGCCCTATTTCCATACTTCCTTTGAGAGCCACAGAAGCATTATCAAGAGACAAGCAGCATCTGCACTTCCTCTGCCTTGATCCCCCCTCGCATTTCCCATAGATATGACGAGGGAGGAGCCCTCGGGCCTTCATTTTGGAGCACTCCTGCCAGTAGCATTGCCAAGTTGATTAGTGGTCATTTGTATCTTTTTTTTTTTTTTGGTCCACATCTCGTGGCTTACAGGATCCCTGACCAGGAATTGAACCCTGTCCCCAGCAGTGAAAGCACCAAGCCCTAACCACTGGACCACCAGGAAATTCCCAAATTTGTATTGTTTTCATGGTGTTCACCATAATGGTCAAGTGTAAGAACTCTGCCATGGGTGGACCTGGATTCCCATTCTGGCCTTGCAAGTGAGTGGGCTTGGAGTAGCTTTTTAATTAAGATGCCATTTTCTCATCTGAAAAATGAGATAAAGGGACTTCCCTGGGGGTCTAGTGGTTAAGACTTCACACTCCTGATGCAGGGAGTGAGGGTGCAACCCCTGGTTGGGGAACTAAGATGCCATGTGCCCTACAGACAATAAATAATTTTTTTTTAAAAAGGAAGAAAATGAGATAAAGCAAGTAAAACCCAGCATCTACCACAATAAAGGTTAGCTATTAATAATATTGTAAGTTAACAAAAGATATGTTTCTAGTTATAAGAAAAGTCAGTGTTTTAAAAAACTTTATTAATACATATAGTTATATAATTTTTAAGAGATGGACCCATGGAAACTTTTTTTTTTAGTTTGGATACTTCCCTTCTGAACTGCATTTGAATATTTTTTGATGATTTCCACAGTAAGTCTAGTTAATATCCATTGCCACATATAGTTATAAAACTTTTATCTTCCTATGAGAACTTTTAAGATCTACTCTCTTAGCATGATGTAAGATACAGCCTGTTGACTATAGTTAATAATACCAATTATAATAGTATTGTGTATTTCAGAGTTGCATTGGAATTTTAAGTGAGTTTTCTCTCATTGTGTAATATAGGAAGCGCTACTTCCATTTCATGGCACTTCAGTCAGAGGTGCCCTTAGAAACACAGATGTTATATGATCAGAGTTTGGGAGATTTCATTAGCTATTGATTAGCTAAATCCCAGGGTTTTGGAAACTCCTTCCAGTTCTTCTCAACCAAATAAAAAACAGTTTTATAAAAGTCAAATATCCTATGTGGCAGGTCTGGGAATTATGAGTACATCCTTCCTACCTCGCCATGTTGACAGTGGTAGCAGGGTCTGCGTTTAGGCCCTTAATGCTTCAGAAATAGCTAGACCTTTACTAGAATCCAAATTGTCAGTTTCCTAGTGAAGGAGAATATGGTTTTCATTGCCACTTGCCTCTTGAAATACCTTAGTCCCTTTCTACTGTGGACAAGTGTATTTATAATACCCACAATTTGTGATTACATTTCAGCTGCTGAGTTAGATGTGCTGGAAGGGTATGTGAGCCCAAAACCATGGCTACACCACCTAATTGGCCCTGGCGGCACTTATCATCAGAGAAGCGGGAGAAGAAGAGAATCTGTTTTGACTGTAAGGGTAAAAAATCATAGTGTAAGAGCCAGTCTGAGCAGATGAGGATCAGGGGTGAGCATGCAGAAGAAACAGATGGTGGTGAGTCAAGAGAAGCAGGAGGCCAGGAGTTTTACATAAGAAGTGTGACCTAATCAGAACCCTGGCAACTTGAATGTGATTTGAAAGCACATCTGAAAGAAGTTTGCCTTACTGGTCTCTGTGGTGGAAATGGAGTGAGAGCCCTTGGAGCAAGTTTCTAGAACTTTTGGCCACAGTAGAGTGTAAGTTATGTAACATTAATCAAATCTGTGTATTGATATTTTTTAAACTGAGTTTTTAGTTTTGAGTTTTTAAAATTTTCAGATGTTGTTGTTCAGCCACCAAGTCATGTCTGACTCTTTTTGACCCCATGGACTGCAGCACTCCAGGCTTACCATCTCCTGGGGTTTGCCCAAGTTCATGCCCATTGAATTGAATTGAATGCTATCCAACCATTTCATCCTCTGTTGCCCTCTTCTCCTTTTGCCTTCAACCTTTCCCAGCATCAGAGTCTTTTCCAATTAGGTGGCTGTTCGCATCAGGCAGCCAGAGTACTGGAGCTTCAGCTTCACCATCAGTCCTTCCAGTGAGTATTCTGGGTTAATCTATACTTCAGCCAGATATGAAGTTCTCTTTGAAAATGGCCAGACCACACGTGGTCACAGCACGCTTAGCACAGGAGCCTAGATAAACATCCACTCATCCTCTTATTCACTTGCCAGTGTGAGGCATTTCTGTTTTCTAGTGCGCAGCACCCTCCTACCCACTTGGTGCCTGTTGGTGGACATAGAAATTTTCAGTTTGGGGCTGTTGCAAGTACAGCTGTTATGAACATCTGTAACAGATCTTTGTGTGGAGATAAGCTTTCTTTTCTCTTAGTAAATACCTAGTGGTGAATGAATACCTGGACTTTGTAGTAGGTGCATATTTAACTTTATTAGAAACTGCTCAACTGTTTCCCAGAGTGGCTGCACCTTTTTATAGTCTGCTCAGTGTGAGTTCCACCTGCTCTACATCCTCACCGACATTTGGTATGGTTGTTAATTTCAGCTATTCAAAGGAATAAAGCCATCTTATTGTATTTTAATTTGTATTTCTTTAAGGAATGGTGATGTTATGTATTTCTCTTTCCTTTTAGTTTTAACCAGTTTGTTCCTGAACATGCAAAGTTGGTGTCTGAAGGCAGCATATATCCAAATACCATCATACTAATCTGTAACTGTTCTGTAAGTCTGAAATTATTCCAAAAGTAAAAGTTTATGTTTTAAAAAAAGAGTTATACTAAGAAAAAAATATTTTATGTTTACTCTGGTAGTCACCATTTCCTGTGCTGTTCATTTCTTCATGAAGATCCACATTCCCTTCTCATATCATTTTCCTCTTATCTGAAGTTCTTCCTTTAATGTTTTCTATAGTACAGCTCTGCTGGTGATGAATTATTTCAGCTTTGGTTTGTTTGAAACCATCTCTATGTCACCCTCAGTTTTTGAAAGATAGTTTTTCGGAGTATAGAATTCTAGGTTGACAGTCTTTTTTCAGTAATTTAAATGTGTACTTCAATTATTTCCTTGTTGTTGTTCAGTCGCTAAGTTGTGTCTGACTCTTTGTGACCCCGTGGACTTCAGCACACCAGGCTTTCCTGTGCTTCACTATCTCCCAGAGTTTGTTCAAACTCATGTCCATTGAGTCTGTTATTTCCTTACTTGACTAATTTCTAATCAGAAGTATATCACCATCATTTTTATGCTTTGGTGTATTTTTCTTTATGCTGTTTGTACTTGGATTTCATTGAGCCTCTGAGGTTTGTGGATTTACACTTTTCACCAAACACGGAAGTTTTTCAGTCATTATTTCTTCTAATTGTCTTTTCTCCACTCTTCAGTTTCAGGTGCTCTAATTACACGTCTATTAGGTAATGTCTTAAAACTGGCCGACAGCTAATTAATGGTCTTTTTACCTTTTTAAAGTTCTTTTTCCTCTGTTCCGTTTTGGATACTCTCTATTGCTGTCATCAAGTTCACTAATCATTTCAAGTTCACGGATCATTTCTTCTGCATGAACTGCTTTTCATTGTATGACTTCTCTGTTGCTGCATGACATATTACTACAAATTTAACAGATTAAAACAACTTGTAGGCATACCTCATTTTACTGTGTTTCACTTTATTTAGTTTCATGTATTTTTTTCATATATAGTTGCATACCATTTTTTTACAAGTTGAAGTTTATATCATGCCATTTTCAGACAAGTCTGTTGTCGCTGTTTTCCCAAGAGCATTTGCTCCCTTGTGTCTGTGTCACATTTTGGTAATTCTCACGGTATTTAAAACTTTTTTATATTATTATACTTGTTATGATGATCTGTGATCTTTGTTGTTACTATTGTATTGAGGCACCATGAATCATGCCCATGTAAGATGGCATAATTAATCCATTTTTGAAATGACAACAAAGGATTTAGACTATCCCATAAAATTAGCTGGTAAAGGAGCAGCAAGCGTTTGAGAGGATTGTCTCCAATTTTGAAAAAAGTTCTCATTCTGCTGTGGGTAAAATGCTACCAATCAGCATCGCATGCCCCAGAGAAATTGTTCTTGAAGGAAAGAGTCCATCAATGCAGCACACTTCATTGTTGTCTTATTTGAAGAAGTTGCCACAACCACCTCAGCCTTCAGGAAGTATCACCCCAATCCATCAACATTACTATAAAACTCTCTACCAGCAAAGAGATTTTAACTCACTGAAGGCTCAGATGATGGCTAGCGTATTTTAGCAATGAAGTATTTTTTATTGCTGTTGTTAAAAGTATCAATTCATTGTTTCAGTGTTAGTCACTCAGTCATGTCTGTCTCTGCAACCCCATAGACTGTAGCCTACCAGGCTTCTCTGTCCATGGAATTCTCTGGGCAAGAATTCTGGAGTGGGGAGCCATTCCCTCCTGCAGGGGATCTTCCCAAGGCAGGAACTGAACCCAGGTCTTCTGCATTGCAGGCAGATCCTTTACCATCTGAGCCGCTAGAGAAGCCCTACGAGTGTCAGCAGTTGTTTCTTTCATTCATTCATTCATTCCTTTTTGGCTGCACGGGTCTTCATTGCCACCTGTGGGCTTTCTCTCCTGTCAGCGAGTGGGGGCTACTCTCTAGTTGCAGTGTGAAGGTTTCTCATTGTGGCGGCTTCTCTTGTTGCAGAGCGTGAGCTCCAGGGCGTGCGGGCTTCAGCAGTTGCAGCTTGAGGGCTCAGTAGTTGGAGCTCACAGGTTTAGTTGCCCTATGACACGTGGTATCCTCCTGGACCAGAGGTGAAACCCGTGTCCCCTGCATTCACATGCAGATTCTCAACCATTGGACCACCAACAAAGTATTTTTAAATTAAGAAACATACATTTTTTTAGGTATAATGGTATTGTGCACTTCTCGGACTACATATGGTGCAAACATAACTTTTTTATGCACCGGGAAACCAAAAAGTCTGTGTGACTTGCAAGAGGGTAAATCTGGTCTTTGTTATTCTATCTTGGCAAGAAACAGAAGTCACAGAGACTTATCCAAAGGATAATGAAATTTTGAAACTGCCACAGTAATAAAAATCATTGCCTTAACGTTTTTTAAATTAAAAAACAAGGTGTATGAGAAAATAGTTTCATGAGCTCCATTATGTTAAAGACATTGTGACTTCCACTGCAAATGAATTTGGTGTAGGCAGAGGAAGATTACCTAAATGCCAAATAAATACCTGAAATTTCCAAAACTCTACGCCATTTTCTGTGTAACTTTGACCTTTGGCATTACCAGTTGGTAAATACAAAATTGGATCCATTTATGAGTAGGCCCAAAGTGCATTGAATTGGGGTTGGGCATTTCCCCTCTAGCCAGTCAAGAAAGTATTCTTCAGTTATTTCTGAGGGTCCCCAAATGGGTCCTCACGTGTGTCTATAGACCAGTTTGTCAGCCACAGTTAGCACAGCACATCCGCTTCCTCCCTGGCCAGCCCCCACTCCATCTGCCTGAGAATCCTCTTGCTAGCATCATTAAGGAAGCCTTCCCTAGTGGGCTTTATTATGAGAGAGCCAGCACTCTGGGTCTCCAGGCTGGACCAGGTTTCTTGCAAAGGCGGGGACTCCAGGCAATTCTGAGCCTACCGTGCTTCAGACTTATCACCCCTGTAAGGAAAGCAGTTCAATCCTCCAACATTGGGGCTCAAATGTAGACCAGCGACCCAGACAGGGAACAGAGACCACATCACACTCCAGCCTCCTCTCCTCTCCCCACTCTGTGTGCGTCAGTCACTTCCTCTGTTCCGCCCCTGACAAAACAAAGGCCCTTGTGCTCATCAGGCAAAGACAGCAAACATTTGATGGGGCAAAGGGGGAGAAGAGTAGGTATTCCATGCGTTAGCAGTATCTGGATGCAAAACCCAGATAACCCAGGTGCCCTGTTCCATAGTTGCTGGAGCTCATTAGCCCACGTCATGTGGACATTGTGACCTTCAGGACATAGAGGTCATCAGGTCTGAAGCCTCAGTTGAATGTCTCATTGAGTTGTTCTTGGATCATCCAGAAAAAGCTGAGGGCGAAAGCCGCCCTCCTGGAGTGATCTGGCATTCTCCTTGGCAGTCTAGAATAAGGTACCGTCCTGGAGCTTCTATATTCCCCATCTTTCGAGAAGGCACGACCTCTCCTGCATCAGGCACAGCTGTGGACTTCTTCCTCCTCCCACTCCTCCTCCAGGCTTCCGCTGACAGATCGGTCCAGCAGAGTCTCATTTCCTTTGGTGTCCTGGACCTTCCTTTCCACTGCGATTATAAAAATATTTATTAGAGAATAATTTATTCCTCAGGCCCATTAATGGAGTCCAGATTCTGTTTGTCTTATATGGACAGACAGATGTGCAGTGTTTTGTGCTACTTTTCGATGAGCAATGCTGTTTACACAGAATTTTCCCAAGACCACCCAACTCAGTTCGCATGTCATCTTCAGCTACTTCCAATCCCTGGCTTCCAGAGGAAAAGAGAAAATTTAATAAGTCAGCGCCCCACCCAGTTTTGAAGACATGACTTCATACTGAAGGAATCTGCAAGCCTGCACTGCCAATCAACATGCCTACATCAAATAAACCATCTCTTCTTATTCTGAAGAAGGGAAGGTGGCTCTAGAAGCATTCTGCTCTCTGACCTCACATGGCTCATGGCTCATTTAGGTACCTGGAGCAGTTGGAAGCCAAGACCATAAATCTAAAACATAATAATAGTAGATGAAACACTTAATAGTCGGACTTCCTCAAGTCTTCCACTTTCTGGAGGTTTCACATAAATTGCCTTTCCCCTCAGCTTTGGATTATATCTAAAGATACTGCTAATGATTTTTTACACATAGAAAGTTTGCTGGATTTTTATGGTATTTTTATAAATTGGCTTTTTTTTTTTTTGCTCATTCCATGAACTCTGAAACAAGTAAAGTGGTTGGTAGTGTTTTTGAGATAAGTGAATGAGAAATCAGGTGAGTTTGCAAAGGTGTCCCCATGAGTAATCCGTAAAGGCAATCGTTCAGGTTGATCATAATCATTTATTTTCTTTTGAAAAATCATGGAACCATTTAATCTGGAACCATTTCCTGTTTTTAAATTTGGTTATGTTGAGTTTCATAGACATGACATTACATTATAGATGGATATGAAATATATTGTTACTTTATTATTTACCAAGATGTAAGAATATATCAATGCCTTTTATTTGTAAGCCCTGTCTGAATTTTAGCCAGCAATTTGTACAGGAAATGTGAACCAGGAAGCAATATTCTGGGTTTCTTCTGTAAACACTGATGAATTTTAGTCATATGAATGACTGGGAATGTTACTCACATAAAGTACAGTAGAACTTGACAGAGTGGAAAAAATGACTGGAATAAAGGTTAAGATCCCTGGCACTAGGCCTGGATCTATCATTAACTCAATTTTTAAACATCCAGATCCTTTCCTTATTTAGATAATAAAAGAGGAAAATCCAATTCAGTACATATTTATCAGTGGCTTATTGTGGGTGAGGTATTTTACATGACTTTTTTTTTTTAATTTTTGGCGGCACGGAGTCTTCATTTCAGTGCATGGGCTTAGTTGCCCTGCAGCATTTAGGATCTTAGGTCCAGGGTCAGACCCCCATCCCCTGCATCGAAAGGTGGATTCTTAACCACTGACTACCAGTGGTTAAGAAGCCTTACACATGACGACATTTAATTTAAACCTCACAACCATCCAAACGGGTAGGTGTTATTGTCCTATTTTATAAAAGAGAGGACCAACATCAGGGGGCTAAAGAAGGGGACAAGGTGGGGTCATGTTCCTTTCTGCATACAAAGCCCCACTTGGTGTTAAGGAACCTGTAAAGATGAAAGGGATAGAGTCCCTCTCAGTGTGCTTTCAAAATAGCAGAAGTGAACAGATGTACAGCCAGTGAGCAGGGAGGTGCCACTTAACGAGAAAGAAGCAAGCACTGCTTGAAATGGTGCTGAAGGCCAGGGAAGCCCATCAGAAGGACCCATTGATTCTGGCTGTTGGTGGGGGTCTGGGCGTTGGTGAGGGTCAGGTGACGACTTATCGTGCGAGTAGACTTTAATTTGTATATCTGTATTTTTTACAAGCAGAGATGTGGCAGAAAGACATTCTGCGGGGAGGAAGCATCAGTAAGACACAGTAGTGACTTGGTCAGCAGGTTGGTATGGGCAGAGCACAGACCCAGGCAACTCAGTGTGTCCCCTCTGGACTTGCTCCATCCTTNTGTGCTTTCAAAATAGCAGAAGTGAACAGATGTACAGCCAGTGAGCAGGGAGGTGCCACTTAACGAGAAAGAAGCAAGCACTGCTTGAAATGGTGCTGAAGGCCAGGGAAGCCCATCAGAAGGACCCATTGATTCTGGCTGTTGGTGGGGGTCTGGGCGTTGGTGAGGGTCAGGTGACGACTTATCGTGCGAGTAGACTTTAATTTGTATATCTGTATTTTTTACAAGCAGAGATGTGGCAGAAAGACATTCTGCGGGGAGGAAGCATCAGTAAGACACAGTAGTGACTTGGTCAGCAGGTTGGTATGGGCAGAGCACAGACCCAGGCAACTCAGTGTGTCCCCTCTGGACCTGCTCCATCCTTGTTGCCCAGAAGCTTGTTGGAAATGCAGACTGTCAGGTCCCATTGCAGAGGAGACCACAGTCTGCACAGATGATTCATGTGCAGAAGGGGTAAAGGGTCAAGTCACACAGAAAGGTAGCTTCTGATCAGACCCGAGAGAGAAGTATAGGACTTACGGGTTAGATGGAGCAAGCCGGAGGGTCAGTCCCTGCTCTGTCTTCAGCTCCCTCGCGTTTCAGCCCCTTCACTTTTCAGCTGGGGGCCTTTGGCAAAGTTTGCTGTTATTGTTCTTTAGTCGCTAAGTTGACTCTTTGCGACCTCATGGACTGTAACCCGCCAGGGTCCTCTGTCCGTGGGATTTCCCAGGCAAGAATACTGGAGTGGGTTGCCGTTTCCTTCTCCAGGGGATCTTCCTGACCCAGGGATCGAACCCACGACTCGTGCACTGGCAGGCAGATTCTTTACCACTGAGCCACCTGGGAAGCTCTCGGCAAAGTTATTTAAATGTTTTTTTAAGTTACCTGTTGCCTCAATATTTTTTTTAATGGACTTTATTTTTTTAGAGCAGTTTCAGATTCACAGCAAAATCTAGGGGAAAGGACAAAGAATTCCCATATACCCACTGCCCTCACACACCCTCAGCTTCCCCCATTATCAACATCTCCGACCAGATTGGTACCTGTGTTACAGCTGATGAACCTACATAGATTCATCATCACCCAAAGTCCATAGTTTACAGTAGGGTTCATTCTTGGTATTATACATTCTAATGGGTTGTTTCTATGTCTTGGCTATTATGGATAGTGCTGCTATTAGCATTGGGTTATAGGTCTCTTTTTGGATTAGAGTTTTGTCTGAATATATACCCAAGGGTGGGATTGCTGGATCATATGGTAATTCTATTTTTTTTTCCTGAGTAACTTCTGTACTGCTCCACAGTGACTAGGGTGTGAATTTTGGTATGGACCCAAGTGTTCAGCTCTGTGGGTAAATAACAAGGAGCATGATTGCTGGATCACGTCTTACAGGATTTTGTTTGGACTCATGTAAGCAGTGGCCTTAGCATTATAGCGCCTAGCATTCAATAAATGGTTCTCAAAGTCAGACTTGCCCCTTATATGTATGGGGTTCAGGGGAAGAGAACAAATGGAGATTCACCTATCATATGCCTAAATAGTTAAGGTTTTGAAACTTTATAGACTTGTCCATGGCCAGGCTCATGTTTCCAGCCAGATCACCTGAACTGGAGGCCATAGGAGTGGTGCTCGTCTGGGCAGTGGACAAGCCTGGGCAGAGCCAAGTGCCTTCTGGGCAGGGCAGGGCACCAGCTGGGCCTAGAACCTGGGTGGTAACCAAGCCTGCCTGAACCCTGCATGGGACTGGCAAGGTTAAGCTCTCCAGGGGGTTGGGGCAGCTGGATTCTTCATACCTCTCTTTGCTAACTCAGATGCCCCCAAAGACCCTACCCCTGAGCACAGAGGTGGGAGGGAACACAGTTGTCCAGGGACTCCAGTCTCTGAGGCACTTGCTTTGGATGATTTAGGGCAGCCAACTTGAAAACAGACCAACCCCTCTTTGTCTGGTTTCCCAAGGTAGGCCACTGCCACCTTCCCTACAACAACTTAACTTGACCCTGCAAGGATGCGGGGTGAGGCACAAAGCCCAGTTCAGCACACATTTCCCTGTTGCATAATTCCCGTTAGCTCAAACTGTCCCAGAGTTTCCCCCCAAACTGCCTTTTAAGACCAAAAAGAAAACAAATGTCTTTGTGCTTTGGTATTTGTGACGTGCAAGACTTCTCTTGCCTGACTCTAAGGATGGCCCTGCCCAATTCAATGACAAAATGAGACTCCTTTTTGTAGGCATGGGCAACTGCAAAAATGTTTTGAGCTGAGAAGTCACACAAGGAAGCAGGACCTTGTGGTCCCAGAGTACACCGGGTGGGCACAAAGGTAGATTCAGTCTAATGCCAGAAAGCAGTGTGTGTTCTGGAGGTCTGCTCAGCTCAGGGTGTCCTAGCAGTCCTCCCCCTCCACCTTTCGTGTTTACCATCCCAGCCCCTGGCAATCTTAAAATGGGTCTGTAAGAGCTGGTTTTCTGTAGTGTTGAACAACAATTTCTATTTGAATTCTTTTATTTAGAATTATGGTTATAAATCTTCCTTGGGTTATCTAAGGGAAAAAAACTGTGTGGCGAAAATGACCTTTCAAGAGATAGTTAGGATTTCCCTGGTAGTCCAGTGGTTAAGAATCCGCCCTGCAATGCAGGGAACGCTGTTTCGATTCCTAGTGGGGGAACTAAGATCCTGCATGCTGAGGAGCAACTAAGTCCATGCTCTGCAACTAAAGAGTCCTCCTACCTCAACGGAAGAGCTGCATGACACAATGGAGATCTTGGGTGCAGCAACTAAGTCCTAATGCAACCAAATAAATATTTTTTAAAAAAAAGAAATAATGAAGTTTATAAGAAAAAAAGAAAGAAAAGTTACCACTGGGATAAGGTCATCCACATTTGAACACATAGATTTTACTGAAGCCCTTTGGGGTCGCTGACATGTGTCAAGGGCTCAATTTGTTTTTTCCTTCTGATACATAATTTAAAAACATAATTTAAACCAAAGCAACAAATCCATACCAGGTTTCAAAACAGAAGGATATCCTGCTGCAAGGTTTCTGAGTCTGTGTAAAACAATGTCACTGAATCTGTTTTTAAATTTAGTTTCTTCCTTTCTGGGGTCTTTTATAACTAAATTGAAGTAAAGGTCCACTTTTCTCCTTTCCCCTCCCTTTTTCCTTTTTCTTGGTGACCCTTCATTATTCCTGCCAGCCTATAGCTTCTTCTTATTGTGGTCACTTCTTCTGACCCAAAATGGTTTTATTTCTCATAAAGAAAAGAGCCTTTCTCTGTTGAGTAGGGATTACTCTTAGCTAACCAGTACTTCTCTTGGAGAATGGGTGGCATGGAATACCAGTCACAATAGAGCAATAAATCATTGTCATTAAACAGAAAGCCATTTTGTCCTCGAATAAAGTCTCAACCGCGCTTGCAAAAGCTACACACCAAATTTAGAAAATGCAAAGTGTACGTGTCCCTTCAACTGAGCTAAATTGTACATGCTGATATATACATATTTTTTTCCTGGTTAAATGCTAGTTTGGCTTTAAAATACATCCTTTACTCATGAAATGAATGACTGATCTTAATAATTCCTGATGCATTGTAATAATTCCTGTTTTCTTATTTTTCATGTTCAGAATTCACATGGATTTTTGCATTTATATTTTTTTCAAAGTATTGACAAGGCTCTTTGGAAACCAGTGTAATAGAATAGCAGTAATAAGAGTAAAGAAACAGTTTCTTTATGGGTGGGAATCACTCAGACATCACAGAGGAAGGTCTGTATTCTTTTAGTCTTAGCATTTTCCAGGTTGCTCAAGTCAGCTTCCTTTGTGTCCACTTTCAGTCTAACTTTACAGATATTTTCCCATGTGTTTGTTTATCTGTAGTTTTTTTTTTTCTCTGTCTCCATTGGGCAATAAGCTCCTTCCAGTTCCTGGACAGCTGGAAGAAGAACTTAGAGCAAGGGAAACCAAGTGCTGCCTGAAAACACTTAGTATTGTGATGTGGGTAGTGGAAGGCGTATTAAAAATATAGCAAACACATGTATGCAGATACTTCAGTGTCGCTCAGCAAACACTGGATGCCACAATGTGCTGGCCACAGGGGGTGTAATTAGGATGAAAATCAGGCTGTTTGTGCCGAAGTTTTCATGCCACTGGCAGTTGCTGCATTCTCAGAAAATTCTAGTTGGACGTGACCTGTAGACATTTAGAGAGTGTTATCAGACACAGATCAAGTCCAGAGGACTCCAGGAAAGCTTCCTAGAAGAGATCATGCCTGAACTGAGTCTTGAGGAAAGAGTAAGAATTACTCCTTTGAAGAAAGACAGAGAGAGGAGACAGGAGCAGCCGCCAGCTAAGACGTGGAGGAAGAAGCAGTACATCCTGTGCTGGGGACGCCTAGGATCCCATGCAGCATGGTGAGGCGTGATGATGTGTCGTGAGTAAATTGTCACTAATCATACTTATCAATATTTGCGAATATTGAGTTCTCCTGTAAATTGGTATGAAATCTTAGTCAAGGTTCTGTTGTTGACAAGTAGTGTAAATCTATTTTAAATTACCTTAAGCTAAGATGGTGAATCAAAGGGAAGAATTGGAGCAGCTCATGATCCCCAAGCAAAACTGCAGCCAGGGTTGGGAAAATTATCAGGAGCCTGGCCATCCAGTCTCCTGTTCTGCAGATCGTCACCTGCCATCTTGTGAAGCAATTTCAAGGTTAACTCTTTGCTCTATTGACTGTAAACGGCTCCTACAAAGAATAGATGAGAGGTGATAAGGACAAAAGAGGATGCGAGCATGATTTCCAGGTGGCTTCTGTCCATTGGGAGAAAGATGAAAACAGCAGGGTGGAGTGATGTGGGTAATTATATCCACAAAATGGTCCACTCTAAAGATTCAGACACCACCGCTTGGGAGCTGGGGGATCACTGAGAAACCCTGAAGGAACATACAATGGAGCTTGTTTTTAACCAAAACCGTAGCCCTGATGCCACAGGACAGGAGTCCTCCTTAACCACATGCTTCATGGGTAGCCATCAGCCTCAGAAACCTTTTCCCCAAAGCACGAGACATTCATGTATCGATGATGGACTCAATGAACTGTGCAAAGAATCATCACGAGGTCCAAGCTGAGAAACTTGGGTAGACTTGCAAGTTTCTTAGACTAAAAGTAGATGATGATCCTGGAGTAAGCCAAGGCTTTAGGAACTGCTTGTTACACACCAGGACTCAGTGCTCAATTCTTATTAATTCATTTACTCCTCCCAATAATCCTAGGAGGTAGGAACTATTAACATTGATTGACATTCTCCTTTTATAGATGAGGACACTAGAGTACTGAAAGGGGCTGGGACTGGAACCCAGTCAGTCTGATAGGGACCCCCCCAGCTGCCTGTTTACCAGTTGCCATGTTTTCTTTTCCCCCAGCTCATCCACATATTGTAAGAATGAGATTCTATGTCCTCAGAAACAAATGGATATTTAAATGAGCAAGAACCAAAAAGATGGCAAGTCTGTTTAAAAGGAAGTAAAAATATTGACATAGGAGTTTTCAAACTTTCTGGTTCCCATCATCTTACCTTGAGGGAAGATTCCCTGGAGGAGTGCATGGCAATGCACTCTAGTATTCTTTCCTGGAGAATCCTGTGGGCACAGGAGCCTGGGGGGCTACAGTCCATGGGGTCACACACGTTGGACATGATTGAAGTGACTTGGCACTTCTTACCTTGAACCCAGTTAATACAGCAGAGATAAGTGGAGTTTCTCTGGGTGAAGCAAAGGGCAGACATACAAGCCACTGCCCTGTGACCTCCACTTTGACCCTAGGTGGCTTAAAGGACTCAGGGACCGAGTTAAGGGTCATGTCCTATATCCACCGCTGGTTGAAAAATAAATACTGAATTGATTCATCTCTCCTTGTTATCTGACTTTGTACCACATGTTAGAGTTTTTGAAAAATTTTTCAACACTGCAACATTTTCATTAGAAGCTCTCCACTTTGATCATTAAAACTTCTTATAATGAACTGTTTGTGTTTTTGGAAAAATATTTCCTTACTTATTTTGTTATTTTTGGCTGTGCTGGGTCTTTGTTGCTGCACGCAGGCTTTCTGTAGTTGCGGTGAGCAAGGGCAACTTCGAGTTGCGGTGTGCAGGCTTCTCACTTCCGTGGCTTCTATTGCAAACAGTGGGCTCTAGAGCCCAGGCTCAGTAGTTTCTATACATGGACTTATTTGCCCAGCAACATGTGGAATCTCCCCAGACAAGGGATCGAACGTGTGTCCCCTGCATTTACAGCAGATTCTCAACCACTGATCACCAGGGAAGTGCTATAAAAAACTGTTTTGGTTGGAAGTTTGCCTGTATTTGATATAGTGTCGTTGACCTTACTGAGCACAGGAGAAGAGCTGAGAGGAAGGATGAGGCTGAAAAGAAGAGGGAAAAAGCAAAGTTAAGGCATCTGTGGAGGCTGAGAATGCTGAGAAAGTCTGTGCGTGTATGGATTCTGAAGCAAGTCTCTCGGACTTTGGAAATGAGTGGCTGAGAGAGTGATTCTTTTGTTTATTTGTTTTCTTTACTCGTCCCCTTCCTGTTCCTCAAAAGGAATTCAGGATATTTATTCTTACTTGGCTATGTTTTTTCCTGAACATTATCTAAACAGTCCAAATTCTCTTTTGTACAAGCAGTCACTATACGTGCTGAGCTCTTTTTTGTACCTGGAGACCAGGTCACCAAAACAAGTAATTTCCAATATGTTTCTTTCTGAGATGCCTGGACTAAATGTCGGAGACTTCCTTTGCTCTTTATTCATTTGTTTTAATGTTTTTAATTGGATATAATTGCTTTACAATGTTGTGTTAGTTTCTCCTGTACAACAGTGTGAATCAGCTGTCTGTATACATATATCCCCTCTCTCTTGAGCCTCCCTCCCACCCTTCCTTTGCCATTTAAATAAATCCACACAACCATTACCAGCTTTTCTACCAAGGTATTTCTCCTAGCCATTTCAGCTTATTATGTATTTCACTTCCTTAGTACAACCAGGACCCAATTCTTCCCCATGGTACTCTCAAAGATGCACTATTATTCTACCTTCTAGGAATGTTGTGGGGGATGGGGGTTGTTAACACAAGAATAATGCCAAGCCAGACAATCCTAAAACTGAACTGGTTCCCCTCACTTAGTAGTAGCGCCTTTTTTGGGCAAGCTACTCAAACTCTTACTGCCTCCAGTTCCTCATTTGTAAATTGGGGATTAAATAATACCTATTCTGAGCTTTACTGAACCTTAGCAAAATAGATAAATTCATTCATATACAAACTTCTAGCATATGTAAAAAGAGAAGGAAATGGCAACCCACTCCAGTGTTCTTGCCTGTAGAATCTCAGGGATGGGCGAGCCTGGTGGGCTGCCCTCTGTGGGGTTGCACAGAGTCGGACACGGCTGAAGCGACTTAGCAGCAGCAGCAGCATACAGAAAAAAGGCAAAGAACCACCCAACTCGTGAGGCTTGTATAACTTGCTTTAAAAATCCACAGAGGTAGCAAAAGAAAGGAAAGTACAGGTCAGTCTTACTTATGAACAATACTTTTGATCAGATGGACAATCCCAAGTAAAATATCTTCAAATCAAAATCAATAATGTTAAAAAAAACAAAAAGGCTACCTCAATCCTAGGAATATCAGGATGTCTTTGAACCACTGTGCAGAGTGATTGCATCAGTGACCCTGATTAAATGGCTTCCCTGCATCTATGTACTTTGTTCTGTTACTTGATGATTGCTTCTCAGATTGATGCTGGGCTGGTTTGTGTGACTTGCTTTGCTAATGGGACAGTAAAAACTTGACTCAAGCAGGGGTATTTGAAAAAAACAACAATAACAAAAAGCAAAACAGCAAAAGACCAGTGGATTCTGGATAGTCTTTGATTTTCTCCTTTGGCTATCAGTTCCCATAAGAAGAAAATTATTGGTTTTATCTAACTTATGGGGCACTTTCAAACATTTCAAGCATTGTCACCACTCCTTTGCAGTTAGGAATAAATGCTTTCAGAGTGGAAGTAAGAACATTTTAAGGTCTTTTTTTTTTTTTTTCTCTTTAGCAGCGAGGTGAAAAACAAAATGCTTCTTTATTGGTAAAACTACTATATTGGTTGATTGGATTTTTTCTTTTTTCCTTTCTGATGACCAGTGCCGTGACAATGTATCTCTAGGTCTAGACTCTGAGTTGCAAGTGACAGAATCCAATTCAAACTAACCCAGGAAAATTCCTTTGGAGGAATGAACTCCTTCCCCCAAAAAAGGCAGGGCCTTCTTGCCAGAATAAGGGAGAAAAGCACTGAGCTGGCCAAAGCAACAGCAGTAACTAAAGAAACTTCCTGGTTCAGCACATCATATGTCTGTTCCCTCTCTTGGTGTTTTCTCACTTAGGTTATCATTCAGATGAAGGGACTGCAGTGTCACTGCAGTCTTGCTTGATCATGAAACCAGTTGCCTATAGGATGTCCCCTTCAGTTCCTCTAATGCATCTTTGCAAGGAAGCCAGAAAATAAGTTGCTTGCCTTTTTTTAACCTGTTCTGCCCCCTTGTTATTCTATTGTGATATTTACTAAGAAACAACCCATATTTTATTGTGTGTGTGTGTGAGAGAGAGAGAGAGAGGTTTAATTGAGGCAGAATGATGTCCCATATATAAATACTGTGAAAAGGAATGCTTATAATCTCTAATAGGACTTAAGTGAAAAGTCTCTTTTTTAAAACTGAAGTATAGTTGATTTACAATGTTGTTAGTTTCTGGTGTACAGCAAAGTGATTCAGCTATAGGTATACAGATACGTGTGTGTGTGTTAGCTGCTCAGTTGTGTCTGACTCATTGTGACCCCATAGACTGTAACCTGCCAGGCTCCACCGTCCAGGATTCTCCAGCCACTAAACTGAAGTATAGTTGATTTACAATGTTGTTAGTTTCTGGTGTACAGCAAAGTGATTCAGCTATAGGTATACAGATACGTGTGTGTGTGTTAGCTGCTCAGTTGTGTCTGACTCATTGTGACCCCATAGACTGTAACCTGCCAGGCTCCACCGTCCAGGATTCTCCAGCCACGAATACTGGAGTGGGTAGCCATTCCCTTCTCCAGGGGATCTTCCCAACCCAGGAATCAAACCCAGGTCTCCTGCACTGCAGGCAGGTTCTTTTACCACCTGAGCCACAAGGGAAAATATATATATTTTGCTGCTGCTGCTAAGTCGCTTCAGTCGTGTCCGACTCTGTGCGACCCCACAGACGGCAGCCCATTGGGCTCCACCATCCCTGGGATTCTCCAGGCAAGAACACTGGAGCGGGTTGCCATTTCCTTCTCCAATGCATGAAAGTGAAAAGTGAAAGGGAAGTCGCTCAGTCATGTCTGACTCAGCGACCCCATGGACTGCAGCCTCCCAGGTTCCTCTGTCCATGGGAGTTTCCAGGCAAGAGTACTGGACTGGGGTGCCATTGCCTTCTCCGATATATATGTATATAAAATATTCTTTTCAGAGTCTTTTCCATGATAGGTTATTACAAGGTATTGTGAAAAGTCTTCTAAACGGGATTCTAGTCTCATATTCCTGAATTCCAGAAAGTTCCTGAGGCTTCATCATCCTTGTCTCACAATCTAAGTGTAATATTTCTTGATCTGTGGCCCTTTAGAATTGCCCTTGATACAGATAAGGGATTGGACCCACATTGGTAGTGAGGAGAGGGGGTGTCTAACCTCTGTGGGAACCACAGTCTAATTGTTCCCCACTGCAGGGCTGTAACTGGGGCTGTTGGCACAGCTGACAAACGCTAGGCCTCCTCCCCAGCTCCCCCCTCCATAGCCCCAACCACCCCAGGGAAGTCCAGGAGCATGACTGTCTTCCCCAATTCCATCTGCCACAGAATAGGCTCTGACACCTTCCATGGTTTTATTTTGTTCCAAAATTAGATTTGCTTGTTCTCTCCCCACTCCCTCCATCCCCTCTCCACACAGGCTCAGCTATCAGCCATTAGGATGCTTTGTCTCAAGCGCAGTGGCAGGAGACTGGCTCTTGGTAACCATAGGCAACCATGAATCAGGACCAGCTATTTGTGCTATATTTGCAAGGCACAATCCAGCTCCTGGCTGGATAGATGGGGAAACGTGCTTTACAGCTTTTCTTGTATAGTAAAATATTATCTCCCCCTTTCCGTTTAGAATGACCAGTCCATGGACGAGATGCAGATCATTGGAGGCGATGCTCTTTCGACTCTGGCTGGAAAGGTTTGTTCATGTGACTCTGCTTTGTGCCCACTGAGGCCTGGGTGTTGCGGGGAAATCAGTAACCTCCATTTCAGGTCAGCACTGCAGTCCATTTCAGACACTCTCCTGGGTTTGCTAATTCATGCAAATGAATGTGTGGATCCTTTTAATGATTCCTCCTTTTATAAAACACTCCTTTTATAATGCTTCCAAGGCCTGACTCAGACCAAATCTTTCGTCTCCAAGCTTCCTTCCAATCTTGTTTCAGACAACCTCACATTACAAAACCCCCTTAGCACTCCTTCTCCTTCCCATTTTTTTTTTCCTACTCACACTTTCAGGTACCTCGTGAAAGGGAATTCTTTTCCTTTATTTGTCTGGTTTTCACCCTTTATCTGCTGGGCACCAAAGTAAGGCATTTAAACATGTTTGTTGAAGTGTTTAAAATTTAGGCAGGGAATTTAAAAGAAGAATATCTGAAGACTTTTTCTTTTTCAACACTTTGCCTCCCCGCCCCCGCCTACTGCTGTCCCCTGTTGAAGAAATGTATCCCATGAGATTTTGAGGCAGGCACCTCCAATGTTAACTTGGAGATCCAAATCTGCCAAAGCTTAATAATTACATGAAAAACTCTTTGGATTCTGACATAAATCCATGCATTGAGAAGGAAGAGTGTTTCATCAAGCAGATGGTCTTTGTGCAAGTTTGATCTGAAACGCAAGTTTTGCCATGAATGAAAGCAACACAGAATTTGTTTTTGTTCAGCTCTGCTGACATTATCTTGTGTTCGTTATCCCTGAGCAACATAAGCTTTCTAAGTGAAACAAAGCAGTCTGTTACACAAGCTTAATCTCATATCTGCAGTTGTTACTGGTTTGCAGTGCCCACCTGGGGAAGGGATAACAGCCATATTTAATAAAAATGTGTATAATAACAGGACTTCCCTGGTGGCTCAGACGGTAAAGCGTCTGTCTACAATGTGAGGGACGTGGGTTCAATCCCTGGGTTGGGAAGATTCCCTGGAGAAGGAAATGGCAACCCACTCCAGTACTCTTGCCTCGAAAATCTCATGGACGGAGGAACTTGGTGCAGGCTACTGCCCATGGGGTCGCAAAGAGTCAGGCACGACTGAGCGACAGGAGGAGCATTGAAGAGCCACAGGACTAACTGCAGAATAGCTTCCTTCCTCTCCTCAGAAGATAGCTTAGCATCTGAATATTAAATTGCTACCTAGTAGTAAACTGTGTCCTACAGAAACTGGAATTCACTTGTTGGTATTAATGTATATATCACGAAGCCGCCATTTGATGTTACTATATCACTGCATAATACAACATTCCTAGAAAGATTTTTTTAAAAAAAGCTATTTCCAGAAATTCATAACTTTTAACAACCCTGGGGTTGTCTTTAAATGATGTCATTGTAGTACTTTGTTGTATGACATTGCCTTGTAAGTTTATAACATAGGGGAAATAGTGTACCTTGTGCATTTACCATGGAATCTGTCAAAGTGGCAACTCTAAAAAAAAAAAATTGCACAGAATAAGTGCAGTGTTTCTCTCCTGCCTTTTAAAATCATCTTGTATTTTGTTTTAAAGTCATTTTTCCTCTTATGTGAGCACTGGATAGTCCCTTCCTTTAGGAGGTAGAGAGAGGATAATGGTTATAATTTTTTCAAAAAAGACTGAGAAGAGATTGAAGAAAGGGAAGTTTCTTCCTGGGGGTGGAGTGAGCAGGAAGGGGTGATAAGCCTGTGCCTCAGTTTTCCTTTCTGCAATTACTGCAAAGACCATCCCCTCATGAGAAAATAGACATCGTGGAAGTTCAGGTTGGAGAAACGGCAAACCAGCCAAACAGTAAATCTGAGCAGAGGTTGGCTTCAGTTTTTTGCTAGCATGACGTATGATTCGTCCAGGTTACCAGGTACTGTTACGTGATATCTTTCCAGTCACTGTGCGTGCAGAGGTATATGCATTCAAATTCATGTCAGGTGGCACCCCACTCCAGTGCTCTTGCCTAGAAAATCCCATGGATGGAGGAGCCTGGTGGGCTGCAGTCCATGGAGTCGCAAAGAGTCAGACACAACTGAGCAACTTCACTTTCACTTTTCACTTTCATGCATTGGAGGAGGAAATGGCAACCCACTCCAGTGTTCTTGCCTGGAGAATCCCAGGGATGGGGGAGCCTGGTGGGCTGCCGTCTACGGGGTCACACAGAGTCGGACACGACTGAAGTGACTTAGCAGCAGCAGCAGCAGAACCCCCTGGGCTTCTTGGGTAAATATTTCTAAGATGTATCAACATTAATTAGCCAGATTCTCGGCTGTCATGACAGCTTAAGATTCTGCAGTTCAGCATTCCTAGGCTCACATCAGAAGTCAGTGTTTAATGAACCAGTGTAGACCACACTCTTGTTCTCTCAAATGCATCTTGAATCTGTCCATGTCTCTCCATCTCCGTGGTAACATTCCAGATCTAGACCTTGCTACTCAAAGTGTGTTCTAGGGCAGGTGTCAGGTAAACTTTCCAGGTCGGGGCAGGTAGTAAATATTTTTTCAGTTTTGTGACCCATGTAGTCCTCTGTTGCAGCTATTTCACATTGCCGTCATAGCACAAAAGCAGCTATTTGCAGTAGATGAAGTGCAAACAAATGGACACCACTGTGTTTCAATAAAATTTTATTTACAAAAAAACAATCAACAGGCCAGACTTGGCCAGTCAGCCATAGTTTGCTGACCTTTGCTCTAGGAACCAGCAAGGTCAGCAACTCCTGGAGACTTATTGAAAACGCAGTACCTCAGATCGCACCCCAGATCTGCTGAATTAAGTCTTCATGTTAACAAGGTGCCCTGATGATTCTATGCGCATTAAAGTTTGAGAAGACTGATCTCTAAGGCGAGACAACCTCTGTCCCTTTTCTGGGCAGCTGTGATTCTCCCTGAACTTCTGCCTTCACTTAACTGTTGTGAAGATACTCAGTTGTGTCTGACTCTCTGCGACCCCATGGACTGCAGCACACCAGGCTTCCTTGTCCTTCACCATTTCCTGGAGCTTGCTCAAACTCATGTCCATTGAGTCAGTGATGTCATCCAACCATCTCATCCTCTGTTGTCCTCTTCTTGTGCCTTCAGTCTTTCCCAGCATCAGGGTCTTTTCAAATGAGTTTGCTCTTCGCATCAGGTGGCCAAAATATTAGAGCTTCAGCTTCAGCATCAGTTTTTCCAATGAACATTCAGGATTGATTTCCTTTAGGATTGACTGGTTTGATTTCCTTGCAGTCCATGGCACTCTCAAGAGTCTTTTCCAACACCACAGTTCAAAAGTATCAACTTAACTGTTGCCATCCCTCAAACCAGTCTCCAAGAAGCAAAGGGATTTTCTTAAAATACAGATTGGATCCCATCGCTTGCCTACTGAAAACCTTTCAGCAGCCTGTCAATTAGGGTTGTCAGACTTAGTTTTTTTTTTAAAAGAAGCAAGATGCCAAGTTAAATTTGAATTTCAAATAAACAATGAATAAATTTTCAGTATAAGTATGTCCCATGCAGTATTTGGAACACACTTGAACTAAAATGTTCTTTATCTGAAATTCAAATGTATCTGGATGCTCTATATTGTGCCTGGCAACCCAGTGCTCTGAGATTATAATCCAAACTCCTTATCACAGCCTAGAAGACCCCGATGATCTGTCTCCTTCCCGACGTCATGGCACACCGTTCACCACCTCCTCTCTGGCCAACACCACACCGGCTAAGCTCCTTCCTGCCAAGACCCTGAACAAGCTGTGACCTCTGCCTGGAATTCATTTTCCTCCCAACCTTCAGATTTCAACTTAAAGACTTTTGTGTCAGAGAGAGGCCTTCCCTGAGTCTCTAAAATGAGCACAAACTCCTCCCCTCTAAGCCCCTATCCCCATATTCTCCATTAGCCTCTGTATCAGCACCCTCTTTCCAGTGAAGCCCTTTCCATAATTTCTGATGTTTATTTGGGGCTTATCTTTCATTTGCCCACTTCCCCACCAGGATGTGGAAGGAGTGGAGGAGTGAAAAAAAAAAATTCACTTAAACTTTCCTTCTCCTTAAAAGAATAAAGACTTTCACATGGCTTGCCTTCCCTTACCCCTTCTTTAGCTTTTCAGAGATAGGCTATCCATTAGGAGTTTGAGAAAACTATAAAAACAAATTTCAGGAATTTCCCTGGCGGCCCAGTGGTTAAGCCTGCGCTTCTGCGGCAGGGGGTGTGGGTTCGATCATTGGTTGGGGAATTAGGATCCCCCATGCTGTGCGGTGCTGCCAGAAAAAAAAAAAACTTCAGAGGCCCTCTAGCATCTTCCCATCATGTAGAATGTATACCAGCTGGGAAAAAACTTGAAAGGCACATAACAATGGGCAGGTCCTTTTTTAAATGGTGGTAGAAGAAAGCCTGAAACTGCAATAAATATCTGCCTGGGATGGAAGATGTGTTGGATGCATATCTGCATTGGAAGGGTTGGTACAGGTCATCGTCTAACTTCTCCCTTCTCACAGAGTAATTACACGATTCCTGAGTTAAAAATTCACACTGAAGTTACATTTATCATTATATCACTACTCTGCCGTGAACTTGTTCTTGCATTCTCTTTTTTAATATTCGGCATCCAGGGAAGAACATTTAGGGGGTAGGGGGCCCTTCCGTACAATACTTTTCGTTGAGCTTAAAGAAATCCGAAGAAGGAATGATTTCTTGGGATTGTAATTATCTTAGAAGAAGGTGAGGTTTTATTTGGGACCAGAAGGTCAGGCAATAGCGCAGAAGAGGGAGAGAATAACACGTGGAATCGGGGAGGAAGAGAAGAAAACAGCAGAGCCAGAGAACAGGAGTGGCCCCGTGTGACTGAAGGAAATTCATCAAAAAATAGCGAAATAATAATTCAGAGAACTGAAACTGGATTTGCTTTATAGAATATATCGGGGACTTCCTTGGCAGTCCAGCGGTTAAGACACCTCACTTTCACTGCAGGGGATGCAGGTTTGATCCCTGGTTGGGGAACTAAGATCCCACATGCCACACGGTGTAGCTAAAAAAGCAAAAAGCCAAAAAAAAAAAAAAAAGAATATGTTGACTAATGAGTGTAACTTGCTCAGAAAAGCAAAGAGGAGCCACAAAAGTTGTTGAGCTGAGGTGACATCTAGAAGCTATGTTTTAGGGAAATCACCTGACAGGAGGGCAGATTTAACTGAAAGAAGAGAGACTCCAGGGAGAGAAACCAGTGAGGAGATGGTGTGGTTTGAGCACTTGAACTTCAGGAGTGAAGCGGAGTGGAGCAGAAGGAATAGCCCCTCCGAAAGAGCAGTGATTCCTGAAGGAGGGAAGGTTAGAAAATCACCCGTTTAATTTCCCATGCATTAGAAACCCCATAGATTTACTGTGTCACTTAAGGCCTCTACTGCTGCTGCTGCTAAGTCACTTCGGTCGTGTCCGACCCTGTGTGACCCCAGAGATGGCAGCCCACCAGGCTTCCCCGCCCCTGGGATTCTCCAGGCAAGAACACTGGAGTGGGTTGCCATTTCCTCCTCCAAGGCATGAAAGTGAAAAGTGAAAGTGAAGTCACTCAGTCATGTCTGACTCTTTGCAACTCCATGGACGACAGCCTGCCAGGCTTCTCCATCCATGGGCTTTTCCAGGTAAGAGTACTGGAGTGGGGTGCCAAAGTCTTCTGTAGATGATCAAGTTAAAATATTTAGGAAACAGAGACTCTAGACACATTCTCCTTTCTGTTTCCTCCTTTCTCCTTCTTTTATTACCTCTTCTTCCTTCCTTGGTCACTTCCTCCCTTCCTCTCTCCATCCTTCCTTCTTTCCCTCCTTCCTTCTTGCCTCTTTCTTTCTTAAAAGCAAAAGGAAGAAAGCTCCCCAGAAAGGCTGGCTGAATCATGGTTCTAAATAGGTCATGGCTGCTGAATAAAGAGAGCCCGCAATGATTCATATCAATGGCTCCTTCAGCTCACAACGTTAAAAGCGTTTCGTTCAGGGTGTTTAAGCTGCCTGCACAACGCACTCTCTGGCTGATTTTTTTTTTCAAAGTTGATTTAATCCTCAGTTCAGTCCAGTTCAGTTGCTTAGTCATGTCCGACTCTTTGCGACCCCATGAATTGCAGCACGCCAGGCCTCCCTGTCCATCACCAACTCCTGGAGTTCACTCAGACTCATGTCCATTGAGTCAGTGATGCCATCCAGCAATCTCATCCTCTGTTGTTCCCTTCTCCTCCTGCCCCCAATCCCTCCCAGCATCAAAGTCTTTTCCAATGAGTCAACTCTTTGCATGAGGTGGCCAAAGTACTGGAGTTTCAGCTTCAGCATCAGTACTTCCAAAGAACACCCAAGACTGATCTCCTTTGAGATGGACTGGTTGGATCTCCTTGCAATCCAAGGGACTCTCAAGAGTCTTCTCCAACACCACAGTTCAAAAGCATCCATTCGTTGGCATTCAGCTTTCTTCACAGTCCAACTCTCACATCCATACATGACTACTGGAAAAACCATAGCCTTGACTAGACGGACCTTTGTTGACAAAGTAATGTCTCTGCTTTTTAATATGCTGTCTAGGTTGGTCATAACTTCCCTTCCACAGAGTAAGCGTCTTTTAATTTCATGGCTGCAATCACCATCTACAGTGATTTTGGAGCCCAAAAAATAGTCTGACACTGTTTCCCCATCTATTTCCCATGAAGTGATGGGACCCGATGCCATGATCTTCATTTTCTGAACGTTGAGCTTTAAGCCAACTTTTTCACTCTCCACTTTCACTTTCATCAAGAGGCTTTTTAGTTCCTCTTCACTTTCTGCCATAAGGGTGGTGTCATCAGCATATCTGAGGTTATTGATATTTCTCCCAGAAATCTTGATTCCAGCTTATGCTTCTTCCAGCCCAGCGTTTCTCATGATGTTCTCTGCATAGAAGTTAAATAAGCAGGGTGACAGTATACAGCCTTGACGTACTCCTTGTCCTATTTAGAACCAGTCTATTGTTCCATGTCCAGTTCTAACTGTTACTTCCTGCCTACAGTTTTCTCAAGAGGCAGGTCAGGTGGTCTGGTACTCCCATCTCTCTCAAAATTTTCCACAGTTTGTTGTGATCCACACAGTCAAAGGCTTTGGCATAGTCAATAAAGCAGAAATAGATGTTTTTCTGGAACTCTCTTGCTTTTTTGATGATCCAGTGGATGTTGGCAATTTGATCTCTGGTTCCTCTGCCTTTTCTAAAACCNCCAGTCTATTGTTCCATGTCCAGTTCTAACTGTTACTTCCTGCATACAGTTTTCTCAAGAGGCAGGTCAGGTGGTCTGGTACTCCCATCTCTCTCAAAATTTTCCACAGTTTGTTGTGATCCACACAGTCAAAGGCTTTGGCATAGTCAATAAAGCAGAAATAGATGTTTTTCTGGAACTCTCTTGCTTTTTTGATGATCCAGTGGATGTTGGCAATTTGATCTCTGGTTCCTCTGCCTTTTCTAAAACCAGCTTGAACATCTGGAAGTTGACGGTTCACATATTGCTGAAGCCTGGCTTGGAGAATTTTGAGCATTACTACCATGTGAGATGAGAACGATTGTGCGGTAGTTTGAGCATTCTTTGGCATTGCCTTTCTTCGGCATTGGAATGAAAACTGACCTTTTCCAGTCCTGTGGCCACTTCTGAGTTTTCCAAATTTGCTGGCATATTGAGTGCAGCACTTTCACAGCATCATCTTTCAGGATTTGAAAGAACTCAACTGGAGTTCCATCACCTCCACTAGCTTTGTTCGTAGTGGCCCACTTGCCTTCACATTCCAGAATGTCTGGTTCTAGGTGAGTGATCACAGTATTGTGATTATCTTGGTCTTGAAGATCTTTTTTGTACAGTTCTTCTGTGTATTCTTGCCACCTCTTCTTAATATCTTCTGCTTCTGTTAGGTCCATACCATTTCTGTCCTTTATTGAGCCCATCTTTGCATGAAATGTTCCCTTGGTATCTAGTTTTCTTGAAGAGATCTCTAGTCTTTCTTATCCCTTGTGGCTTAGCTGGTAAAGAATCCACCTGCAGTGTGGGAGACCTGGGTTCTTTCCCTGGGTTGGGAAGATGCCCTGGAGAAGGGAAAGATTATCCACTCCAGTATCTGGCCTAGAGAATTCCATGGACTGTATAGTCCATCGAGTTGCAAAGAGTTAGAAAAGGGTGAAAAAAAAAAGCCTCTGATTTAATCCTAGCACTTCATATAATGTGTGTATCCATTAAAGCAAAGTGATTTTATTCATGTTCAAGAGAAATCTCTGAAAGGGTGGAATAAAACCCAAACACACAGAAACAGGCCAAAATCCGGCAATGGGCAAACATGGATGTGCAGGTTAAGTGGGAGATTGCAGGAGACCTACCACGGCAACCCCCCCACCACCTCAAATAAGTTTCTAATCAAATGCCAAAAATGAAGCATCAGAACCTGCTGAAATTTCTTCCTTGCCTGCCTGAACTATTTAAATCATTCCTTTCTATTGCATCTGACTAGGCTGAGAACAGTCATGGAAACGCCCAGTGACTGATGATTCTGGCAGTTTTGTGAATTATCACATGAAATACTGGACTGCATGCCTTTCTCCATGGGGTTTATAGTCACACTCGCACGCAGGCTCAGGATCCATGCTCAGCTCACCATCACTCCTGCCATTGTCCCTCAGCGGGGCGCAGCCACAGCCACCAAAATACATTGCTGCAGATTAGACTGTGGTGTGCTGGTCGCTTTACATTTTAAAAGACTAAAAGGAATAACCTATTTAAGAAAACCATTCTGATTTTCATCAGTCTGTGCTTTCTTTTCTTTTTCTCTTTCTTCCTTCCTTGATTTTTCTTGAGGAAACCCACTGGGATGAGCTTCCATCAGGATCGTGAAATAACAGAAATAGGACATGCTGTGGAGGTTTCCCCTTGGGTTCTTGCCTGCAGCTCCCAGGCTGCAGATTTCCCTGGCTTTCTGGGAGGAAATGAGCTAGGTGTGATGAGATGACTACGATAGTAACTGGCGAGCATCTCAGATTCAGTGATGGGAGTCAGCAGATTGGAAGCGTTTACAGAGGCACAGTGTGTTTTGGAAAAAAAAAAAAATTCCCAAGGCAGCCCACTGAAGAAAATGGGAACTTTAGAAGATTTCTTAATGCAAAATTAAAAGCAAAAGACATTAATGATAGCTCAGTTAAGGAAGAACTGTACATCATTAAGGAGAAAGATCAGTTCAGTTCAGTTCAGTCGCTCAGTCGTGTCCTACTCTTTGCGACCCCATGAATCGCAGCATGCCAGGCCTCCCTGTTCATCACCATCTCCCAGAGTTCACTCAGACTCAAGTTCATCGAGTCCGTGATGCCATTCAGCCATCTCATCCTGTGTTGTTCCCTTCTCCTCCTGCCCCCAATCCCTCCCAGCATCAGAGTCTTTTCCAATGAGTCAACTCTTCACATGAGGTGGCCAAAGTACTGGAGTTTCAGCTTTAGCATCATTCCTTCCAAAGAAATCCCAGGGTTGATCTCCTTCAGAATGGACTGGTTGGATCTCCTTGCAGTCCAAGGGACTCTCAAGAGTCTTCTCCAACACCACAGTTCAAAAGCATCGATTCTTTGGCGCTCAGCTTTCTTCACAGTCCAACTTTCACATCCATACATGACCACAGGAAAAACCATAGCCTTGACTAGGTGGACCTTAGTCGGCAAAGTAATGTCTCTGCTTTTGAATATACTATCCAGGTTGGTCATAGCTTTTCTTCCAAGGAGTAAGCGTCTTTTAATTTCATGGCTGCAGTCACCATCTGCAGTGAT
>SJYX01001071.1:0-53526 GCA_006410675.1 Oreotragus oreotragus | reverse complement strand
GTCCTGCGGCCACTTCTGAGCTTTCCAAATTTGCTGGCATATTGAGTGCAGCACTTTCACAGCATCATCTTCCAGGATTTGAAACAGCTCAACTGGAATTCCATCACCTCCACTAGCTTTGTTCTTAGTGATGCTTTCTAAGGCCCACTTGACTTCACATTCCAAGATGTCTGGCTCTAGATTAGTGATCACATCCTCATGATTATCTGGGTCGGGAACATCTTTTCTGTACAGTTCTTCTGTGTATTCTTGCCACCTCTTCTTAATATCTTCTGCTTCTGTTAGATCCATACCATTTCTATCCTTTATCGAGCCCATCTTTATATGAAATGTTCCCTTGGTATCTCCAATTCTCTTGAAGAGATCTCTAGTCTTTCCCATTCTGTTGTTTTCCTCTATCTCTTTGCATTGATCGCTGAAGAAGGAGAAAGATAGAGGGGATATATGATGAGCTCGAGACAGAAAGGAGGTCAGAATTGTTGATTTGTTCCACAGGCATTTCCTAAGCACCTACTACACAACAGTTTCCATGTTATGTACTGATTGTATAAAGATGGGTTAGTCTTCCTCTCTTAGCTTGTGTTGCTAATCTTGATCCACTAAAGTGTAAAGAGATGAGTTTTCATAGATAGTATTGAAAAATGCTTCCATATTTGGGGTAGTCACTTTCTCTCTTCACTTGGGGTACTTCTTGTTTTGCAAGGCGGAGCCAGTCTTCCAAGGTATTAAAGTCATTGCTCTCGCTCAGGGTAAGCTTTTCACACAGCAGGCAGGCCACTAAAGATGCAGAAGTCAATTCATGTACCACTAATGAAAGAATTTGAAAACATAGCTGATGTTCTGTAAAGGAAAATAAATATATATCTGATGGTTGCTCTGTAAAGTCAATAAAAAACTCTAATTTTCTGCTTAATCCCCTCTCAGTAGCAGCCCATACCCATCATTTTTGATCCTACTAAATAATTTTACTTTTTTAGTACTATTCATAACACAGGAAATTCTTTCTGTTGCTACAGATCTTATCAACCTGTTTGCTTTCTTGATCCTCCAAAAATCCTTTGAGAAAGACAATTAAACCATAACTAGTCAATGTTTTCCTCATTATAATCCTTCTAAGAAAGAAGAGCTTAGAATGGGACTTCCCTGGTGATCCAGTGGCTAAGATTCCATGCTCTCAATCCAGGGGGCCGAAGTTCAATCCCTGGTCAGGGAACTAGATCCCGTATGCCCCAACTAAGAGTCTGTATGCCTTAACTAAAAAAAAAAAAAAAAAAGAAGAAGAAGAAGATAGCACGCTGAAAATGGAAGATCCTGTATCCCACAACTAAGAACCAGTACAGCCAAATAAATATCTTTAAAAAGACGAGCTTCCTGGAAAAAAAAAAAAAGCAGGGAAAAGTAAGGGTTATTACAGTATTATAAGACAATAGACTATGATAGGAAAAGCAATTAAGAACTTCAAGAAAAGTAAACAAGCTCTAAAAAGAGATATAGTATACTACTTGACTTTTTAGTGGGAAAAAATGTAACCTGTATGAGAAGATACAGTCATAACAGGGTAACACTGGGGCATGCGGAAAGGAAGGGAGATAGTGTGAAAGAATATAGTAAATAAATGATGTATAAGGTTGTGAGAGAGAGAAACAGAAGTACAGAAAAAGAGACTCTTTTAAATTAAAGGACATTAAAGATCGTTGCATGTTCTTAGATTAGACAAGCCAGCTACAACAAAAGCTATTTGAAATATATGTATATATATGTATATGGCTGACTCATGTTGTTACACGCAGAAACCAACACAATATGGTTAAGCAGTTATTCACCAAATTAAAAAAAAAGCCATTTGAACGACAACTGGGGAAATTGTCCTGAGAAACCTAGTGAATGTGTAGTAAGTTTATATGATATTAAGAAATTTGAGGAACTTCCCTCATAGTCAGTGGTTAAGACCCCAACTTCCATTATAAGGGGCATGGGTTGGGTCCCTGGTCGGGGAGTGAAGATCCTCCGTGCTGCCTAGTGCAGCAAAAAATAAAAGAAAAATTATTGTCAAATATATAAATGTGGTATACATACACAATGGAATTTTATTAAGCCATTAAAAAAAAAATTCCAAGGAAATCCTGCCATTTTCAACAACATGAATAGACCTTCAAAGCATTATGCTAAGTGAAAGAAGTGAGACAGAGGAAAACAGATTCTGTGTTGTCTTACCCGTATGTGGAATCTAAAGCATAATCTAACCAAACAGAAACCAGACTCACAGGAAAAAAGATCAGATTTGTGGTTACCAGAGGCAGGGAATGGGAGCTGGTCATAGGTACAAATTTTCAGCTGTAATAAAAATAAATACTATAGATGTAATGTATAACATAACTAGTTAACACTCCTGAGTAATATAGGTAAAAGTTATTAAAAGAGTAAACCCTAAGATATGGCAGAAACCAACACAATATTATAAAGCAGTTATCCTCCAATTAAAAATAAATTGATATTTTAAAAAAGAGTAAACCCAAAGAGTTCTTATCACAAAGACAAAAAGTTTTTGCCCCTTTCCCTTTTTCTTTGTATTGTATCTACATGAGCGGATAGATACTGACTAAACATTGCAGTAATCATTTCACAGTATATCTAAGTCAGAGCATCATGCTGAACCCCTTAGTGAAGTATGTCAGTTATATCTCGATAAAACTAGGAGAAAATGAAAAGAATAAAATGAAATGGATGTTGTCATTTTTGTGTGTCATTGTTGCTAAGTTGTATGCGACTCTTTGTGACACCATGAACTGCAGCATGCCAGGCTTCCCTGTCCTTTCTCTCCCAGAGTTTGCTCAAACTCATGCCCATTGAGTTGATGATAGCATCCAACCATTTCATTTTCTTTCTCCCCTTTCTCCTGCCTTCAATCTTTCCCAGCATCAGGGTCTTTTCCAGTGAGTTGGCTCTTCGCATCAGGTGCCCAAAGTATTGGAGCTTCAACTTCAGCATCAATCCTTCTAATGAATATACAGGGTTGATTTCCTTTAGGATTGACTGGTTTGATCTCCATGCTGTCCAAGGGACTTTCAAGAGTCTTCACCAATATCACATTTCAAAGGCATCAGTTCTTTGGCACTCAGCCTTCTTTATAGTCCAGCTCTCATATACATACATGACTCCTGGAAAAACCACTGTTTTTGTTAGATGCACTAATAGGTTTTTTAAGATGAACTAATATTTTGGATATGCATAGTATAAAATGCCATAATTTTAATATAAACATATAAGCATTTTGAAATACTTTTACCAGTTAGAAACACATCAATATCTAGAAAATTTTTAGACTTTTCTATTTTATGTTAACGTGTATACATTACCTTGATTTTAAAATATGTTTAATTAATTTTGACACTACATCTCTGGATTTATGTCTCTCTGAATTCTAATTCCCAGATATCTTGTAGTTGAAGCTAATCTCCTCAAGAATGACTCTTGTTTTGCAAGGCTCTGAACTTTCAAAAAACAGATTTAATTATGTTCAGTGTACTTCATTTAATTAGGCAAGAATGCAGACTAACGGTTTTAAAAGGTTTTTCATTGTAAGATTGAAACAAAAAGAGATTGTGAACTAGGACGTTAAATTAACCAAGTATTCTTCCAGTGTTCTGGTTGGCTAATAGGCCTCAATCAAACTAAAAGTGCACATCCTAACTAGTTGTGATGGATTGATGGTTAATATAGCAAACGCATTGAGGATACCAAGGGGACTTCATCATTGTGATCCATGGGGTATACCATAGGCATGACCTATTTTTAAAACAGACAAAGTAATCTTATATTTTAATGATAAAATTAAGATTCTTTCATGAATTTAATGAATAAAAATACTATACTTGAGAGAAGAACACTTCCAGAAAGATATTCCACCTAAGAATGCAGTTGACACATAAGGTAGTATAGTGCAGATTTAACAGAGTGGTTGGTTGGTTCACATTTTCATTATTTAGATCTCTTTTGCGTGAGAGAGAAGATAACCAAAGTGTATGGTTTGATAGAATTTTTAAAGTAGTGTATGAATCATAGGGATAAATGAAAAGTTATCTAAAGAAAGACATCACTACATTGAGGAGAATAGCCAAACCTTTTTTTTAAACGGGAATAGCATGTTAACGGGGTGGTATTTTAATTTGATGGGGCAATATTGACATGTGACTACAAATCCACTTATTGGATACTTTTTTTTTTTTTTAGAGCTTCCATTTTTAATTTTACCTGGATACTTTTGTCATTAATAAATATGATTGTTATTGTTCCTTCATTCACAAATAATTACTGAGCATCTGTTTGCAGTATTTGAGCTAGTAGCTGAGACTGTGGAAGTAAGCAAGAAAAATGTGATTCCCTCCATCCCTTGCAGAGTTTATACTCTAGTGGGGANCAAAAAAAAAAAAAAAAAAGAAGAAGAAGAAGATAGCACGCTGAAAATGGAAGATCCTGTATCCCACAACTAAGAACCAGTACAGCCAAATAAATATCTTTAAAAAGACGAGCTTCCTGGAAAAAAAAAAAAGCAGGAAAAAGTAAGGGTTATTACAGTATTATAAGACAATAGACTATGATAGGAAAAGCAATTAAGAACTTCAAGAAAAGTAAACAAGCTCTAAAAAGAGATATAGTATACTACTTGACTTTTTAGTGGGAAAAAATGTAACCTGTATGAGAAGATACAGTCATAACAGGGTAACACTGGGGCATGCGGAAAGGAAGGGAGATATTGTGAAAGAATATAGTAAATAAATGATGTATAAGGTTGTGAGAGAGAGAAACAGAAGTACAGAAAAAGAGACTCTTTTAAATTAAAGGACATTAAAGATCGTTGCATGTTATTAGATTAGACAAGCCAGCTACAGCAAAAGCTATTTGAAATATATGTATATATATGTATATGGCTGACTCATGTTGTTACACGCAGAAACCAACACAATATGGTTAAGCAGTTATTCACCAAATTAAAAAAAAAGCCATTTGAACGACACCTGGGGAAATTGTCCTGAGAAACCTAGTGAATGTGTAGTAAGTTTATATGATATTAAGAAATTTGAGGAACTTCCCTCATAGTCAGTGGTTAAGACCCCAACTTCCATTATAAGGGGCATGGGTTGGGTCCCTGGTCGGGGAGTGAAGATCCTCCGTGCTGCCTAGTGCAGCAAAAAATAAAAGAAAAATTATTGTCAAATATATAAATGTGGTATACATACACAATGGAATTTTATTAAGCCATTAAAAAAAAAATCCAAGGAAATCCTGCCATTTTCAACAACATGAATAGACCTTCAAAGCATTATGCTAAGTGAAAGAAGTGAGACAGAGGAAAACAGATTCTGTGTTGTCTTACCCGTATGTGGAATCTAAAGCATAATAAAACCAAACAGAAACCAGACTCACAGGAAAAAAGATCAGATTTGTGGTTACCAGAGGCAGGGAATGGGAGCTGGTCATAGGTACAAATTTTCAGCTGTAATAAAAATAAATACTATAGATGTAATGTATAACATAACTAGTTAACACTCCTGAGTAATATAGGTAAAAGTTATTAAAAGAGTAAACCCTAAGATATGGCAGAAACCAACACAATATTATAAAGCAGTTATCCTCCAATTAAAAATAAATTGATATTTTAAAAAAGAGTAAACCCAAAGAGTTCTTATCACAAAGACAAAAAGTTTTTGCCCCTTTCCCTTTTTCTTTGTATTGTATCTACATGAGCGGATAGATACTGACTAAACATTGCAGTAATCATTTCACAGTATATCTAAGTCAGAGCATCATGCTGAACCCCTTAGTGAAGTATGTCAGTTATATCTCGATAAAACTAGGAGAAAATGAAAAGAATAAAATGAAATGGATGTTGTCATTTTTGTGTGTCATTGTTGCTAAGTTGTATGCGACTCTTCGTGACACCATGAACTGCAGCATGCCAGGCTTCCCTGTCCTTTCTCTCCCAGAGTTTGCTCAAACTTATGCCCATTGAGTTGATGATAGCATCCAACCATTTCATTTTCTTTCTCCCCTTTCTCCTGCCTTCAATCTTTCCCAGCATCAGGGTCTTTTCCAGTGAGTTGGCTCTTCGCATCAGGTGCCCAAAGTATTGGAGCTTCAACTTCAGCATCAATCCTTCTAATGAATATACAGGGTTGATTTCCTTTAGGATTGACTGGTTTGATCTCCATGCTGTCCAAGGGACTTTCAAGAGTCTTCACCAATATCACATTTCAAAGGCATCAGTTCTTTGGCACTCAGCCTTCTTTATAGTCCAGCTCTCATATACATACATGACTCCTGGAAAAACCACTGTTTTTGTTAGATGCACTAATAGGTTTTTTAAGATGAACTAATATTTTGGATATGCATAGTATAAAATGCCATAACTTTAATATAAACATATAAGCATTTTGAAATACTTTTACCAGTTAGAAACACATCAATATCTAGAAAATTTTTAGACTTTTCTATTTTATGTTAACGTGTATACATTACCTTGATTTTAAAATATGTTTAATTAATTTTGACACTACATCTCTGGATTTATGTCTCTCTGAATTCTAATTCCCAGATATCTTGTAGTTGAAGCTAATCTCCTCAAGAATGACTCTTGTTTTGCAAGGCTCTGAACTTTCAAAAAACAGATTTAATTATGTTCAGTGTACTTCATTTAATTAGGCAAGAATGCAGACTAACGGTTTTAAAAGGTTTTTCATTGTAAGATTGAAACAAAAAGAGATTGTGAACTAGGACGTTAAATTAACCAAGTATTCTTCCAGTGTTCTGGTTGGCTAATAGGCCTCAATCAAACTAAAAGTGCACATCCTAACTAGTTGTGATGGATTGATGGTTAATATAGCAAACGCATTGAGGATACCAAGGGGACTTCATCATTGTGATCCATGGGGTATACCATAGGCATGACCTATTTTTAAAACAGACAAAGTAATCTTATATTTTAATGATAAAATTAAGATTCTTTCATGAATTTAATGAATAAAAATACTATACTTGAGAGAAGAACACTTCCAGAAAGATATTCCACCTAAGAATGCAGTTGACACATAAGGTAGTATAGTGCAGATTTAACAGAGTGGTTGGTTGGTTCACGTTTTCATTATTTAGATCTCTTTTGCGTGAGAGAGAAGATAACCAAAGTGTATGGTTTGATAGAATTTTTAAAGTAGTGTATGAATCATAGGGATAAATGAAAAGTTATCTAAAGAAAGACATCACTACATTGAGGAGAATAGCCAAACCTTTTTTTTAAACGGGAATAGCATGTTAACGGGGTGGTATTTTAATTTGATGGGGCAATATTGACATGTGACTACAAATCCACTTATTGGATACTTTTTTTTTTTTTTAGAGCTTCCATTTTTAATTTTACCTGGATACTTTTGTCATTAATAAATATGATTGTTATTGTTCCTTCATTCACAAATAATTACTGAGCATCTGTTTGCAGTATTTGAGCTAGTAGCTGAGACTGTGGAAGTAAGCAAGAAAAATGTGATTCCCTCCATCCCTTGCAGAGTTTATACTCTAGTGGGGAGAATAGGTATCATTCAAGAAGTTAAAAGGAAACATAATCTGGGTTCCTAGGGGAGAAGCAGAGGGATGCCTTGAAAGCACAGAGTAAGGAGTGTAACCACATCACTAAAAGTATAAACCAAGTACCTCCCCTTCCTTGGGGTTGAAAATCCAAGAATAAATACCAGATCCCTGGTAACTGTGGTGGCTGCACTGGTGTAGGGGTGTCCCCGCTGAATATAGGATCCTTCTGCCCAGTGCTGTCTTCATTAACAATGCTGTTTATCTGGGAATTTTGGTGAGCTTTGTATCCCAAAGGACTCAGGGGGGTCACTTGCCAGAATGATGGCTGTGGGATGACATGGATAGTTCTTCAGACAGGTAAAGGATCTAAAATCAGCCTGCTTCCCTGGTGAATCTGCCTTCTATGCAGGAGATCCTGGTTTGGATTCCTGGATGGGGAAGATCCCCTGGAGAAGGGACAGGGTACACACTCCAGTATTCTTGGGCTTCCCCGATGGCTCAGATGGTAAAGAATCTGCCTGCAATGCGGGAGACCTGGATTTGATCCCAGAGTTGGGAAGATCCCCTGGAGGAGGGCATGGCAACCCACTCTAGTATTTTTGCCTGGACAGTCCCCATGAACAGAGGAGCCTGGTAGGCTACAGTCCATGAGGTCGCAAAGAGTCGGACGCGACTGAGTGAGCAAGCATGGGACACCACCAGCCTGAATATAGACACCAACATTGCACCATCTGTGATTCCAGCAAAGCTGGAAAGATAAATCTGGAAGTCCTGGGTTATCTCCAAGCATTTGGGTTAGGTGGATGGTGGAGGACCAGCTAAGTTAACTATGAAATTCTAACTCCAAGCAAAATATGTGTTTATCTTATGAGCCAGATTTGCATCATATTCTAAATAGTTGTTTTTTTTTTTAATTTCAGAATGTCCTCATTGTTGAGGTAAGCTGACTTTTCTTTATCCATACTTAGAAGTTGAAAGAATCTAATACTGAGTTTCTAAATATAGACCTTGTTATTGAATGCCCACTATATGCGGACTTCTCAAAATTTACAGAATAGGCGTTAACTAGAATTTGGCTTGAAATAAAAGAATGGAAGCTTTGCAATAATAGTTGTGTGGTATTTTATCCTTTTGTATCTAATGCCACCCATGTCTAAATTGGTTCTTAGATCTATTTGTGAATCAGACATTTTCACAGAAGAGAAAACTAGCCCACAGAACCAAATATTTTTTAATAGAGAAACCAAGGTTGGCTTCTCCTCACCCTTAATTCCGTGTTCTTGCTAATGACCTCTAATGACTTGAAACAATCCTCCCTTCAGCATCTAAATCATAAATAGAATCAGTGTAAAAATTTGCTACCCAGGGGAAAGCTATAATTTAATTTAATTTGTTTTTCTGTTTTTTGGTTGTTTTTTTGTTTTTTTGTTTTTTTGTTTTTTTTTTTTTAGAGAAAAGAGAAAGAAATAACGGGTCCTTTAGCCCAGCAGGCCTGTCTTATCAGCTGGCAAAAATTCAGGGGAGCTGTTTTTGTCGCGCTTTTGTTACAGTCGCCGGGGTGTGCCATATGTACGTGCCGTTCTGGCTCAGACAAAACCCTTGAGGTAGACCCTCCAGCTAAAGGCACTGCCCGACCCTGGCTAAATTCAGACCTGTTGTTTTGATAATCAGCTCCCGACAGCTGATTTCTGTCCCAGGGACAATCAACGTCGCCTGCCCATTGTGCTGTAATTGTGCAGCAGCTCATCAGCCAGGGTGAGCCTCTGCTCACGGTAGCCTCGTGCCCTCGGAGCTCACAGGCTGTCACCAGCTGCTGTCCACATACATCTCACTTCCCAGCCATCGAATCTCCTAAGTGGGGAGAGTACGTGAAGGGGGAGAGGGGGAAGCGTTTATCTGTCCATTCAGCATATGCAGACGTGCATCCCATGTCCATGAAAATTCATGCGCCCCGTTGTGTTACATTACCTCAGGGCCAAATTTACTCCTTGAATGCGCATGCATGAGTCCAAATGCACTCGATAAAGAGCCCCACATGCTCTCCAAACGCTGAATGTAGCCTTTTGACACAGCTCAAGGATTCTAGGAGGAAACAAGTCACCAACATATTCCCCGCAAACCCAGCTTCCAGAAAGAGACACCTGTCTAAAAAATATAACCAGCTCTGCTTCCTACTTGGACTCCTAATTTGATGGCAGTTCTAATTATGATGCATTATTAATAAGGACTAGACTCATCTCTCTGGATGAAAAGCCTTTTAATGCAGCCCAAAGGCATCTGGTTGAATTTGTCTGTCCTCTTTTCTAAGGATGTTGTTGGAACCGGGAGAACCATGAAAGCCTTGCTCAGTAGCATAGAGAAGTACAAGCCCAACATGATCAAGGTAGCCAGGTGAGTACCACATTCACGTCATCACTACTTCCGTCTTTCCAAATCTGCCCAAGAGGGATGCTAACAGGACGCTGGTTCCAAAGAATGCAGTCCATTCCAAACCACTAACCCTTTGCCCTAGAGCATTAGGGTTTGACCACACTGAACAAACAGCCCATTTGACAGCTAGCCTGAGAGAGAGGAAGGGGGAGAGGACATGCTTTGCTGTGTATCTGAGCCCCTTTTTCCAGTGCCTCTGTTAGCTGCTTCCAGGAGCAGCTGGCCGAGCCCCAGTGCGCACGCCCCTCTCCTTCCCTTTTATCCAGAATCTCACTAATAAGGAGCCATAGGAAGGAATTCAGGGGCTGTACTGATGCCCCACATGCTTGAGGGGGTGGGGAAAAAAAAGCACGTTTCAAATATCTGTTGCAATGATGTTCAGTTCTATTTGTAATTCACAAACGTTTTATCTGGATCACTGAAACATTTTTTTTCCTTTAATGGTAGTTTGCTGGTGAAGAGAACACCTAGGACAGATGGCTTTAGACCTGACTGTAAGTGTTGGAGGGGCGGGCTGGTTGTCGGTTGTTTTTTGGCTGGTGGTGGTGGTTTGTGTTTCAGACGCTTTCGTTTCCTAGTTGTCAGCATTCCACGTGAAACGGAAACTATAAAAGATTTGATGGTTCCATAAATGCTCTCTGTCTCCAGCAATAGAACCCTCTACAACCTGGGGTTTTCATTTTCTAATTACACCTTTCCCAGGAATTCTGTCGTATACATTGGATGTTTTTATTTTTAGGTTTTCTAAAATCTTTGCGCCTTCATTCCTAAGAACTCAGCTAAAATGGGGCTTGGGGGTTGGAGGGAGATGTCTGACTTGGATGCACGGGATTCCTGCCTTGGCCTCTGTCCCCACCCGTCTGCCCTCTCTGTGTCTCTGTTGGACGCAGAGAGACGCTGGGAAGGTTGAGGGGTTCTGCCATCTCCAGGAACTGTGAGCAGACAGTGCATAGTGCTGACCTTCAGCAAATCGGAATTTTAGCACACAAAGGGAAATCCGAGACTCTGCCCCACCACCTCCAAACACAAACATAACCACACAGAGAATTAGAGCAAATATCTCTAGATACCATCTTCACACTTCAGTTCAGACATGTGTTCTCAAGGAGTTTTCTCATCTAAAGCAGTTTCCTCCATCCTCCCCAGGATACGAATAGTTGTAATGCCAGAAAGGCTAAACAAGCTGCTTGATTATTTATTATTCTAACACTAGAGGCGATTTTTTTTTCACTTGCATAGGCAGACTTCGGCTGGATTTTTATAACTTACATTTGCACTGGGATAATTTGGCTACAGTTCTCATCAGCAAGCTGAACAAACATTAGCACGAGAAGCATGCTATGGATGGGTAATGTGCCAATGACATTGAACCAGTGGTTCTTTATTCTGAAAACAAGTTGCATTCCTGGGTGGATGTCTTAAATCTAGACAATATTAGCTCTGGCCAGATAGACCCAATAACATGTTTCTGTCTAGTTACTGGTTTGGGGAATATAATCTGAATATAGTTAGGGTCGGACAAGGTTAATAAACAGAAATCTTCTAAGGAAATAATCTAAGATACTACATAGAGAAAATTTCAACTGACGTTAAAAGACATGCACTTCAGAGATATCCAACTAGTTACAAATTTCTTGTGTCACAGCAACAGTATTAATAAAATAATAGCTAGCACTAGTAAGAGATTCAGAGAAGGCAATGGCAACCCACTCCAGTACTCTTGCCTGGAAAATCCCATGGACGGAGGAGCCTGGTAGGCTGCAGTCCATGGGGTTGCAAAGAGTCGGACACAACTGAGCGACTTCACTTTCACTTTTCACTTTCATTCATTGGAGAAGGAAATGGCAACCCACTCCAGTGTTCTTGCCTGGAGAATCTCAGGGACGGCGGAGTCTGTGGGCTGCCATCTATGGGGTTGCACAGAGTCGGACACAACTGAAGCGACTTACCAGCAGCAGCGGCAACAGCAGTAAGAGATTAATTTTTTTTAATTAAAAAATTAAAGTGTAATTGATTTACAATGTCATGTTAATTTCCTGGTGTGCAGCACAGTGCTTCAGTTATACATATATATTTGGATACATGCATGCATGCTTGGTCATGTCCAACTCTTTGCCACCCCATGGACTGTAGCCCACAAAGCTCCTCTGTCTATGGGATTTCCCAGGCAAGAATACTGGAGTGGACTGCCATTTCCTACTTCAGGAAATCTTCCAGACTCAGGGATCGAATCCCACCTCTTCTGTGTTGACAAGCGGATTCTACCACTGAGCTACCTGGAAGCCCATTTGTATACATATATATTCTGTTTTAGATTCTTGTCCCTTATAGGTTATTACAAAGTAAAAGAGTATAGTTCCCTGTGCTATACAGTAGGTCCTTACATATGGAATCTAAAAAATCAGTTGCAGATGAACTTATTTACAAAATGGAAGAAGACTCATAGACATAGAGATTTTGGTGTATCTGACTCTGTTTTAAGAGCTACAAAGAGATGAACATGTTTAATCCTCACAGCTTTCTCTAAAGTAGGTGCTATTGCTGTGCCCATTTTACAGATGATGAAACTGAACACAGCCAGGTTAAAGAGCTTGCTGGGTCACAAACCTGTAAGTGTACAGTCACTGATGAGCCCAGGCAATCTGATTACTATCGTGGCTCTACTCTTGCACTCCATCTGTAAGTAGCATCTGCAATTGCAGATATAAGGGTAGGAACTGCACTCATTTACCGGCTAGAGACCAGTCAACTCTTTCCTGGCTGTTCTCCTGACCTGCTGGTTCAAGATTCTTTTACTCCATGACAGCTTTGAAGGTTTGACCTTTGGAACCAATTTTTCCCATGCCCATTGTAGAGATTGTGTTACTCACTGTAAAGTCATCATTATCTTTACAACCATGGGTTCCTGACATTTGCTAATATTCTTTTAGCTCCTCAGAATCTTTGTTTTTTTTGTCTTTCTTCTCGGATTTCTGAGGCTTTGTACTTTGTGGTCCTTTTTCATAGTTGACTTTTTCCTCTATGCTCAGTGACACTTGTATCTTCTGACACCTTTTCTTCTGCTCTGCTTCTCCTCTTTGATTATTTTTCTCAAGAAACCTACCATTTGGAGGGATCAAACTGGCTTTCTAACAGTGACACACAATGCAGTCCTTAGAAAAACAAGTCCCTCCCCTCTAGCACTTTCTGCAAGCAGTAACCAGTTGGTTTCTCCATGTGAAAGCATCCTTGATCAGAAGGACCAACGAGGAGGTGAGTAGTTAACCACAGAGGTAACTTTCTCTGTGCTGTAAGTCCACTGGCTGTGCCAAAGTACTGTTTTGTAAAAGTAAGCAAGTACATCTCTCATTTGCAATATGTAGTAAACTAACAGAAGATTGCCCAACACTGGAAAGAATTTGAAAAATCATTGGGCTATAGGCACATTTATTCAGTTTTAAAACCTGAGGACTTAAGAATCCTTTTCAGGGACTTCCCTCATGGTCTAGTGATTAAGACTTTGCCAGGTTAGATCCCTGGTTGGGAATCTGAGATCCCACGTGCCTTACAGGCAAAAAAAAATAAAACATAAAACAGAAGCAATACTGAAACAAATTCAATAAAGGCTTTTAAAATGGTCCACATTAAAAAAATCTTTTTAAAAATTCCTTTTCAATAAATATCATCTTTCAATATAGTCATTTTTGTACTTAACCTGAGTACGTTAATGGGCTGTGGCTCAGTGGAAAAGAATCTTCCTGCAAATGCAGGAGATGTGGGTTCAATCCCTGGGTTGGAAAGATCCCCTGGAGAAGGAAATGGCAAACCCACTCCAGTATTCTTGCCTGGAAAATTCCATGGACAGAGGAGCCTGGCAGGCTACAGTCCACGGGGTCCCAAAGAATCCGATACAACTAAGCACCTGGGCACAGATGCACACTCTCATCCTGCCCTCAGTGGAGACAGAGAGTTAATTGCTATCATCTGCATTGAGGATTCAAAGACTAGCGTTAGAGTAACCTTCAGCACGTCTTCCTCAAGCTGAACAGTCCCGTCTCCTTTCGCCTTGTCTCAGGTTTTGCTTTCTAGCCCTTTATCCCGCCGAGGCACTGAGTGCAGTGGGAGGATGGCTTCTTATTGCAACAGCCTGTGCCCTGTTCACATCTTACAGCACTGGGATACCTTCTGACTGAACTGCACTTCATGCCTCTTGCAGTGTTTCCTTTGGCATGATTTCGCTGGATACTCCTTGCTTTGAAAAAGCAGCGCTATATGTCTGACTCAGGCATACTTCTTGTTCTCCACGGGGCTTCCTGAGCCCTTTCTCAGCTTTGTCTACAAGGGTTGCGGTCATTTTTCACTGTCTGTTTATTGGTCTGTCCTGTCTCCCTGAGTAGTCACTCTGGCTCAGGTCCTGCTGGATTCATCTTATGCTTCGTCACTTTTCTCACTTACTTCTGCCTAATGGAAGATCCTCACACGTTAAGTGCCAACAACAGCTTATGGTGGCTTTATATTTATGTTATTTAAATTGTGTTCTTTTTTTCCCCTTCCTCTTTCTGCTCAGATGCTGGATTTGAGATTCCAAACTTATTTGTGGTGGGTTATGCCTTAGATTACAATGAATACTTCAGAGATCTCAATGTAAGTCTTGCATGCAAATCCCTAGCCCCGTTTTCACAAGAACATTGCAGTGATACCAATTTAACAGATTCTAAAAACAGCCATAATGACGCTGCCATTTATTGAGTGTCTTCTGTGTCAGGAGTGTTCTGGCCACTTGGCATTCTTAGTCTCAGCGAATTCCCACGATGGCCCTGCAAGGTTGGTATTAGGATGATGGAAGCAGTTATGATTGTCTCTATGTTGTACGAAGGGAATAAGCAGAAAGACACCTTGCTGCTAAGTTTTCTGCATCATCATCAACTGTGTCTCCATCAACCATACTAACCGTCAATACTCAATAAACTGTTCAGTGTCAGTGCTTGAGATCTAGAAGTTTCCAGTTACAGTGGCTTGCAGCTCATAACTCTTTCCCCTTGGGAGAGATGGCGATAGACATGGACCCTCAGGTGTGTGACCCTGACCGCTGCTGAATGATCTGAAGATAGACATCTAACCCAAAGTGGACCAGTCCATCTCTCTCCCCTAGGATTTAGAAACTTAAACCAAGAGCCACAGAGACCAAAGGGTTTGGGGCGTAGGCCTGGGCTGGCTTCCGGAGCCTGCTTCTGGCTTCCGGTTGCTGCACTGCTCTGCTGTTCCTCTGCCTTGGCGAGCTACCCCAGCCTCCTACCAGTAAGAGCCCCTGCACCCGCCACCGCTTTGCTCACGCTAACCCAGCACTATTTCTGTTGCTTGCCATCAGAATGCTTCTGACACGTTTCTGGCTACCCAGAAAGGATCAAAGGAAAGTCAGTATTTGTGTTTACTACAGCTGTTTCTCTATTCACTGTAGAAGCTGTAGCTTCACCAGTAGGATACGTCTATCTCCACCACTACCTATATTCCACAACCCCCAGTATGTGTCTTGTTGTTACAGACCTACAAAGCGAGATTCAGAAAAGAGCTCAAAACTCAAACAGTGAAGAAATGTTTGTCTTAGTGGGTCTCTTTAGATTTTACAGATATCTGCATGTGTACACATATATGTGCATGTGTATGTGCATATACATAATACGTGTATATATATACATAATATTTATGTATTGTGTATATGCATAATACATACGCATATAAATACATACACATATAAATAAATACATCTCGGGTTGGCCAAAAAGTTTGTTCATCTTTTTCCATAAGATGGCCCTAGCAGCGCTTGGTTGTCTTTAACTTCATTCAAAGCAGTTTTGGTAGATTGTATTGTGACAGCTGTCATATCAATGTGCATCTTTTTTAAAAAAACATAAAAATTGGTGAATTTTTGTGTAGCCATTTTAATATTGAAGATGGAAAAAAAAAGCAACATTGTCGACATGTTATGTTTTATTACTTCAAGAAAGGTAAAGACACAACCGAAAGGCAAAAAAAAAGACTTGTGCAGTGTATGGAGAAGGTGCTGTGACTGACGAAATGTGTCTAGCGCAGTTTGCGAAGTTTCAGGCTAGAGATTTCTCGCTGGGCCATGCTCCATGGTCGAGTAGACCAGTTGAAGTTGATAGCAGTCAAATCAAGACATTAACGGAGAATAATCAGTGTTGTGCCATGCGGGAGACAGCCAACATACTCAAAATATCCAAATCAAGCGTTGAAAACCATTTGTACCAGCTTGGTTATGTAATCACTTTGGTGTTTGGGTTCCACATAAGTTTAGCAAAACAAAAAACCTTCTTGACCATATTTCCACATGTGATTCTCTATTGAAACATAATGAAAATGTTGTCTTTAAAACAAATTGTGATGGGTGATGAAAAGTGGATACTGTACAATAATGTGGAATGGAAGTGATTTGGGGGCAACCAAAGTGAGTCATCAGCAACCACACCAAATGCCAGTCTTCATCCAAAGAAGGTGATGTTGTGTATGTGGTGGGATTTGCAGGGAATCCTCTATTATAAGCTTTTTCTGGAAAACCAAACGATTCATTCCAACAAGTACTGTACCCAGTTAGACCAACTGAAAGCAGCTCTCAAACAGAAAATGCATAATCTTCCATCAGGCTAACACAAGATCTGACATGCTGCGATTCACGGGGTCGCAGAGAGTCGGACACGACTGAGCGACTGAACTGAACTGAACTGAACGCAAGATCGCATGTTTCTTTGATGACCAGGCAAAAGCTTAGCTGGGAAGTTCTGATTCATCCACTGTATGCACCAGACATTGCATCTTCGATGACTATTTATTTTGGTCTTTACAAAATTCTCTTCATGGAAAAAAAATTACAATTCCTTGGAAGGCTGTAAAAGGCACCTGCAACAGTCCTTTGCTCAGAAAGATAAAAAGTTTTGGGAAGACGGAGTTATGAAATTGCCTGAAAATGGCAGAAAGTAGTGGAACAAAACAACAAATATGTTGTTCAATAAAGTTCTTGGTGAAAACGAAAACTGTATCTTTGATTTTTACTTAAAAAACCAAAGGAACTTTTTGGCCAGCCCAATTCATACGTATTTAAATGAGTAACGAAGCAGGAGATGATATTACTGCATCCCATTTTCTGTACTTATTTTGTTAAGCGGCTGATGCATTTAAATCCTTTATTGTTTCAGCACATATGTGTGATCAATGAACATGGCAAAGAAAAATATCGAGTCTAAAGAAGTAAAATTTTACCATCACCTCGCCAGATAACATCCTACTTAACGACTACACTCAGGAAGCCAGCATGTAAAATTTGTCTCCCAGGCATCTTCACTCAGCAGGACTTAAAATGGAAAAAAAACTTTTTTAATGAACGAGCTTTCTTTTCTGAGATTATAACATAACAGAGAGTGCCAAAGGTTTTTAAGGAAAAGAAAGCAATGCTTTTATTTGACTTGTTCCAAATTAAACACTCCACCTTGTGACTCACAAGTTCAGTCCACCTTCACACCCCTGAGAAACTCCTTTTGTTTTGATAAAGTCATTATGGTTGATTACTATACCCGCACCTACTTACTCAAATATTTTTCAGTTAAGTTTTTTTTAGTACTTCATTTTGGTGATATTTCACAATCTTAAAACCAGGAAGCCTTTTCAGTGAACCTTTGAGCCCACGTACTAGGAATGCAACTGGATTCCATACTAATAAAGGAGGAAAAGGACAATTTAATATAATTTCTGTTTGCACACTTCTGACAGGCCATTATGATCTGCTTTGACAAAGCCTCTCTGAACGGCAGCGTTCAGTGCATCTTAATGATGTTATGAAATGGGCCTTTGCCCAGTGTGCTTGATTGGAGCTTCCGGTATGTGATAACGGTATGTCATGTATGCTTGGATGTACTCAAGTGTGTTTAATACTCTGAATTTTAAATAGAAAAAACACAATGGCAGCAAGGACCCTGATCTCTCAGCAGCACTCGTTTATTCATTTGAGACATGAGCAATAGCAAAATTGTGGGGGGAGGGAAAGGTGTTTTCAGTGCTTGAAACTGGGAAAGTATAAATTGTTCTTGTATATCCATCAGAGGGCCAGACACTATTATGTATTATCCTAAAGAAGAATACAGAGGCTGAATAATTTTTTTTTTAAGTGGCCTTATGAGACTGATCACATAACCCAGTGCACTACAGAAAACTAGGATACTTAAAAGTTTTTTTCTGAATAATGTTTTTTTCCATTTCCACTGTTTTATGAGAGGTGTTCTAATTTATGGGGATTTTAATTGAAAATAAACTTGAGTGCCAGTAGAGCTGTTTTTTCCTCATTTCCTAAAGGAGCAAATGCAAAAGAAATAAGCAGCCTTTGTTTGATTCTGAACTGTATGTGGTGTATTGTTATCGAGTTCCAGCTTCCTTTAAAGTAATAAAGAATAAGAAAACTTGTTATGTCTCATAACTGCTTACTGTTTTTCTTCCGCCTTCATATCTTTTATATACTTGCAGCCAATAAACTGTGTGTGAGCCAGTAGCTTAAATATACGGCTGCATACGTCTTCCCTGTGGCTTTATTTTTGTTAACCTGGAAAAAATCCAGTATGTGCACCAATATAAGCAAACGATTAAACCAGGCTTGATCTGCTGCTTTTTTTTTTCCTCCCTCTTCTTAAGCTTGTTTGTTAGAACAAGGAATTTGAGTTGTAGAAAGAAGATTTTCCTGCATATCTTTGTTCCGGTCAGAGAAGAAAATAAACCACACCCAGTTATCCCAAGGGGCCAGCAGGCAGAGGGAATTCTTTCTAGCTTTGTTCTACAGAAGAATTGGTATACAAGTTATAGGTTGAAAATTCGGTCTAACTGGCCAGTTTCTTGAACTATCAACATGAATCTTCTACATACAGTTTCCCACTATGCCACATTTATATCAGAGGACCTAAGAAAATCTAAAGATATTTGATTTTAAATATAAAATTAGCCAGAAAGTATGTATGATTGAAAGATTTTCTTGAAAATGTTGAATTTTAATAACCATCAGTATCATTTTTGAGGACTGTAGGTTTATTCAGATTAGAAAGGAAATTGATCTACTTCACAAGATTTCGAGAAGGAATTATGAGAGTTAATACTGAAAAAGAAAAATTCATTAAACACAAGAAAGGTAATCATTCCTGAAATGTTTTCCAGTCAGACAACATTTTGACAGTGTTATCCAAGAACATCATCTTGGGAAGAATATTATTTCCTTTTCTCTTGAAAACTCTAATCTGTTTAGTACCACAGAGTTTATTTAACCTAGCCCCAAAATGTAAAAGCTTATCATCTGATTAACAACCATTGCGTTTATTAATTTAGTGTTCCAAAGCTGAGTAATAAGGGGGAAAAAGTGTGTGGCATGTTTCCCTGGAAAAATCTGCATTTGGTTACAGTCAACATACTTACTAATACTTTGGGATCTTTGAAACAGATCAGAACCCCTTGTTATAAACTGGCCCTTACTGAACTGGAACATTTCACATATTGGACCAGGTACCCCCAAGCTGAACTGTGTGAGGGTCAGATCCTAATGTGTCTTTTTTTTTTTTTTTTTTAATTGAAGGATAATTGCTTTACAGAATTTTATTTTTTTTAACCTTGGATATCTTTGGGTATCACTTATTTTGCCGTGTCTCAGGCCTGCGGAGACTGAACACAGCCACCTCCTCACCTCCTGTGCCATGAACTTGGATCTGCCCAGCGGAGACAGAAGATAACCCATCCCACTTCTGAAGACCTGCTGTCATGGAAATACCGCCCCATTTTTGTAATTGAGTTACTGAGTTCTAGGAAATTTAAACCCTGAATCACACTCTCCACCCAGACGTCTGGCTAATTTGGGCAAAAAATAGCATTTGGGAGTTACCATCATAAAGTTCCTTTGGGTCCCCTGATGACATCTGAGACCTGGTGGGCCAGCAAGCTTTGTGAAGGGAAAAGAGAATCACAGGAGGGACTCTGGGAGTTGGTGCTGGGAGGTGTACAGAGTAAGGAAGGAGGATGTGGTAGGGAGGGCTGCGTGGCCCATGGGCCCAGTCATGCCCCGTGAGTGGATCTGACGCCAGCAGGAAGAGCTGTTTTCCTAGTAGTCTTCATGCTACACAGTGGGGCAGCCGGGTGGGTTCCTGCATTTCACCGAGGATCCTGGTGCAGCTTTGCCACAGGGAGGAGTCCTAGGAAGACATCTCTCTTTGAAGATCCGAAGGATTTTGCTCTTGGTAAGAGTTGGGGGAGCTCTTGGACTGAGAAGGGGGTCCACATCCAGGGTGCTTCATGAGATGTCCCCTCAAGAGACTTCATGGGCCACAGGTGTCCACAAGGGGCCAGAGCACGCCCATGACATGAGTGTTGACGGCCACATGTGAGAAAGCTCTGGGCGCCCCAGAAACATAGCAGTCACCTGGATCATGCCGTCCACAATGCTGGTGCCCTGGGTGAGGATGGCTGGCCCTGGGGCAGGGGTTGGGGGGAGGAGGGGCTGAAATCCACCCACACTGCACTTGTTCAGCCTCGGACTGTGTCAGGCTTCAGGTAAGGGTGTCTTAAAGGGGTATCTTTTACTAGTCTACCAGAAAGGAGTGCATTTTTGGTTTGTTTTTAGCAATTTCTCATCCAGGAGTGCTGAGTGCTGTGCTTAGTTGCTTGGTCATGTTTGACTCTTTGCAGCCCAAAGGGCTGTAGCCCGCCAGGCTCTTCTGTCCATGGGGATTCACCAGGCAACAATACCAGAGTGGGTTGCCATGCCCTCCAGGGCATCTTCCCAACCCAGGGATCGAGCCCAGGTCTCCCATATTGTGGTGGATTCTTTACCATCCGAGCCACCAAGGAAGCCCAAGAATACTGGAGTGGGTAAACTATCCCTTCTCCGGAGGATCTTCCCGATCCAGGGATTGAACTGGAGTCTCCTGCATTGCAGGCACATTCTTTACCAGCTGAGCTACCAGGCAAGGCTGAGGTGGCTTTTTCTGCCAGAGAGAGATTTACTCAGCAATAGGTAAGGAAAGAGACGGGATGGGTGCTGGAGTACCACATTTTCCAAGCGAGAGGAATAAGCCTGAACTAATGTTACTGTGACCTCATCCATATCCCGTTCCTAGTGGGTGTTGACTAATGAGTAATCTATGAGTAAGGATGGTGAAGTGTAGGCAACTTGTTCAAGAAATCTGGCTGTGAAGAGAAACCATAGCTAGATGGCTTTTGAAAGGTGGAAGAAGCTTGTGGGGGCTTCCCTGGAGGTCCAGTAGCTAGGAATGCTCCTGCCAGTGCAGGGGACACCAGTTGGATCCCTGGTCTGGGAAGATCCCACGTGCCGCAGAGCAGCTAAGCCTGGCCAGTCCAGTGGTTAAGACGTCTTACTCCTGCCCAGCCACCGAAGCCTGAGCTGCAGAGCCAATGCTCTGCAACAAGAGAAGCCACGGTGATGAGAAGCCCTCGAACCACAGCCAGAGAGCAGCCCTCACGTGCTGCAACTAGAGAGTCCACTCTCAGCAACAAAGACCCAGCACAGCCACACACACAGACACACAGGATGGGCTGCAGCTAGAGAGAGTCCACTCACAGCAACAAAGACCCAGCACAGCCACACACACACAGACACACAGGATGGGCTGCAGCTAGAGAGAGTCCACTCACAGCAACAAAGACCCAGCACAGCCACACACACACAGACACACAGGATGGGCTGCAGCTAGAGAGAGTCCACTCACAGCAACAAAGACCCAGCACAGCCACACACACACAGACACACAGGATGGGCTGCAGCTAGAGAGAGTCCACTCACAGCAACAAAGACCCAGCACAGCCACACACACACAGACACACAGGATGGGCTGCAGCTAGAGAGAGTCCACTCACAGCAACAAAGACCCAGCACAGCCACACACACACAGACACACAGGATGGGCTGCAGCTAGAGAGAGTCCACTCACAGCAACAAAGACCCAGCACAGCCACACACACACAGACACACAGGATGGGCTGCAGCTAGAGAGAGTCCACTCACAGCAACAAAGACCCAGCACAGCCACACACACACAGACACACAGGATGGGCTGCAGCTAGAGAGAGTCCACTCACAGCAACAAAGACCCAGCACAGCCACACACACACAGACACACAGGATGGGCTGCAGCTAGAGAGAGTCCACTCACAGCAACAAAGACCCAGCACAGCCACACACACACAGACACACAGGATGGGCTGCAGCTAGAGAGAGTCCACTCACAGCAACAAAGACCCAGCACAGCCACACACACACAGACACACAGGATGGGCTGCAGCTAGAGAGAGTCCACTCACAGCAACAAAGACCCAGCACAGCCACACACACACAGACACACAGGATGGGCTGCAGCTAGAGAGAGTCCACTCACAGCAACAAAGACCCAGCACAGCCACACACACACAGACACACAGGATGGGCTGCAGCTAGAGAGAGTCCACTCACAGCAACAAAGACCCAGCACAGCCACACACACACAGACACACAGGATGGGCTGCAGCTAGAGAGAGTCCACTCACAGCAACAAAGACCCAGCACAGCCACACACACACAGACACACAGGATGGGCTGCAGCTAGAGAGAGTCCACTCACAGCAACAAAGACCCAGCACAGCCACACACACACAGACACACAGGATGGGCTGCAGCTAGAGAGAGTCCACTCACAGCAACAAAGACCCAGCACAGCCACACACACACAGACACACAGGATGGGCTGCAGCTAGAGAGAGTCCACTCACAGCAACAAAGACCCAGCACAGCCACACACACACAGACACACAGGATGGGCTGCAGCTAGAGAGAGTCCACTCACAGCAACAAAGACCCAGCACAGCCACACACACACAGACACACAGGATGGGCTGCAGCTAGAGAGAGTCCACTCACAGCAACAAAGACCCAGCACAGCCACACACACACAGACACACAGGATGGGCTGCAGCTAGAGAGAGTCCACTCACAGCAACAAAGACCCAGCACAGCCACACACACACAGACACACAGGATGGGCTGCAACTAGAGAGAGTCCACTCACAGCAACAAAGACCCAGCACAACCACACACACACACACAGGATGGGCTGCAGCTAGAGAGAGTCCACTCACAGCAACAAAGACCCAGCACAGCCACACACACAGACACACAGGATGGGCTGCAGCTAGAGAGAGTCCACTCACAGCAACAAAGACCCAGCACAGCCACACACACAGACACACAGGATGGGCTGCAGCTAGAGAGAGTCCACTCACAGCAACAAAGACCCAGCACAGCCACACACACAGACACACAGGATGGGCTGCAGCTAGAGAGAGTCCACTCACAGCAACAAAGACCCAGCACAGCCACACACACAGACACACAGGATGGGCTGCAGCTAGAGAGAGTCCACTCACAGCAACAAAGACCCAGCACAGCCACACACACAGACACACAGGATGGGCTGCAGCTAGAGAGAGTCCACTCACAGCAACAAAGACCCAGCACAGCCACACACACAGACACACAGGATGGGCTGCAGCTAGAGAGAGTCCACTCACAGCAACAAAGACCCAGCACAGCCACACACACAGACACACAGGATGGGCTGCAGCTAGAGAGAGTCCACTCACAGCAACAAAGACCCAGCACAGCCACACACACAGACACACAGGATGGGCTGCAGCTAGAGAGAGTCCACTCACAGCAACAAAGACCCAGCACAGCCACACACACAGACACACAGGATGGGCTGCAGCTAGAGAGAGTCCACTCACAGCAACAAAGACCCAGCACAGCCACACACACAGACACACAGGATGGGCTGCAGCTAGAGAGAGTCCACTCACAGCAACAAAGACCCAGCACAGCCACACACACAGACACACAGGATGGGCTGCAGCTAGAGAGAGTCCACTCACAGCAACAAAGACCCAGCACAGCCACACACACAGACACACAGGATGGGCTGCAGCTAGAGAGAGTCCACTCACAGCAACAAAGACCCAGCACAGCCACACACACAGACACACAGGATGGGCTGCAGCTAGAGAGAGTCCACTCACAGCAACAAAGACCCAGCACACACACACACACAGACACACAGGATGGGCTGCAGCTAGAGAGAGTCCACTCACAGCAACAAAGACCCAGCACAGCCACACACACACAGACACACAGGATGGGCTGCAGCTAGAGAGAGTCCACTCACAGCAACAAAGACCCAGCACAGCCACACACACACAGACACACAGGATGGGCTGCAGCTAGAGAGAGTCCACTCACAGCAACAAAGACCCAGCACAGCCACACACACACACACACACAGGATGGGCTGCAGCTAGAGAGAGTCCACTCACAGCAACAAAGACCCAGCACAGCCACACACACAGACACACAGGATGGGCTGCAGCTAGAGAGAGTCCACTCACAGCAACAAAGACCCAGCACAGCCACACACACAGACACACAGGATGGGCTGCAGCTAGAGAGAGTCCACTCACAGCAACAAAGACCCAGCACAGCCACACACACAGACACACAGGATGGGCTGCAGCTAGAGAGAGTCCACTCACAGCAACAAAGACCCAGCACAGCCACACACACAGACACACAGGATGGGCTGCAGCTAGAGAGAGTCCACTCACAGCAACAAAGACCCAGCACAGCCACACACACAGACACACAGGATGGGCTGCAGCTAGAGAGAGTCCACTCACAGCAACAAAGACCCAGCACAGCCACACACACAGACACACAGGATGGGCTGCAGCTAGAGAGAGTCCACTCACAGCAACAAAGACCCAGCACAGCCACACACACAGACACACAGGATGGGCTGCAGCTAGAGAGAGTCCACTCACAGCAACAAAGACCCAGCACAGCCACACACACAGACACACAGGATGGGCTGCAGCTAGAGAGAGTCCACTCACAGCAACAAAGACCCAGCACAGCCACACACACAGACACACAGGATGGGCTGCAGCTAGAGAGAGTCCACTCACAGCAACAAAGACCCAGCACAGCCACACACACAGACACACAGGATGGGCTGCAGCTAGAGAGAGTCCACTCACAGCAACAAAGACCCAGCACAGCCACACACACAGACACACAGGATGGGCTGCAGCTAGAGAGAGTCCACTCACAGCAACAAAGACCCAGCACAGCCACACACACAGACACACAGGATGGGCTGCAGCTAGAGAGAGTCCACTCACAGCAACAAAGACCCAGCACACACACACACACAGACACACAGGATGGGCTGCAGCTAGAGAGAGTCCACTCACAGCAACAAAGACCCAGCACACACACACACACAGACACACAGGATGGGCTGCAGCTAGAGAGAGTCCACTCACAGCAACAAAGACCCAGCACAGCCACACACACAGACACACAGGATGGGCTGCAGCTAGAGAGAGTCCACTCAGCAACAAAGACCCAGCACACCCACACACACAGACACACAGGATGGGCTGCAGCTAGAGAGAGTCCACTCACAGCAACAAAGACCCAGCACACACACACACACAGACACACAGGATGGGCTGCAGCTAGAGAGAGTCCACTCACAGCAACAAAGACCCAGCACAGCCACACACACACACACACACAGGATGGGCTGCAGCTAGAGAGAGTCCACTCACAGCAACAAAGACCCAGCACACACACACACACAGACACACAGGATGGGCTGCAGCTAGAGAGAGTCCACTCACAGCAACAAAGACCCAGCACAGCCACACACACACAGACACACAGGATGGGCTGCAGCTAGAGAGAGTCCACTCACAGCAACAAAGACCCAGCACAGCCACACACACACAGACACACAGGATGGGCTGCAGCTAGAGAGAGTCCACTCACAGCAACAAAGACCCAGCACAGCCACACACACACAGACACACAGGATGGGCTGCAGCTAGAGAGAGTCCACTCACAGCAACAAAGACCCAGCACAGCCACACACACACAGACACACAGGATGGGCTGCAGCTAGAGAGAGTCCACTCACAGCAACAAAGACCCAGCACAGCCACACACACACAGACACACAGGATGGGCTGCAGCTAGAGAGAGTCCACTCACAGCAACAAAGACCCAGCACAGCCACACACACACAGACACACAGGATGGGCTGCAGCTAGAGAGAGTCCACTCACAGCAACAAAGACCCAGCACAGCCACACACACACAGACACACAGGATGGGCTGCAGCTAGAGAGAGTCCACTCACAGCAACAAAGACCCAGCACAGCCACACACACACAGACACACAGGATGGGCTGCAGCTAGAGAGAGTCCACTCACAGCAACAAAGACCCAGCACAGCCACACACACACAGACACACAGGATGGGCTGCAGCTAGAGAGAGTCCACTCACAGCAACAAAGACCCAGCACAGCCACACACACACAGACACACAGGATGGGCTGCAGCTAGAGAGAGTCCACTCACAGCAACAAAGACCCAGCACAGCCACACACACACAGACACACAGGATGGGCTGCAGCTAGAGAGAGTCCACTCACAGCAACAAAGACCCAGCACAGCCACACACACACAGACACACAGGATGGGCTGCAGCTAGAGAGAGTCCACTCACAGCAACAAAGACCCAGCACAGCCACACACACACAGACACACAGGATGGGCTGCAGCTAGAGAGAGTCCACTCACAGCAACAAAGACCCAGCACAGCCACCCACACACAGACACACAGGATGGGCTGCAGCTAGAGAGAGTCCACTCACAGCAACAAAGACCCAGCACAGCCACACACACGCAGACACACAGGATGGGCTGCAGCTAGAGAGAGTCCACTCACAGCAACAAAGACCCAGCACAGCCACACACACACAGACACACAGGATGGGCTGCAACTAGAGAGAGTCCACTCACAGCAACAAAGACCCAGCACAACCACACACACACACACAGGATGGGCTGCAGCTAGAGAGAGTCCACTCACAGCAACAAAGACCCAGCACAGCCACACACACACAGACACACAGGATGGGCTGCAACTAGAGAGAGTCCACTCACAGCAACAAAGACCCAGCACACACACACACACACACACAGGATGGGCTGCAGCTAGAGAGAGTCCACTCACAGCAACAAAGACCCAGCACAGCCACACACACACAGACACACAGGATGGAAGGGGCTTGCATATCTTTATTTGCTATAGAGAACAAAAAAAGCAAAATAGAGTGTATTCATTATCAACAGCTGTATAACAAATCACCCCAAAACTGAGTGGCTTAAACCAACAATAATTATTTCTTATCTTGTATGCTACCAAGAGCTAGGAGTGTGGAGAGAGCCCAGTAGGGATGGCCTGTTTCTGCTCCATGACGGTGGTTGCTTCTGCAAGAAGATGCAAAGGCTGAGGGCTAATCTGTCCAGTGTGGCAGCCTTTAGCCACGTGCAGTTACTTGAATTTAAATGAACTGAAGTTAAATTTAAGATTTACTTTTCATTCACACCATTGTAGTTGCTCCATGGCCTCTTACGATAGTAAGCACAAAAGGAAAATATCCATAATTGCAGGAAGTTCTATGGGTAGCTGTGGCAGATCTCATCTTCTGGTTTCTGAAAGTGGCCACAGCAACATATATGCCCTCTCACTTGATTTTCTCTTTTTTTGGTGGCACCGTGTGGCATGGGGGATCTACTTCCCTGACCAGGGATCGAATCTACGCCTCCTGCATCAGAAGTGAGGAGTCTTAACCACTGGACTGAAGGCCTGTCTGGTGGTTGATGTTGATTCTCAGCTAAGAATTCTGTGTGGTGTATCCATGTGGTTTGGACTTCCTCACAACATGGCGGCCAGGTCCCCAAGGCAAGTGCAGAGACAAAAGCAGGTGGAAGCTATATCGTCGCTTATGTGACAGGCTCGCTACTATCACATTCTGTGAGTCAAAGCAGATACAGGGGTTTTCCTGCATTCAAAGGGAGGGAACACAGATTGCCACCGCTCGGGACAAATAGCAGGATTTCCTGCTTTTACTGCAGGAGTTCTGGGTTTGATCCCAGTTAGGGGTACTAAGATCCCACCAGCCTTGAGATATGGCTAAATAAATAAAATGTGATTTCTTTAAAAAAGGAAAAGAATAGCAACATCATATTGTAAGAAAATCAACTGAGGGACTTCCCTGTCCAGTCCAGTGGTTAAGACTCCTCACTTCTGATGCAGGAAGCGTAGATTCGATCCCTGGTCAGGGAACTAGATCCCCCACGCCACACGGTGCCACCAAAAAAAGAGGAAATCAAGTGAGAGGGCATATATGTTGCTGTGGCCACTTTCAGAAACCAGAAGATGAGATCTGCCACAGAAAGACAATGTGTCCTCATTTCCCTACTACTAAGATTAGTGAAGGAGTTGACTATTCAGTCATAATGCATAATTGAATGTATGCCTGCTTGCACAGATTCTTAAAGATTACAAAGTACTAGCTAGCCACGTGGGAAAATATGATGAAAAGAACAGCAGGCAGTAGCACAGTAGCACACCTTGATTACAGAGAGAGACATGCATGACAGTATCTGGAATAAACTAAGAAGACTTTGAAAGAGCAGTTTTATTTCTGTTAAGGTACTTTAAGTTTGAAACATAAAAAACTGTAAAATAATTTTTTCTTGACAAGCATCCTATAGAGGTAAATTCATTTTAGTATTTCCATTTTTATACCAAAAAATTGTGTAATAATTTGGCCAAAAAAGTGATTAAGGATAGGGGTCCTTAAAAACACAATAAGATTTAAATGTAACAAGACAAACAGTTACATATATATATATATACATATATATATGTAGTTACATATATTACATATACTAGAAACAATACTCACCAAATAAATTATAAAACGACAGATAACTCAGTACTAATCTGTAAGATTTTTCAATGAAAACTTCTCTGATTTATCTATCTCCTAATATTGAAAGACAGAACTGGTTGACTGGAAAAAGAAATCAATGTAATTTTTCTTATCTTTAGTAAGAATTTTGGCTGTTATGTGAAGAATATCATCAATAGCCTGAGAAAATGACTAATAGTATATAGCTACTGAGTGATTGCACAAATCCTTATAATTGAATTCAAAAGAGATCTGTCATGAGCATAACAAAGCATCTCATGAAAGATTCAAGCCCAGACATTGAGAGTGTTGACATTTCATGAAAGATTTGGCTGCAACTATCGTGGGGCTTCCCAGGTGGCAAAGGGGTAAAGAATTCACTTGCCAGTGCAGGAGACGCAGGAGACTCAGGTTCGATCCCTGGGCCACGAAGATCTGGAGGAGGAAATGGCAACCCACTCCAGCATTCTTGCCTGGAAAATCCCGTGAACAGAGGAGCCTGTCGGGCAGCAGTCCATGGGGTAACAAAGACTTGGACGTGACTAAGTGCACACACACACACATTGTGATCAAGGGCTATGCAAGAACTTAACAGTAACTCAATGTAATTATTTAGCACAAAACTCAGAGGTAGGAATTGGCATCTCCACTTTAGAGATAAGGGAATGAGTACCAGAGAGATTAAATCGCTTACCCAGGGTCACACAGCTTTGTTCAAAACCCAGAAAAAGGGCTTGTGCCAACAGAAGACGAATAAAAGAATTTTGATCTTGTAACTCTAAGCTGTAACAAACAAGATAGACCTGAGAGGTTCCACTCTTTCAGTTAGAGGCAAAGGCATGAAATGCTGAAGCCAAAATTCCAAAGCCAAGTAATTCTGACTTCTGTATCACTGAGCTCTACTTCCAGGCCCAGCTGGTCCTTTCCAGGCCTTGCTTTCATGCATTTATAAACCCAGAGGAGACAGATAGGCCTATTAATAGAAAACTGGTAAACCTATCAGCAATAGCAAACATCAAGATGCTTATAATTAACTTGAGAAAAAGAGATGGCTTGAGATGTTTACTTGCATCAAACACTGGGCTTCTCTCTGAGTCCAGGCTGCTAAAGCTGCTCCCGTATAGAGAGGCCTCTTGGTGAAGTCAAACATCATTGAATGTATAGAAGGTTCAGGGCAGAGGTGTTCAGCAGGCAGACAATCTAGGCAAGGTCACATGGTGAGCAAGGGCTCTAAAAGGAAGTGCTGATGTCTGTGCGACGTGCAGTTCATCTGTTCCTAGTGCCATCAACAGAACGATGGTCCCCCAAAGATATCCACGCCCTCACGCCCACAGTACATTGCCACATGTGGCAAAAGGGACTTTGCAGCTGATTTTAAATTAAGGATGATAAGACAGGAAGATTATCCTGGATTGTTCAGGTGGACCCATTGTAATCATAAGGGTCTTCATTAGAGACAAGCAGAAGAGCCAGACTCAGAGAAAGATGTGATGGCAGAAGAAGAGGTCAGAGGCAAAGAAATGTGGAGATGCTCCACTGCGGGCTCTGAAGGTGGAGGAAGAGGCCATGAGCCAAGAACTGGAGGATATCTCTAGAAACTGGAACCAGCGAGGAAATGGACTGTCCCGTAGAGCTTCTAAAAGAAACACCTTGGGGATTTCCCTGGTGGCCCAATGGCTAAGAATCCACCTTGCAACACAAGGGCCTTGGGCTCAGTCCTTGGTCAGGGAACTGGGCCCATGTGCGCTGCGTGGGAGAGAGTCTGTGTACCACAATGTAAGGGCCCGCAGGACACAAGGAAGATCACGAGTGCCACAGCTAAGGCCCGAATCAGCCAAATAAATACAGGTTTTTTTTTAAAGAAAGAAGTGAAGAGGCCATGAGCCAAGAACTGGAGGATATCTCTAGAAACTGGAACCAGCGAGGAAATGGACTGTCCCCTAGAGCTTCTAAAAGAAACACCTTGGGGATTTCCCTGGTGGCCCAATGGCTAAGAATCCACCTTGCAACGCAAGGGCCTTGGGCTCAGTCCTTGGTCAGGGAACTGGGCCCATGTGCGCTGCATGGGAGAGAGTCTGTGTACCACAATGTAAGGGCCCGCAGGACACAACGAAGATCGCGAGTGCCACAGCTAAGGCCCGAATCAGCCAAATAAATACAGGTTGTTTTTTTTTAAAGAAAGAAACCTCTTGATTTAGTCTGGTCAGAGTTGTTTTGAACTTGTGGCTTCCAGAACTGCAAAATAATACATCTGTATTGTTTTAAGTCACTGAACGTGTTAAAGTTTGTTACAGCAGTCACCTGATACACCTCCTGTATACCAGTGCTGTATGGCAGGCGAAGTTTTTCTTCCACAGCCTCTACAGGGAGGCAGCACATCTAAAAATGGGGGTACCACACAAGACGACCACCACACACTACCCCCCTCCCCGCCAGCAGAGCAGGAAGAGTGATGCGTGGAGGCCTGTCTCTCCACTGGAGTCAGTGACAGGGCAGGATGAACCCAGGACGTTATTCACACATTTAAACATCCATGAGATACAGTGATTACTTACTGCAGCTGAGTATTGCTAGACCTCCTTACTTTTGAATGACATTAAAAAGTGCTGACTTTCTGCTGAACGCCTATGACTCAACACACCTGTGAAAAGCACACACCCCATCAGGGCTGAGTCTGTCTTAATGTATCGTGTGAGCCCAGCATCACGCCTGGATGACAGTGAGAAGCGCCATCACCGTTCCTGACACCATTAGATCACTTCCGGGTTGCTACGGTAGTGCTGTGCTGGGAAACGCTGCATGGACCCATCTCGTGGTGTTGCCTACGACTGGTTTGCTCCTCAGCGCCATGAAACCAGGGCAGATTCCTGAGGGCCAGCTGCTTCGTGGTGTAACAAATGCTTTTAATGCCAGTTTCACTTCATGACATCATTTCCCACCACTTGTGGACACTCACGCTCCGTGCCTGCCAGACAAGCCTGTTCGCTGCGTGTGTGGGTGGCTCTCACTGATGGCTCCTTTGTCTTTCGGCACAAAAGGTATTTATTTCCACGTTGCACGTTTTTTACTTTCTCTCTACAAATTCACAGCCCTCTTGTCTACCTCAGTAGGAAGCCAGGTGCACTTCTGTTAATAGAAGCCCTTCCCAGGTTCCACCTGATCCTCCCTTGAACTCACGTCTCCTCTGTTCTTACTGTGACTAGATTCACGAGGGAAGAGTTGAGGAAAGAGTCACGTGGTCTCTTTCGACCAGTGGTCAATTTTATGGATCGTGTGTATCCCCAGGGAAATTGTAAGCCTCGAGAGGGGAGGAATCGTGTCTTCAGTCTCCTTCCTGTTATATTTTTGCCAGGACATCAATTAGCACAGAATTTGGGCTTCAGTGAGTATTTGACAAATAGCTCTAACTTGTTTTGTTTTCTCTTTTTAAGATTTTTTGAGGTGGACTATTTTTAAAGTCTTTATTGAATTTGTTACAATACTGCCTTTTTTTTTTTTTCTTGATATAAATGGATTTTATTGAGAATTGTATTTTTTTTTTTTTACACGAACTCCCAAACATGAACCCCCCTCCCACCTCCCACCCCACATCACCCCTCCAGATCATCCCCATACACCAGCCCCAAGTGTTTTGGTTTTTAGGCCACAAGTCATGTGGGATCTTTGTTCCCTGACCAGAGATCAAACCCAGAACCCCTGCATTGGAAGGCTAAGTCTTAAACACTGAACAACCAGGGAAGCTCCTGGTCTGTTCTTTTCTGCAGGGGGAGAAAGCGGACCTTGGTTTTGCTGCAGTTTCACCCTTGAGCCCCCTGGCCCTTCACTTACAAAATGAGTCAGTAGCTAGACCATGTCTAAAGGCTCTTTCAGGTCCAGAGTCCCACGGGTATATTTCTGTCTTGAGTGATGTCCCCCAGTCTGCCTTCTCCTTTCCTGCTGCCACTATCTGACCTCTCTGAAACCCTCCCACCATCATCAGCAGTCTAGAGGCAAACTGCATGCTCACGGTCAGCCCGGCTAGCCCCAACACTCAAGAGCACTCTACGTGTGGGGCATGGCCTTCTGAACAACATGGAGGCTCTCCTTGTGTTTGAATAATTGGCAGATATGAATATAAGCAGCCTTTTGGGGTTGCCGCTCCAAATGCCTTCCCTACTCAGATTAACAAGGCTTCTTCCCCCTTCCTCTCTTGTATCTTCTCAAAGCACTGCCGGCCCCGGAAGCCCTCTCAATGCCCTCTTGAGACGTGCCTGTCTCATGCAAGAACTATGGATGCCATTCCATCACAGACATGGGGAGGAGGAGATTGCCTGCACAGGTGGCTTCACAGGAGAGGCTGGGTATGTATCTGATAAGGCAAATTATGAACTTGGGCAAGCTGGTCAACCTCGGACTTCCCTGGTGGTCCAGTTGTTAGGACTTCCCGTTTCCCCTGCAGGGGGTGCTGGTTTGATCCCCGGTCAAGGAACTAACATTCCATCATAAGCCATGCAGTATGACCAAAAGGAAAGTTGTTCACCCTCTCCATGCCTCAGTTTCCTTATCTGTAAAATGAGACCGAGAATCGTACTCACCTCATAAGGTTCTGGTGAGGGTTCAGGGAATTAGAACTAGGCCTGCTACTTAATAAGTGCTTTAGTAGCTGTTGGCTGTTGTTATTATCATCGTCATTATTTGGGAGCTATTCAAGTTAAGGCTTCTGTGGTGGCTCAGAGGTAAAGAATCCATCTGCCAGTGCTGAAGACTCGGGTTCTATCCCTGGGTCAGGAAGAGCCCCTGGAGAAGGAAATGGCAACCCATTCCAGTATTCTTGCCTGGGAAACCCCATGGACGGAGGAGCCTGTAGGGCTACAGTCCATGAAGTTGCAAAGAGTCAGACACGACTTAGTGTTCAGTTCAGTCGCTCAGTCGTGTCCAGCTCTTTGCAACCCCATGAACTGCAGCACGCCAGGCCTCCCTGTCCATCACCAACTCCCAGAGTCCATGCAGACGATGTCCATTGAGTTGATGATGCTATCCAACCATCTTTTCCTCTGTCATCCCCTTCTCCTCCTGCCCTCAATCTTTCCCAGCATCAGGGTCTTTTCAAATGAGTCAGATAATCGCATCAGGTGGCCAAAGTATTGGAGTTTCAGCTTCAACATCAGTCCTTCCAATGAACACCTAGGACTGATCTCCTTTAGCATGGACTGGTTGGATCCCTTTGCAGTCCAAGAGACTCTCAAGAGTCTTCTCCAACATCACAATTAAAAAGCATCAATTCTTCAGCACTCAGCTTTCTTTATAGTCCAACTTTCACATTCATACATGACCACTGGAAAAACCATGGCCTTGACTAGACGGACTTCATTGACAAAGTAATGTCTCTGCTTTTTAATATGCTGTCTGGGTTGGTCATAACTTTCCTTCCAAGGAGTAAGCATCTTTTAATTTCATGGATGCAATCACCATCTGCAATGATTTTGGAGCCCAGAAAAATAAAGTCAGCCACTGTTTACACTGTTTCCTCATCTATTTCCCATGAAGTGATGGGACTAGATGCCATGATCTTTGTTTTCTGAACGTTGAGCTTTAAGCCAACTTTTTCACTCTCCACTTTCTCTTTCATCAAGAGGCTTTTTAGTTCCTCTTCACTTTCTGCCATAAGCGTGGTGTCATATGCATATCTGAGGTTATTGATATTTCTCCAGGCAATCTTGATTCTAGCTTGTGCTTCTTCCAGCCTAGCATTTCTCATGATGTACTCTATAGAAGTTAAATAAGCAGGGTGACAATATACAGCCTTGATGTACTCCTTTCCCGATTTGGAACCAGTCTGTTGTCCTAGAACTAACACCCCAAAAAGATGTCCTTTTCATTATAGGAGTGCAAAAGTAAGAAGTCAAGAAACACCTGGAGTAACAGGCAAATTTGGCCTTGGAGTACAGAATGAAGCAGGGCAAAGGCTATAATAGAGTTCTGCCAAGAGAACACACCGGTCATAGCAAACACCCTTGTCCAACAACTCAAGAGAAGACTCTACACATGGACATCACCAGATGGTTGACACAGAAATCAGATTGATTATATTCTTTGCAGCCAAAGATAGAGAAGCTCTATACAGGCAGCAAAACCAAGACCAGGAGCTGACTGTGGCTCAGATCATGAACTCCTGCCAAATTCAGACTGAAATTGAAGAAAGTGGAGAAAACCACTAGACCATTCAGGTATGACCTAAATCAAATCCCTTATGACTATACAGTGGAAGTGAGAAATAGATTTAAGGGCCTAGATCTGATAGATGGAGTGCCTGATGAACTATGGACAGAGGTTTGTAGCATTGTACAGGAGACAGGAATCAAGACCATCCCCAAGAAAAAGAAATGCAAAAAAACAAAATGGCTGTCTGAGGAGGCCTTACAAATAGCTGTGAAAAGAAAGGAAGTGAAAAGCAAAGGAGAAAAGGAAAGATAAACCCATTTGAATGTAGAGTTCCAAAGAACAGCAAGGAGAGATAAGAAAGCCTTCCTCAGCAATCAATGCAAAGAAACAGAGGAAAACAACAGAATGGGAAAGACTGGAGATCTCTTCAAGAAAATTAGAGATACCAAGGGAACATTTCATGCAAAGATGGGCTCAATAAAGGACAGAAATGGCATGGACCTAACAGAAGCAGAAGATAGTAAGAAGAGGTAGCAAGAATACACAGAAGAACTATACAAAAAAGATCTTCACAACTCAGATAATCATGATGGTGTGATCACTCACCTAGAGCCAGACATCCTGGAATGTGAAGTCAAGTGGGCCTTAGGANACAACACAAGAGAAGACTCTACACATGGACATCACCAGATGGTGAATACCAAAATCAGACTGATTATATTTTTGCAGCCAGAGATAGAGAAGCTCTATACAGGCAGCAAAACCAAGACCAGGAGCTGACTGTGGCTCAGATCATGAACTCCTGCCAAATTCAGACTGAAATTGAAGAAAGTGGAGAAAACCACTAGACCATTCAGGTATGACCTAAATCAAATCCCTTATGACTATACAGTGGAAGTGAGAAATAGATTTAAGGGCCTAGATCTGATAGATGGAGTGCCTGATGAACTATGGACAGAGGTTTGTAGCATTGTACAGGAGACAGGAATCAAGACCATCCCCAAGAAAAAGAAATGCAAAAAAACAAAATGGCTGTCTGAGGAGGCCTTACAAATAGCTGTGAAAAGAAAGGAAGTGAAAAGCAAAGGAGAAAAGGAAAGATAAACCCATTTGAATGTAGAGTTCCAAAGAACAGCAAGGAGAGATAAGAAAGCCTTCCTCAGCAATCAATGCAAAGAAACAGAGGAAAACAACAGAATGGGAAAGACTGGAGATCTCTTCAAGAAAATTAGAGATACCAAGGGAACATTTCATGCAAAGATGGGCTCAATAAAGGACAGAAATGGCATGGACCTAACAGAAGCAGAAGATAGTAAGAAGAGGTAGCAAGAATACACAGAAGAACTATACAAAAAAGATCTTCACAACTCAGATAATCATGATGGTGTGATCACTCACCTAGAGCCAGACATCCTGGAATGTGAAGTCAAGTGGGCCTTAGGAAGCATCACTACAAAAAAAGCTAGTGGAGGTGATGGAATTCCAGTTGAGCTGTTTCAAATCCTGAAAGATGATGCTGTGAAAGTGCTGCACTCAGTATACCAGCAAATTTGACATATCTGGGCTGTGCTTTGCTGGAGGAGCTGGTTACCCCACATCCAAGCTAAGAGAAACCCAAATAAGACGGTAGGCCCTGAGAGAGGGCATCAGAGGGCAGACAGACTGAAACCACAATTACAGAAAACAGGCCAATCTGATCACACGGGCCACAGCCTTGTCTAACTCAGTGAAACTAAGCCATGCCGTGTGGGGCCACCCAAGATGGATGGGTCACAGTGGAGAGGTCTGACAGAATGTGGTCCACTGGAGAAGGGAATGGCAAACCACTTCATTATTCTTGCCTTGAGAACCCCGTGAACAGTATGAAAAGGCATGACTTAGTGAGTAAACAATCTGAAACCAACTCCCAGTAGGACTTTCTCCTGCAGGAGAATGGGCGCTCGGGCAGGACGCAGAGAGGTGAGGTCACAGCAGAGCCAGTTGGCCTGCTGACAAGCAGAAAAACCCAGAGAGCGTCACACCCGTGTTTTTATCAGAGATAGTGAATCACAAGCATTTCATCTCAGAAAGACTTAACACTGAAATAGCTTCTAACATCTCTCCAATGTTTTTATCACACTGTTTTATCTGGGCCTAAAAAAAAAAAAAGTTTAAATTAAATCTTCCTTTGCAGGGGGGAGAAAAGAAACATCCCAAATGCTTGTCATTTCTCTTCTTTGTCTGTGTGTCTGTCATGCCTGATGAACAACGGGCTGCTCAAATGATGTCGTCTGTGGAGGGCTCTTGGTGAGGTGGAACCAGCCTACCGAGCCTCATTCAGCCCAGTGTGAGGACAGGAAATGAGTGCATTGTTCTGAAGGCTGTTTGTTGCCCCATTGTTTCTCCGGCCCAGGCCTGTGTGGGACGGTTTGTACTCCGGCACACACAGCGGCCACTATGCCCCCTGCAGCGCCCTTCACACAGCTGTGAGCGTCTGTGCCCGAGCCAGCAGAATTTACTCAGAAAGGAGCCACACCGAGTCAGAGCCCTCTTCGTCTCTGGGAACGTCCTGGGCTCTCCCACGTTCCTCCTCCCACTTGGCTAAAAACAGGAAGCAGATTGAAGCCTGCTTGGATGTACACCCCTCTGGGCTCTTCTGAGGTGGGGCTTTTGGGTAGCAACTTCCAGCCTCTGTGTGGAATCTCCATTCACAACTTGCCGACCCGGGGTAGGGACAATGATACCCAGTGACTGGAGGTGCCTTTCCCTCAAGCTGAGGGCCTAATCACTGCAAAGCTCTGGGTCAGCAGTGGAGGGGCATCCAGCCCAGCCATTCGCACCATGATGTGGCTGTGGGTTTAGCCTGGCATGTGGCTCGACAAAACTCTGTGGTTCTTTCAGGTTCCCTTTGGCCCACCTATCAGAGGACACGCGTGTGGGTCATTGGAACAAGAAATACTGGCTCCCAGGTTGAACATGGGCAGCCAGGAAGACTGGGGCAGTGAACTCCCAGACAGACATGCAGGCTCAGCAGTTGCAGCCACCCCCTCTGTGTGTGTGGATGTGACAGCCTGCTGGCCCTCACACTGAGCCTGGGGCCAACAAGAGCAGCCCTGGAGACTTGACCATTCCGTCTTAGTCACAACGCCTACGTGGTTGGTTGATGAACACTGGTGCTTGAAGACTTGCTTGTATAACATGAACCAACCATCTGGGCTGCTCTTGGGACTGCAGTGCTGATCGTCAGAACATCTAGCACAAGGAGCCGAAAGGTAAACATCCCCATAAAGCATATGTGTGTGGATATGTATGTAAAACTGTGTGTATAGACTCCTCAGTATCAATCACTAACAAACGCAGTTTCTCAGTCTTTGCCAACAAATTTCCAAGTGGGGTATAATTTAAAACGTGAGTTAAATAAATACAGATAACATAGATGTCAGTTCAGGGCCTCAGTGGCTACATTTCCAGTTTTCACTGTTCGATGTCACCCTGTGGTTCATTCCCAGAACAAAGAAGGAAGTGAACTTGCCCACTTCCAGCCACAGAATGCTGCTTCTCTTGTTCACTAGCAGGAAAGAGTGTGAAGATATTGAAGGAAAATGCTTCCCTTGGAAGCATTCATAGGAGTCCGTCACTTCCTCCTGGGACACTTATTCTTTTTCCAGCCAGGAAAAGATTCTCTTGATAATCAGCTTACCCATTTCTTCTCCACTCTTCCCTCCCAGCTGATATTTGGAGGTTGGAAGGACAACAAAAATAACTTCACAGAGAAGACTAAGGATTACTCACTAATTATGTTCCCTTCCCACTCATCCTTCTTGCCAGACTTCAGTTTTGCCAACTTTTTAAAAAACATTAAAAAGCAGAAAGAGGAGAAGGCAGCAGAGAATGGGAACAGATGAGGCCTTAAGTCAAACGTGTTATCGTGGTCCCAGCAAGGTGTGTTCTCTCATCTAGTGATTGGCAACCTGATGTCTGCTTGCTTAAGGCCACTGTCTAATAGCAGTAGATGGATCAGCCCCTTCAGGATGGAGGATGCACCATACTAACATTAACTCTTTCATGCAATTATTGTTCTTCAGCGTATCCAGTGAAAAACAAATTTGAACAAACACAATATAAAAACCTTCAATGAAAAGAAATCTGTGAAACAAAATTCATAGGAATGAGTCACTTGTTGAAAGCATCTTTGCAAAACACTTGGGATTTCCCTGGTGGTCCGGTGGTTAAAACTCCCGGCTTCCAACGCGGAGGAACACAATTCCTGGTCAAGGAATTAAGATCCCACATACAGTGTGGCCAAAAAAAAGAAAAAGAACCACACTCTAAAGTGGAGGTCTTCAAACATTTTTGCTCACAGCTCACCTTTCTTTCCAAAGAATTTTGAAAAGCTCTGCACTCCCTCACCTGTTTTAAAGATAACTTCCACAATTTTTCCATGTAAGTATCCATGGTTGCCAAGGGTGTAATTTCCAGCAGATTGCAAATGTTAATGTTTTAAAGGAAAAGCACACATCACTTTGAAATGTGTCTGATGGAATCTAAACATGTAGACAACTTGATACTCATTTTCATCTGTTACCAAAAGAAATACATGAAAATTCTTATGTAATATCTGGAGACAGTATGTCCTTTATTTTTTTTTTCCACCTGCCATATAATTTTGTCCTAATGAAATGTACTTTTATCCTTGAAAGTCTTTGATTAGTCACACTGTTAGGCTTCTCTGCAACAAAGTAGGTTTACAAACTGTGCTTCTAGCTGGAATTTGGGAGGAGGATTGGAGATAGATTTCTGCTTCAAGGGCGTGAAGCACCCCTAGGAAAGTGCCCACCAGGTTGCTTCAGCATCGTGCTCAGTGTGAGGGGAGCAAACTGCATGGTGCCCAGGACCCAGGAGTTCCCACCAGTCCATCCCCTGTGAGCAAACGGCAGCTTCTCAGTGGGTGAGAGGAGGAGGCAAGTAAAATTTGGAAGTGCTGTTACCTCGCAAAACCCTCTGTGCGACTTCAGGAACATGGACTTCCCTGGTGGTCCAGTTGTTAAGAATCCACCCGCCAATGCAGGAGACACAGGTTCAGTCCCTGGTCTGGGAAGATCCCACATGCCGTGGGGCGACTTAGCCCCTGCACCCCAACTGCAGAAGACTGCACTCCAGAGCTGGTGCTCGGCAACAAGAGAAGCCACGCCGAGGAGAGGACCACGCGCCGCAACTGGAGAGTAGGCCCCCGCTTGCTGCAACCAAGGGAAGCCTGCCCACAGCAACGAAGACCCAGCGCAGGCAAAAACGTAAAACAACAGACTTCAGGCGCATAAGCCAGCACTAGCGTGAGAGTATGGCCTGAAAGTGGGAGAAAAGGTCTGTACCTGCTTTAGTGAGGCCAGTCCTGGGCATCGTGGACACAGTGCACCCTGGGAACAGCCTGCATACCAGCCTCTGTAGCCCGATTCTGGTGGTGGCTGCCCCATGGGGGTGGAAGAACCCACCCCAGACACAGCAGCTCTAGGGCAACATCTCCTGTGGGCAGCAGCCCCATTGGCAGGCCCACAGTGACGGCCCTGACTGGGCAGACACACCCTACCCTCAGGCGCTGCTTCCCCAGAGCAGCGTGCCTTCAGTGGCTGCCTGTGTCAGTGGCAGCTAATGGGAGCAACCTCAGCCAGGTATCAGGTCTTCTGCTCCACTGAGGTTGAGGGGCTTTGCTGCAACTTCCCGGGCAATGTCACAGATGGCCAACACAGGAAAGACTTGTTTGCAAACCCATGTGAAATACCATCTGGGTCCCCCTCGAAAACATTGGTATGAACTTTCAAGAGTCCCAAACAAAAGTACTGCTTTTCACTCAACACAGCCCTCTTTTGGCCTTGGATACTTGTGGCCTGGGCAGACTTGAGGTCTGACAGAATGTCTCCAAAACTTCCAGTAGATCCAGTAGATCATTATAAGATGAGAAGTGGCTTGGAAATAGAAGATCCTGAGATGGAGGGTATCAAGATGGCATCTGAGTTTAACCCAAAGTGCACTCCAAGCTATGAGGGTTTGCCTTTACACAAACTGGGACTTTTCCAATATGGGTGATGACCCGATCTAATTAAGAGAAAATGGTGTTAGTGTAGGTCAAATCAGTACAAAATAGTAAAGGAAAACAGAAGTTAGCCTGTTAAGGCATCCCTCCCAAATCTTACACATAAGGAGAAAGAGGGGCATTTGTTGATAATCAACTAGAAATAGAGAGATCTTGCCTGGAAAATAACCATGACCATAATGGAAGGGCACTAAGCTGAGCTTAGTTTTATTTTCGGAGTGTCTGAAATTCTCTCAATGAGAAGTCACAGAGGTGTGCCAAGTATCTTACTAATGCCAAAGTCTCCATCCTCTCCGCACAAAATAGAGGGGTTGGGCGGGAAGAGAATCTTTGTGCTCTAGGAAAGACTTCACGCTGTAAGACTGAGGCCCTACTTCTAGCAAATTACCAGAGATTCAGAATCAGTAAGCAGCTGAGCCTGGCCAAGAATGTGTTCTGAAGAGAACTTGCTGTATCCACTCTTGAGCTCCCTTTGTTTTTTTTCCCAAGAAGCTGAGAAAACCTTGGACTGTAATGGCTCTGGGCTGGGAAAGCATTCGGGTTCCTGAAAACAACTCAGCATGGGTGTGTTCACGTTCTCAGAAGCCCCTACACTCTGCCCTCCATGGACAGGTGACACCCTCAACCCCACTGTGTCAACCCCACTGAGCCTGGATGAAGTGATTCTTTGACTCTATGCCAGCAGTCCCCAACCTTTTTGGCACCAGGGACCAGTTCTGCAGAAGATAAGTTTTCCATGGACCAGGGCAGTGAGATGGTTTCAGGATGATTCAGGTGCATCACATTTCATTCAGTTCATTTCAATTCAGTTGCTCAGTTGTGTCCGACTCTTTGTGACCCCATGAACTGCAGGACGCCAGCCTTCCCTGTCCATCAACCAACTCCTGGAGCTTGCTTCAGACTCATGTCCATTGAGTCAGTGATGCCATCCAACCATCTCATCTACAGCCTTACATTTACTGTGCACTTTATTTCTATTACTATTACATCAGCTCTACCTCAGATCACCAGGCATCAGATCCCGGAGGTGGGGGACCCCTGTCCTGCAGGATCCTCACCAGGGCCTCGCACATCCTGGTGTCACCCAGACAGAGCCTGCCTGGCGAGGGGAATCTGGGAGAGGGGGTTTTGAACTAATAATCATGGGTAGCTGAAGAAGGAGGGAAGAATGGGAGTATAGGACTTCTGTGATCGGCAAAACAATTTCTTATGTACTAATGTACTCATCTGCTCTGCATAACAACACTGAGAAGTGTTTACTTTACAGATGAAGAAACCAAAGTTTATAAAGCTGTGAGAAATTGAATCGAGGTAAAGTTGGAACTTGGATCTGACAGACTCTTGCTCCTGGGCGCTCTCCAACCAATTGCAGTCCTCCACAGGGAGAGGAGTCAAGGGGAGGTCCCCTGTTCTGTATGCTGGTCTTTGGCTCCCGCGTGCAGGTCCTCCTGCCTGCCAGCCCCAGCCTTGGGCAAGGGCTCAGGGCTGCAGAGAAGCCACAGTGAAAACTCATTTCTCATGAAAACTCCTCGTCCAGACCTGGAGCTGGTCATGGACAAGTTGCATCTATTTATAGAATCAGATAAGGAAGGGGATTTCCTGAAGAGAAGGAAAAAGGAAACCTAGGGATGTCACGTGGGCACCCGAGGAGTCCCCTGGACCCTTTCTATTCACGTGTGGAATACTAACTTCATCAGGCCAACTCGAACTTTCACCTTGGAAATATTGACAACAATTTACATAGAAAAGGAACAAGGTGGGGTCTTCAAATATGAGTCTCTCATTTGTCATTTGAGGCTTGGTTGCTAAGGAATCAGTTCCATGTCTTGTGTTTGATCAACAGCTGTGACTCCAGACTGTTGGGTTTTGTTTTTCCTCTATTGAGTCTCTTTAAAACCAAAGTAACAATCCCAACATCTTTCCATTTCTAATAACAACAGCCATATTCATAGCTGCAAATTATATAGTAATTACTTCGTGGCTCAGTGATAAAGAACCCGCCTGCCAATGCAGGTGACATAAGAGACATGGGTTTGATCTCTGAGTGGGGAAGATCCCCTGGAGGAGGAAATGGCAACCCACTCCAGTATTCCTGCCTTGGAAATCCCATGGGCAGAGGAGCCTGGTGGGCTACAGTCCATGGGATTGGAAAGAGTTAGACACAATTTAGTGCTTGAGCACACACACTACTGAATTACTTTAAATCCAAAGTAACAGTCCCAACATCCTGCCATGTGAAATGGCAGCCATCATCATAACCAACAATTATATAGTACTTACAATGCATGAGATGTTATTTTAATTTTATTCCCACAATGACCCTATGATCTGGTTACTATTGTGCCCTTATTTCAGTGTATCCTCATTTCAGCATTTCATAAATGAGGAAACTGAGACATCTTGACCAAAGTCACAGGAGTAGAACCAGGATGCAAACCTCTGCAGTTTGGCCCCAGTGTAGGTATCTAACAAGTCTACAAGAGATATACTACAGTTGACCTTCAGTATCCATGGGAATTGGTTCCAGGACAACCTATTCCCCAACCCCCACCCCTGCAGATACCAAAATTTGTAGATGCTCAAGTCCCTCATATAAAATGGCTTAGTATTTGCATATAACCTGCACTTATCATCCCATACACCTTAGCTATCATCTCTAGGTTTCTTGCAATATATAATACAATGTAAATAGTTGTAAATACAATGCAAATGCTATGTAAATAGTTGCCAGTGTGTGGCAAATATTTGCTATTTGGAACTTTTTTCCAAGCATTTTTCACCTATGGTTTGTTGAATCCATGGATGCAGAACCTGGGGATATGGAGGGTTGATTGTTCTCTGAATTAGAAGGGTTTATATCAGATACCTCATCAGTAATATAGCACAGCTGTCTTAGCGTCATGATATCAGCATCTTTCTTCTTGTGCACACTCGTGTCCGACTCTTTGTGACTCCATGGACTGTAGCCCATCTGTCTCCTCTGTCCATGGGATTTCCCAGGCAAGAATACTGGAGCAGGGTGCTGTTTCTTTCTCCAGGGGATCTTCCTGACACAGGGATCAAACCTGCCTCTCCTGCATCTCTTGCATTGGGAGGCAGCTTCTTTACCATTGAGCCACCTGGGAAGCCATCTTTCTTGCCTTTGCTTAAATTGTGAAGAAAGAAAGAGAAGAAAAGAATTCAGAATCTAGTGCCCTTAAGATGAAGTAACATCTGGTCTCTACAGTTAACTATCCTAATAATCTATTTAGGTCAGATTTACAGACTGACATTCAACGTGACTCCTGGCTCTGTACTCATTGATCAAAGTATGTAAAATAGTAGATGATTTCATTGTTAGCAAGCAAAGAGGCATTGGTGAAGATAGCAATGGGTAAGACTTCAGGCAAGAGGGAAAGGCTGGAGTTGATTGCTGTCATTTATATCACTTGCTGCCGGCAGGCAAGGAGTAAAAGAGACAGGATAGTCCTAATTCTTTGCTCTGTTCGGAAACGTTTTCCCAATAACTCCTTCCATAGCAAACTATGACCATTTTTGTTTCAAAGACCCTCTCTAAAAGCTCTTTAGACTTCTGGTGAAATATAGTGAGTTTAACACAAGCCTATTCACCTAATAAAATGTCAGTTCTAGAATGTCAGGAATAAATATGTCAACGGTGCAAAAGACCAAATGGATGATATAACATCTCTTTAGATTTTAAAAAAGTGGGTAAAATGTGATGCAGAATGGAGACTCAGCCACCTAAACACCTGCAAGAGTAAACAACAAGGAACAGAGCACAGTTTGCCCCCAGGGAGCTCTAAAAAGCCTGGTCTTGAGGTCATCGAGTATTGTGGAAGGTTGGTGAGGCAAGGAACTGAAGACATGGATAAAAAACTGCATACTCAGTGCGGCCACTCTGCTTTTCTCTGTATAACCAGACAGACTGTCTACCCCCCATACATACACACGCACACACACAAACGCATGCACACGCACGAAACAAGAAATTATCTTCAATCTGAGTCTCTTGATTTAAAAGGCCTAGGGCTTCCCAGGTGACTCAGTGGTAAAAGAATTCGCTTGCCAACACAGGAGATGCAGGTTCAACCCCCAGGTTGGGAAGATCTCCTGGAAAAGAAAATGGCAAGCCACTCCAATATTCTTGCTGAAAAATTCCATGGACAGAGGAGCCTGATGGGTTACAATCCATGGGGTCGCAAAGAGTCAGACATGACTGAGTTACTAAGCACACAGCACAGCACCTCCCACAAAGGACCCAGACCAGAATCATCCCTGGGAAATTTCTGAACATCAAAAACCAAGAGAAATTCCTTAAAATGTCTAGAGGAAAAATAAAAGCATTTACATAACAAGTATCAGGCATCAAAATTACATAAAGATAGTAGCAACAAGGGGTCAATGGATCATTACCTTCAAAAAATAGGGATTTTTTTTTCTTATCAAAAACTACTATGCCCTATCCAAATCATCAGGGTCTTTTTAGATCTTGAAATCCTCAAGTGTTTTGCCTTTTGCATGTTCTTTCTCAGAAAAACATTAATTCTGTTTTTCAGAAAAATAAGGGAGAAAACCAAGAAACAGAAATTATAGGAACTGGAGGATCCAGCAGAGGATGACAGTTGGACAGACCTAGAAAGAAGTGACCTCGGTAGTAATAGGAAGGAGGGAAGGCTCCAGGGAAAAGGTCTGAATTTAAACCATAATGACAGTACTGGATTGTTTGGAAAATAGAATCCAGAGGCATATTACAGAGCTAATGGAGTAGTTAGAGTTCACGATTGTAAGAATTAAGAAAATAGTCAATAACTCCAGGAACATTTTAAAAATTTGAACAAGAAAGCAAACATAATGATGCAATTCTACTTAGCTCAGCCAAAAAAGAACCACATTTACATAATCATAATAACAAACTCCAAGTATTGATTTACTTAAAAACATAAGTAGGAAGATATAACTCAGATATAAGTTGCATTATAAATTAGAATGGGAACTGCCATTAGATTTCTAAAACAGGGTTCATAAGGTTTTTGTTTTAGTAATTTTATTATTAAAAATTTTGCTTAGTTTTTACGTTGTATTGGGACACAGCTGATTAGCAATGTTGTGACAGTTTCAGGTGAACAGCGAAGGGACTCAGCCATACCTGTACCTGTATCCATTCTCTCTCTAACTCCCCTCCCATCCAGGCTGCCACATAACACTAAACAGAGTTCCCTGTGCTATACAGCAGGCCCTTGCTGGTTATCCATTTTAAATACAGCAGTGTGTACATGTCCATCCCAAACTCCCTGTCCATCCCTTCCCCCCGTCCTTTCCCCTGGCGACCACAAGTTCCTTCTCTAAGTCTGTGAGGCTGTTTCAGCTTCGTAAGGTCATTTGTATCACTTCTTTTTAGATTCCATATATAAGGGACACCATATGATATTTCTCCTTCTCTGCCTTACTTTACTCAGTATAAGAGATTGGCATCGTAAGTTCTTTTAATAAAAGTTGAAATTAAGGGTAATTCCTTAAAAGGCAGTGTGGATGTGTCATCCCAGACATCTAGGGTGGCAAGTGCCATGTTTTTGTGTTGTTAATATCTGCAGGATTGCTACACAGAGTAAAATGAATGAAGTGAAAGAGTAACACTTATAAGACAAAATGCACAAAAGTTAGAAAAATAAAAAAGAGTTCAAAGACAAGAGAAGGTAACCTGCAGTTTATACTTGGCTTAATTACTGAAATAATGACATAACACTCTATGAGGGATTTCAAAAGATAGTTAAGGTAATTTGGAGAGTTTATTCTTATTCCATTTAAATATAGGAAGGAATGATGCTAAAGCTGAACTCCAGTACTTTGGCCACCTCATGAGAAGAGTTGACTCATTGGAAAAGACTCTGATGCTGGGAGGGATTGGGGGCAGGAGGAGAAGGGGACGACAGAGGATGAGACGGCTGGATGGCATCACTGACTCGATGAACGTGAGTCTGAGTGAACTCCAAGAGATGGTGATGAACAGGGAGGCCTGGCGTGCTGCGATTCATGGGGTCGCAAAGAGTCAGACACAACTGAGCGACTGAACTGAACTGAACTCAACTGATGTGTATAAAGGTAGCATCTTGTATATGTATACATATGCATATATATTTATAATAAGTATGTGTGTATATATATATGTATATTTTACATATATTCCAGAATGTTCACAGTGATGGATGGGTATTATGGTGTTGATACTGGTATTGTGAATGATCTGGAATTTCAGCTATGTGCTATTATTGGTATAGTTAGGAAAAAACAGTTTTAAAATGAGTTCTTTTTATAAAGACTGTGTTTTTTGTTTACTCTCCCTTTTGCATTTATAAAATTACAACATTTAGAATTGGAAGGGACAGGAGAGTAAATTAAGATGGTAAGCTGAGCACAGATTTCTAAAAATGACAGAAAGGAGATGACATGTTTAAAGTAACAAACCCACAATATAACGGAAAAATAAGAGGAGATATTCTTGGTGGACTAGAAATAAGGAATTCCTAAACAAGAGAAGACAGGCAGGATTGGAATGATAGAGGAAGATGTTTTTCAAAAAAACAAAAGTCTGTTGTAGAAGGAAGAAGTCACTGGGGAATGCGCCAAGCCTCCAACACCAAGCTTGGAGGTGGCAGTTATGAGAAGCAAGAGGGGAGGCCAGAGGCTGATGCAGAGGTAACTGGTTATAGAAATACAGTAGGAGTGGTCAGAGGGGATTAGCCCTGACCCCCTCCCAGCCTGTAGGCAGGAACAATGAATGAGAGCTTTGGAAGAATACTTGGAGACCTCCAGAATGGGGAATCTCTATACCTAGAACATTCACTGCTGGCACACCCCACCTGACAGTGTGTCCCATTTCTGCTAGAGAATAGTAGGAAGCAAGAAAGCATTCATGGGGAACTTCCCTGGTGGCCCAGTGGTCAAGACTTTACACTTCCACTGCAGGGGAAGAGGGTTCAATCCCTGACTGGGAAACTTAAGATCCCACGTGCCCGATGGTGCAGCCAAAAAGTAAAAAATTATAAAAAAAACCATTCATAGACAGGATCCAAGGAGATTCCAGCTACAATGATGAGCTTCCAGCTAAGAAAGGTCAATCATTTGAAAGCAAAACAATCCTGCAGTATCTTGAATTGTGGTACCAATCTCAAAAAGTGAAAGTACCACTGGAAAAGTGTCCTCTTCTAAGGACAGGGACCTTCTTCTTGTGAGAGAGAACGGGATATAACATCCCTGAAACCAACAGCACTTTTTTTTTTAATGGAAATTATTAAAGGCTTGGAAATAAAAACTATGTTGGTCAAAATAAGAATCTGTAGGATGGAGTCTGTATCTTCCTTCCTACTGATTTCCTGACTGCCTCTTTATGGACAGGGAGTTAATCTTATCAAGCAGTCTATTCCATTGCAGGTGAGCTCAAATTTAAAAGCTGAGCAGTTCTCTGTTAAATTGAATCTTGTCTCTTTGCTCTCAAACCCTTTGGTCCCAGGTCCTCCTCTGGAGCAAAACTAAGTTGACTTCTTCGTCTGCAAGAAAGCCTTTCAAATATTTGCAAGCATTTATTATGTCTCTCTCTTCAGTCTTCTTGTCTCCAAGCTAAAACAGTCAATTCATTCAACTGTTTTTATCTGACAGCTTCCAGATTTTCTTCTCCTGCTCTTGATTATTCTCAATACCTAGGATAGAGGCTACTTAAATCAGGTCTGGAGTAGCACAAGATGTTTCAGATGTGGCCTAATTTTCCCACAGCAATATTATTACTTCCTCTGGTTACTCAACTGCTATTAATAACATCTAAGCTGAAATGAGCATGGTGCTTTCCTTGAAGAATTCCAGGAAATGAGTAACTAGGTCTGTTTCTCTCATGTTTAATATCTGGATCTCTCTAGTAAATATTTAATAACCAAAAGTTTGGCTTCAGAGATTATACTAGATGCTGTTGGGATTTCAAGAATGAATGCCACATAGTTGCTGCCCTCTGGAAGCATACAGTTTAATAGGAAACTTAAGATACATGTGTAAATAACCTCCAATGTGGGAAAGTGTAAGAAATGGTGAAATAGGACAGATATGGAACTAGGGGATCCAAAGGAGATATATAATCTAAAAACAAAAATCTTTCCTGATAAAAATATATCTCAAGAAGCTGAGGTCAGAGTTCTCATTGCCCAGGTTCCTTGATCAGACTTTGCTTTGTGGTCTTTTCCAGGTACTAACTCAGTTCAGTCCTCGGGATGGGGTTCTTATTATTCATTTTCTGTTTTTAAAGTTTTTATTGGAGTATATTGTGCTTGTGCTCAGATGTGTCCTACTCATTGTGACCCCATGGACTGTAGCCCACTAGGCTCCTCTGTCCACAAGATTCTCCAGGCAAGAATACTGGAGTGGGTTGCCATGCCCTCCTCCAGTGGACCTTCCCCACCCAGGTATTGAATCCATATTTCCTGTGTCTCCTGCAGGTGGATTCTTTACCACTGAGCCACTGGGCCAAGAGTATAGCTGCTTTACAGTGTTGTGTTAGTTTCTACTGTACAGCGAAGTGAATCAGCCATCAGTTCAGTTCAGTTCAGTCACTCAGTCGTGTCCGACTCTTTGCGACCCCATGAGTCGCAGCACACCAGGGCTCCCTGTCCATCACCAACTCCCGGAGTNTATCTGAGGTTATTGATATTTCTCCCGGCAATCTTGATTCCAGCTTGTGTTTCTTCCAGCTCAGCATTTCTCATGATGTACTCTGCACAGAAGTTAAATCACCAGGGTGACAATATACAGCCTTGACGTACTCCTTTTCCTATTTGGAACCAGTCTGTTTTCCCATGTCCAGTTCTAACTGTTGCTTCCTGGCCTGCATACAGATTTCTCAAGAGGCAGGTCAGGTGGTCTGGTGTTCCCATCTCTTTCAGAATCAGCCATAGATATACACAGATCCCCTCTTTTTTGGATTTCCTTCCTATTTAGGTCACTATAGAGCATTGAGTAGCATCCCCTGTGCTATACAGTAGGTTCTCACTAGGTATCTGTTTTATACATAGTAGTGTATATGTGTCGACCCCAATATCCCAATTCATCCCACCACCTGTTTTCCCCCTTGCTGTCTTTTTTTAAAATTTGGGTTTTTTAAATTGAAGGATAATGGCTTTACAATACTGTATTGGTTTCTGCCATATATCAACATTAATCAGCCATCGGTATACATATGTCCCCTCCCCCTTAAACCTCCCGCCCCATCCAACTCCTCTAGGTTGTCACAGAGCACCAGGTTTGAGTTCCCTGGAAAGTGAAAATGTTAGTCATTCAGTCATGTCTGACTCTTTGAGACCCCATGGACTGTAGCTTGCCAGGCTGCTCAGTCCATGGAATTCTCCAGGCAAGAATACTGGAATGGGTTGCCCTTCACATCTCCTTTGAGTTCCCTGGATCATACAGCAAATTCCCACTGACTATTTTACATATGGTAATATATATGTTTCAGTGCTACTTTTTTTTAAGTCTTTATTGAATCTGTTACAGTATTGTTTCTATTTTATGTTTTGCTTTTTGTCCACAGGAGGCATATGGAATCTTAGCTCCTCAACCAGGGATAGAACTTGCATCCCTGCATTGGAAGGCAAAGTCTTAACCACTGGACTGCCAGGGAAGCTCCCCCTCCACCCACCTCCCTGTTGTCTTAAAAAAAAGTAAAATTAGAACTACCATGTGACCCAGAAATCCCACTCCTGAGCAAATACCCAGGGAAAGCCATAATTCCCTTTCTATTCTTATTGTTTCCTCCTAGGCTAGAAAATAGTCTGAGAGGCCTGGGTTGAAGAATGAGCCTTTCCAGTGAACTCATCTCTAGGTAAATATCCAAAAATATTGAAAGCAGGAACTCGAGTAGGTACTTGTACAACCATGTTCATTGGAGCATTATTCACAGCAGCCAAAATGTAGAGGCAACCCAAGTGTCCATCAATGAATGGATGAATAAGCAAAATGCTGAATATTTTTCAGCCTTCCCTGAAAGGACTTCCCTGGTGGCCCAGTGGTTAAAACTCCATGCTTCCACTATAAGGGGCATGGGTTCCATCCCTGGTTGTGGAACTAATATCCCACAATGCCAAAAAGTAAACTAAAAATAAATAATAGAAAAAAAATTTTAATTAAAAAGGGAAGTAATTCTGACACATGCTGAAACATGGGTGAACCTTGAATATATTATGCTAAGTGAAATGAGCCAGTTACAAAAGAACTAATACCGTATGAGTCCACCTGTATGAGGTGCCCCACAACAGTCAGTTCAGTGAAACAGAAAGCAGAATGGTTGGCAGGCAGTGGAGCAAGTGGGAATGGGGAGCTGGTGTTCAGTGAGTACAGAGTGTCAGTTTTGCTGGATGAAGAGGATTCTGGAGGTGGATGGTGGTGATGGTTATACAATAATGTGGCTTTATGTGAGGCTGCTAAACTGGACACTTACAATGACTGAAGCGGTAAGGTGGTTTTGGTAACTTATTTTATCTGTTTATTTATTTTGGCTGTGCTGGATCTTCGTTGTTGTGCATGGGCTTTCTCTAGTTGCTCTGCTCGGGCTTCTCGTTCTGGTAGCTTCTCTTGTTTGGAGCCTGGGTTCAGTAGTTGTGACACACGGGCTTAGCTGCTCCTTGGCCTGTGGGATCTTTCTAGACTAGGGATCGAACCCATGGCCCCTGCATTGGCAGGTGGATTTCTAACCACTGGACTACCAGGGAGGCCCCGAAGTGGTAAGCTTCATGTTGTGTGTCTTTTGCTACAATGAAAAAAGAGTCTGCGTCTTCTTGGGCCTTAGACATTATAGCATTCAATTCTTCATCCCTTTTCCCAACTCTGAGCCACAACTTTGCTCTTCCTTCTAAGGCCTGTGTTAACTTAGAGGTAGTCCCGACCCAGGACTGTCTCAGGGCTGCTGTAACTGTAACACTTGCTAACCAGTGTGTTCCCAGAGCAGGGACTTGTCTTCTGGGATCACAGCCAACTAACTCAGGCTAGAATCTTCTAGGGCTAGACTCTCTTGCCATGTGAGGATCTCATCTGCCCACAAACCTGCCTGGAACAGCCCGTCAGTTAGCCAAGAGCATGTTTGGCTTTGGTCTGGCCTGAGCCTGAAGTGAAGGGTCTCTGCCCCACCCCTGCCAATCTAGCATTTTCCACAGAAACTCATTTTGAAGGAGGCTCTCTGCCCAGCATCTCGTCCTCTATTCTCTGGAGAGGAACTCATCTCAGAGTTACCTACTCAGGAGACAAGCCAACAGACTTGAAAAAACTGAAACGATAGTGTCGTAAAGAGCAGTCTCTTAACTTATGTTGACAAAGGTTGTTTAACGTGATGCTTTACATTTCTTTAGTATTTGTTTACTTAGTTTATTTATTTATGATGCTTTACAGTTCACGAGAGACTGCCCACAATTCACTCAATAGGAGGCCATCAGCAGATAACCTGAGACCTTGGCTCACCTCTCAGCTGTCGAATCCTTACGAAGAAGGGTGAGTCTTTTCAGGAAAGAAGAGTTATTCATTAATCAGTAAATATTTATTTATATTGATGGGATGATTACATGGTGTGTTATAATAATAGGGTTATGATAATGAGTCTGTGATTGAGTGGAAATCCACTGGTCACAGGTCCGTAAACATTCTGCTTTTTAAAAAATATTTATTTATTTATTTATTTGGGGCTGTGCTGGGTCTTTGTTGGCGCACACAGGCTGTCTTTAGTTGCAGGGAGCAGGGGCTACTCTTAATTGACATGCACAGGCTTTTCATTCAGAAGTTGCAGTGCAACTTAGTTGCCCCAAGGCATGTGGGAGCCTCCAGGATCAGGGATGGAGCCTATGTCCCCTGCATTAACAGGATTCTTCTTCCTTGGACCACCATGGAAATCCAGCATTCTGCTTTTGTACGAAAACTGTTCACCACAATGTTATAGACCCCAAAGCAATTATATCTCCCGATATCCAGGGAGCCCACAAGGGCATCCCATGGGCTGCATTGTATCCCCTCCCTCCAAATTCATATGTTGGACTCCATATCCCTAGTACCTCAGAATCTATTTAGAGATAAGATCCTTAAGGAGATAACTAAGGTCAGATGAGGTCACTAAGGTGGGCTTCATCTGATCTGGGTAATGTCCTTATGAGAAAAGGAGATTAAGACACAGACACCCACCAAGGGAACCCCACATGAGGGCAAAGGGAGGAGACAGCTCTCTACAAGCCAGGAGAGAGGTCTTTGACACCTTGATCTTAGACTTCAAGCCTTCAGAATTATTAAGCCTAACAGAATTAAATTGCTGTTGCTTAAGCCACCCAGACTATAGTATATTGTAATGACAGCCCTAGCGGTCATACCCTCCATTACAGCCAGTCCACTCCTCTGACGTCTTCGTAATCCCATT
>SJYX01001069.1:34110-136804 GCA_006410675.1 Oreotragus oreotragus | reverse complement strand
GAAGAACTAAAGAGCCTCTTGATGAAAGTGAAAGAGGAGAGTGAAAAAGTTGGCTTAAAATTCAACATTCAGAAAACTAAGATCATGACATCTGGTCACATCACTTCATGGCAAATAGATGGAGAAACAGTGGAAACAGTGACAGATTTTATTTTTGAGGGCTCCAAAATCACTGCAGATGGTGACTGCAGCCATGAAATAAAAAGAGGCTTACTCCTTGGAAGAAACATTATGACCAAACTAGACAACATGTTAAAAAGCAGAGATATTACTTTGCCAACAAAGGTCCGTCTAGTCAAGGCTATGGTTTTTCCAGTGGTCATGTATGGATGAGAGAGTTGGACTATAAAGAAAGCTGAGCACCAAAGAATTGATGCTTTTGAACTGTGGTGTTGGAAAAGACTCTTGAGAATCCCTTGGACTGCAAGGAGATCCAACCAGTCCATCCTAAAGGAGATCAGTCCTGAATGTTCATTGGAAGGACTGATGCTGAAGCTGAAACTCCAGTGTTTTGGCCACCTGATGCAAAGAACTGACTCAGTGGAAAAGAACCTGATGCTGGGAAAGATTGAAAGCAGGAGAAGGGGACGGCAGAGGATGAGATGGTTGGATGGCATCACCAACTCAAAGAACATGAGTTTGAGTAAACTCTGGGACTTGATGATGGACAGGGAGGCTTGGCGTGCTGCAGTCCATGAGGTCGCAAAGAGTCGGACACGACTGAGCCACTGAACTGAACTGAACTGAAGGCAAAACTACTTCTCTACTCACCACATTCTGATCTCCAGATGGGTGGAGCTTCCCCTCAATAGTAGGTATTTGCGACAGTACCTACTTGAGGTTGGTACAGACCACATAGGTTCCAGGCTCAGTCCACTAGACTGCCCCCCACCCCCATTTCAGATGCCAATCAAAAGTAGTGGGTCCCCAATGATAGTAAAGCAATCAAAGAGGTAAAATGTTAAGATCTTATCATTAAAAAATAGTCATGAGGTGAAAGTGAAAGTGTCTGTCACTCAATCCTGTCCGATTCTTTGCGACCCCATGGACTGTATGTAGCCTGCCAGGTTCCTCTGTCCAAAAAGAGTGGATATATGTATATGTATTACTTTGCTGTACACCTGAAACTAACACAACGTTTTAAATCAACTATATTCCCAGAAAACTTTTTAAATCAACTATATTCCCAGAAAACTTTTTTTAAAAGTTGTGAGGTGGGGAGAGGGCCAGGTTAGGAGACTGTGATTAACTTAGACACTGAGAAGTAAGTGAAAGTGTTAGTCACTCAGTCTCCTTCAACTCTGCAACCAGGCTGTAGCCTGCCAGGTTCCTCTGGCCATAGAGTTCTCCAGGCAAGAATACTGGAGTGGGGAGCCATTCCCTTCTCCAGGGAATCTTCCTGACCCAGGGATTAAACCTGGGTCTCCTACATTGCAGGCAGATTCTTTACTGTCTGAGCCACCAGGGAAGACCTAAATATATGCTGCTGCTGCTGCTAAGTCACTTCAGTCGTGTCCGACTCTGTAGAATCCCATAGACGGCAGCCCACTAGGCTCCCCTGTCCCTGGGATTCCCCAGGCAAGAACACCGGAGTGCGTTGCCATTTCCTTCTCCAATGCATGAAAGTGAAAAGTGAAAATGAAGTCGCTCAGTCGAGTCTGACTCTTAGCGACCCCATGGACTGCAGCCTACCAAGCTCCTCAGTCCATGGGATTTTCCAGGCAAGAGTATTGGAGTGGGGTGCTATTGCCTTCTCCGAAATATATGCTACTCTATATAAAATAGCTAATAAAGACCTACTGAAGGAAATGGCAACCCACTCCCGTGTTCTTGCCTGGAAAATCCCAGGGATGGGGGAGCCTGGTGGGCTGCCGTCCATGGGGTCGCACAGAGTCGAACATGACTGAAGCGACTTAGCAGTATAGCACAGAGAACTCTGCTCAATACTCTGTAATGACCTATATAGGAAAAGAATCTAGAAAAGAGTAGATATATGTGTAGGTATTACTGACTCATTTTGCTATACACCTGAAACACAACATTGTAAATCAACTGTACTCCAATAAAAAAAATTTTTTTAATAAAACTTGAAAAAAAATTTTAAACTAAAGCAATGGGTCCCCCAGGTAACCCATACTTTTATCCAACCTGGCTACAGATCAGTTCCATGTCCCCCTCCTCGGGTTCAATAATTTGCTAGTTTGCCCCATAATACTCGAGGAAAACACTTTTATTTACTATTTCTAGTTTATTATGGAGGATGCGATAAAGGATGCAGATGAACAGCCAGTGATAGCAGTACCTAGGGTAGGGTGGGGTCTGCAAGGGTCCTAAATATTGGAGGCTCTGTCCCTGCAGAGATGGACAACATCCTCCTGGAACAAGGATGCCTCCCCCAAATTGGGGGTTGCTGTTGTCATTCAGTTGCTCAGTTGTGTCCTACTCTTTGTGATCCATGAACTGTAGCATGTCAGGTATCCTGTTGTTCACCACTTCCTGGAGCTTGCTCAAACTCATGTCCATCAAGTTGGTGATGCCATCCAACCATCTTATCCCCTGTCATGCTCTTCTTCTCTGGCCTTCAATCTTTTCCAGCATCAGGGTCTTTTCTAGTGAGTCGGCTCTTCACATCAGGTGGCCAAAGTATTGGAGCCTGAGCTTGAACTTCAGCATCAGTCCTTCAAATGAATATTGAGGATTGATTTCCTTTAGGATTGACATCTCCTTGCAGTCCAAGGGACTCTCAAGAGTCTCCAACACCACAGTTCAAAACCATCAATTCTTTGGTGCTCAGCCTTCCTTATGGTCCAACTCTCACATTCATACACAACTACTGGAAAAGCCATAGCTTTGACTGTATGAACATTTGTTGGCAAAGTAATGTCTCTGTTTTGTAATATGTTGTCTAGGTTGGTCACAGTTTTTCTTCCAAGGAGCAAGCGTCTTTTAATTTCATGGCTGCAATCACCATCTGCAGTGATTTTGGAGCCCAAGAAAATAAACCTGGGTGATGCAGTGGAAATTTTAAGGCTCTAATGACACCACTAGTTCTTTCAAAGGATGGGTGCTTTATTAGTATAAACCCCTGGGTTGGGAAGATCCCTGGAGAAGGGAAAGGCTACCCATTCCAGTATTCTGGCCTAGAGAATTCCATGGACTATAGTCCATGGGGTTGCAGAGTCGGATGCGACAGAATGATTTTCACTTTCACTTTCTTTTCCCGTAAGGTTGAAAGGGTCTTGTTATGAATAACGAGGGACATTCCCTTCACCATTATCACTAAAGAAATTTCAAAGATTTTAGGAACTCTGTGCCAGAGATGAAGACCAAATACATATTGTACTATCACACCAGGCTTCCCTGGTGGCTCAGCTGATAAGGAATCCACCTGCAATTTGGGAAACCTGAGTTCAGTCCCTGGGTTGGGAATGTACTTTGGAGAAGGGAACGGCAACCCACTCCAGTACTTTGCCTGGAGAATCCCTTGGACAGAGGAGCCTGGCAGGCTGCATACAGTTCTACAGATAGTGACTGCAGCCATGAAATTACAGGATGCTTGCTCCTTGGAAGAGAAGCCGCGACCAACCTAGACAGCTTGTTAAAAACCAGAGGCACTACTTTGCCAACAGAGGTCTGTATAGTCAAAGCTATGGTTTTTCCAGTAGTCATGTATAGATATGAGTTGGACTATAAAGAAAGTTGAGCACTGAAGAATTGATGCTTTTCAACTGTGGTGTTGGAGAAGACTCTTGAGAGTCCCTTGGACTGCAAGGAGATCCAACCAGTCCATCCTAAAGGAGATCAGTCCTAAATATTCATTAGAAGGACTGATGTTGAAGCTGAAGCTCCAATACTCTGGCCACCTGATGTGAAGAACTGACTCACTGGAAAAAAGCCCTGAGGCTGAGCAAGATTGAAGGCAGAAGAAGGGGACGACAGAGGATGAGATGGTTGGATGGTATCACCCACTTGATGGACGTGAGTTTGAGCAAGCTCCGGGAGTTGATTGGAAAAGGCAATGGCAACCCGCTCCAGTACTTTGCCTGGAGAATCCCATGGACGGAGGAGCCTGGTGGGCTGCTGTCTATGGGGTTGCACAGAGTCGGACAAGACTGAAGCGATGACTTAGCAGCAGCAGCAGCAGCGGGAGTTGGTGATGAACAGGGAAGCCTGGCATGCTGCTGGCCATGGGCCTGTACAGAGTTGGACACAACTGAGCGACTGAACTGAAGTGATACTATCACGTCATCACTCCCTAGGGCCACCCTCCCCTGCCATGCACACCTGCATTTGTCTAATTCTAGCTCTATAATTGGAAATCCTCCAGCCTCATCTTTATCCGATCCTCTAGCCATTCGACAGTGGTTTGCATAACAGAGGACTACTATCAAGCTGGGAAATCTGATGGTGTATTTAATTGTCTTGTTATCAGGGTAGATTATCCCACAATGAGACCATTTCTAGACACAGACTCAAGTATAGTTTGAACTGTGCAGATGAAATACTGTCCTGAATTACGAGATTCATTTATTTCCCAACAAATATGATTTGAAGCTCTATTTCTGGCATTGAACCTCTGTTTTAACTTGCTAAGTAGTGTCAAATTCTCTGTGACCCTGTGAACCGTAGCTTACCAGGCTCCTCTGTCCATGGAATTCTCCAGGCAAGAATACTGGCGTGAGTTGTCATTTCCTTCTCCAGGGGATCTTCCTGACCCAGGTCTCCTGCTTTGTAGGCAGATTCTTCACAGTCTGAGCCATGGGAGAAGCCCGTGTCTTGCATAAAGATCCCTAAGGTCACATTTCTCTCCTCCCTGGGGACCACAAAAGCTCACAAAGCCAGGCATTACTACCAAGATGCTTCAATGTCATGAGCACAAGAACCTGAGTGATTCATGCTGGCTGTATTCTGGCACTATTTATATAACTATAATTCAGCATAACGAAAGCCACAAATGCAAGCCACAGGTGCAATTTAAATTTCCAGATAGGGACTTCCCTGGTGGTCCAGTGGTTAAGACCCTACACACTTCCACTGTAGGCTCTGCAGGCTTCCTGGTCAGGGGACGTAAGATCCCACATGCCATGTGGCCTATTTAAATAAAATATTTTAGTAGCTACATTAAAAAATTTTTTTATTGGAATATAGTTGCTTCACAATGTCGTGTTATTTTCAGGTGCACAGTAAAGTGAATCAGCTGTTCAAATACTCACATACATCCTTTTTCAGATTCTTTTCCCATATAGGTTATTACAGAATATTGAGTAGGGTTCCCTGTGCCATACAGTAGGTCCTTACTAGTTATCTATTTTATTTTTTGGCCGCACCTCACAGCTTGTGGGATCTCAGTTCCCTAACCAGGGGTTGAACCTTGGCCACAGCAGTGAAAACACTAAAAACTAACCACTAGACCACCAGAGAACTAAGTCCCTATCTATTTGATATATAATAGGGAGTATATGTTATCCCAATCTTCTGATTTATCACTTCCCCCCATACTTCCCCTATGGTAACCATAAATTTCATTTTGAAATCTGTGAGTCTGTTTCTATTTTGTATATAACTTCATTTATATAATTTTTAATATTCAGTTCAGTTCAGTCGCTCAGTCCTGTCTGACTCTGAGATCCCATGAATTGCAGCACGCCAGGCCTCCCTGTCCATCACCAACTCCCGGAGTTCACTCAGACTCATGTCCATCGAGTCCGTGATGCCATCCAGCCATCTCATCCTCTGTCGTCCCCTTCTCCTCCTGCCCCCAATCCCTTCCAGCATCAGTCTTTTCCAATGAGTCAACTCTTTGCATGAGGTGGCCAAAGTACTGGAGTTTATCCTTCAGAATGGACTGGTTGGATCTCCTTGCAGTCCAAGGGACTCTCAAGAGTCTTCTCCAATACCACTTCATTTATATAATAATATAAATATAATTTATATATAAAATTTATATAATTTTATACAATTTCATTTATATAATTTTTAATATGATTCCACATATATGTGATACCCTATATTTGTTTTTCTCTGTCTTACTTCAGTCAGTGTGATAATCTCTAGTTCTATCAATGTTGCTGCAATTGGCATGGTTTCGTTCTTTTTTATGGCTAACATCCCATTGTATATATGTACCATTTCTTCTTTATCCATTCATCTGTCGATGGACACTCAGGTTGCTTCCATGTCTTGGCTATTGTGACCAGTGCTACTGTGAATATTGGGGTGCATGGATCTTTATTTTAAAAAGATGTGTGCTCTTGCAAAATGATGCACCACACATATTAGCACACTAAAATGAGTGATGTTATCATTTCTCCTTCTGGTCCCTACTTTCTCACCCAGCACTGATGCTGTGGCTCATGGCTACATTGTCTTTCAGGATGTGGAATCCCGGCTTTTGACTTGTTCTCTCTCCCAGCTAGGCCAGCCAGCAGGCCTCCAGATAATGTCACAATGACTAGCCTCAAACTGTCTTCTGGAGACCACTGTGAGATTTTCTTTGCAATATAAATATTCCCAGGAGCAATACTCTCCACTGATAAGTTCATTTAATGTCACCTGTGGTCTCACATGGCGTGGTATGCCTGTTGTCTCTGGGGAACTGCGGGTCTTAACTATGGGGAACATTTGTTCCTGAATGTTGGCTGCTGCTGCTGCTGCTGCTAAGTCACTTCAGCAGTGTCTGACTCTGTGCGACCCCATAGACAGCAGCCCACCAGGGTCCACCGTCCCTGGGATTCTCCAGGCAAGAACACTGGAGTGGGTTGCCATTTCCTCATTTCCTTCTCCAATGCATGAAAGTGAAAGGTGAAAGTGAAGTCGCTTAGTCGTGTCCGACTCTTGGAGACCCCATGGACTGCAGTCCACCAGGCTCCTCCGTCCATGGGATTTTCCAGGCAGGAGGACTGGAGTGGGGTGCCATTGCCATGCTAAGGAAATAATTTTTAACACCCATGAAAGCATCTCAGTTCAGGGTGGGGTGGAGAGCCGTACATCAGTTGCTATACCCTGCTAGCATTGCCTGAATTAGCAAATAAAAATAAAGGACACCCCATTGAATTTGAATTTCAGATAAGCAACAGCTCTTTTTTTTTTTTTCCCCTTTGTTGTAAGTGTGTCCTAAATACTGCAGGGCACACACACATACTAAAAAAGCATTTGTTGTCTATCTGACAAATAGACAGGTATCTTGTATTTTACCTGGCAACCCTACCTCCAGTTAAACAATTAAATTCAAGATGGTATGGCCACTCTTCAGACTGGGGAAGAGAATCATGGAATCAGCATGACATGTCAGGATTGGGAAAACTGCACACAGGCTTGGTTGGAAGTAATGAAATATATTTAAGAAGTCTGTACACAAAAATTACAATAAACATTTATTAAGATGTTATTTCACAATATTTTAATTCTGTTCTGAAATTGGTCTACAAATATCTCTACATAACACCAAAGCCAGTGATTTAATAAGAGAAATGTACGGATTGCTTTGCCAAAAAAATAAGCCTTATACATTTATGCCTATTTATGATATTTGTAGAATCAGTTTCCCAAGCTCATGAAACTAAAGTGAGCACACGCCACATAGGCACACGCACACACCACTATATTAAAATCAGATGGATTCAGAGTATCAAATTAAATGCCATGTAAAATGTATAACCAGATACACGAAATGTGAAGTTGACTCGTGAATACACTGTGGATCATGGGTACCATACCTCACAAATAAGATTTCCAGTTGAGAAGAGGGAAATAAGTGCTAAGCTGGATTTTAAGTGAGCGCTAATCACCACCACCATCACAAAGAAATCAATTTAATTACAGTATTCAAAGAGTTAACACACATGCAGATATTAAATTGACACTACAATAAAATCTTTAAATCTGCAAAAAGACATTAGAACATATGGTTGATAACACCACTAGCTGCCACAGATTTTCAGTAGATGGTGCAAAGGGCAATCAGGTTTTCATACCACCACCAGGGAAACACTGGTCCTGGTGTATCTCCTACTTATCAAGGAATCAGTGAAGAGCAGCATGCAGATTTCAGTAGGCTGGACAAGCTTTGTTTATTCCAGATCCTATTTATCACATTAATGGTTGTCCAAGTCTAACTTGAAGGCTACTGTGTTAGATCCTGCAAAAGTATATGTTTCTATTATTCACAATAAGGAGCAATGGTTGAAGTATTCAAATGGCCATAAACAAAAATGTTGCAGAATGGTGATATATTATCCAAAAAAGGTTGGGGGAGGCGGGTGACACCTTTAGGTCTTGGAAATTCCTTCTATTTTTTTGGCCATGCTACTTCCCCCATCAGGGACTGAACCCATGTTCCCTGCATTGGAAGGGAAGGATGGAGTCTCAACCACTGGACTGCCAGGGAAGTCCCCAACAATTCCTGTTAAAGTGAGCGAGATGGATGGCTGTGTGTGTGCTCAGCTGCGTCCCCTTTGTGACCCCATGGACTGTAGCCTACCAGGCTTCTCTGTCCATGGGATTTTCCAGGCAAGAATACTGGAGTGGGTTGCATTTCTTACCCCAGGGGATCTTGCTGAACCAGGGATCGAACCTGCAACTCTTGCATCTCCTGCACTGGCAAGAGGATTCTTTACCACTAAGCCACTAGGGAAGCCCCCATACTACACTTGGTCTTAGCCAAAAGGCCGAGAAATGATGGCAAGAGCTGGCTCTTTGGTTCAGTCAGTCAATTCAAAACCCATTGAAGAAGTGATCAGGTATCAACCTATAAGGCAGATAGCCTTCCTCAAAAGCATCTTAAGAAGTAGCAGAGGGAATTCTTTGGCAGTCCAGTGGTTAGGATGCCATGCTTTCACTGCAGAGGACCCAAGTTCCATCCTTGGGTGGGAAACTAAGGTCCCATGAGCTATGCAGTGCAGCCGGAAAAAAAAAGGGGGGGCGGGGGACAAAGTGTAGCAGGAAGCAAGAGGATGAACTAAAGCAGGATTCCCGGATGTAGCAGGAAGCAAGAGGATGAACTAAAGCAGGATCCCGGTAGTGAGGTGTCTTGTCCATGTTTCAGATTTTGCACTGGACGTCTGACGTGGTCTTCCTAACCTCTCTAGAAGGCTACTGAAACACCACCAAAGTGGTTTGCATCTTCCCCACAAGCCAGTCCTGGTGGGTGGCTGTACAAAAGTCCTTTCACAACCCTCCCAAGTACTGACGCCACCCTGCACGTTCACCCTTAGTGCCAACAGGCAACGTCTCCAACTAGCTACTCCCCGCCAGTCAGCAGGCATAGACCCTGCTCTCCTGTCGGCTTCTTGAGCCCACGTGTGACAGGCTTCCTGTGGTCTTGAGAGGCATGGTATACCTTTCATCTCCAGGCAACTATGGGTATNGTGCCAACAGGCAACGTCTCCAACTAGCTACTCCCCGCCAGTCAGCAGGCATAGACCCTGCTCTCCTGTCAGCTTCTTGAGCCCATGTGTGACAGGCTTCCTGTGGTCTTGAGAGGCATGGTATACCTTTCATCTCCAGGCAACTATGGGTATTCCAAATCTCTTTCAAAGGCATTAACCTCTCCATGATGTCACTCAGTCCCCTTCATAAATTAAAGACCCTAGCACAATTCACAAGGCCAGTTTTCAGGAAATTCTGTTGTTGCATTTTGCTACAAGAAATGATAGGGGGTTTTAAAAAAAAAAGGCAAGCAAACAAAAAAAAACCAGAAGGCAAGTAATGCTGATTGGCATTGGAAAATACAAAAATCGAAAATAGGAAAGGCTGATGTGCCACAAAAGCATCTTTGCCAGGATGTCAAGGAAGCGATTGCTCCAAACATGCTACAAGAAATGATAGGGGGTTTTAAAAAAAAAAGGCAAGCAAACAAAAAAAAACCAGAAGGCAAGTAATGCTGATTGGCATTGGAAAATACAAAAATCGAAAATAGGAAAGGCTGATGTGCCACAAAAGCATCTTTGCCAGGATGTCAAGGAAGCGATTGCTCCAAACATCCATGGAAATCCAGCAAGTTGGAGATAACAAATCCTTTTTCTTTTCTGGGCTCTTTTCTGCTCTTGGTATTTACTGCGATATAGAAGCATTGGAAAATTAACACTGATGAACTTGAAGATATCTAAAAAACTGAGTTCTAACTATAAGAGAGATTCACAGTAGTTTTCGTCAGGATGTTTTCATATCACACTGAATGATATGTTATACTAGTATATTCTACAGCCCTGAAGATATAAAAAAACTTCTCTTCAAGGTATAAGATATGATACAAAAATACATTTCTCATGTACAAAAAGAGAGAAAAAAGGAGATGAGGGGTACTGAGGGAGGTCAATTATCCTACAAGCTTCCATGGAAAGAAGAAAAAAAAAAATCCAAACTAAGAGAACGCCCAAGCAAAAGTCAAATTTATGCATTAAAAGACAGGAGTTATGCATATCAAACCTCCATGACTTCCGTTAGAATTTCAAGGACTATTCTACCCTGAAGTGATACTCTTAAGGAACTAATTAACTTTTGTTAAAAATAAAGACGTCTTTCATTTGGGTGTATCAGACTGCTCAACCGGCTTCATAGCCTACACTTAGCCAATCCAGAAAACAAGGTGCATATTATTTTAAATATTTATTTATTCACATATTTGGTTGCATTGGGTCTTAGTTGCGACACATGGGCTTAGTTGCCTCACAGCAAGTGGAATCTTCCTGGATCAGTGATTGAACCCATGTCCTTGCATTGCCAGGCAGATTCTCAACCCCTGGGCCACAGGGAAATCCCAAGGTGTATATACTCTTAACAATAATTTCCAGTTGATGATGAGGCCTCAGTCTACCACTACCCAGATATATGAGCCTTCCTCAGTTTACTAGACGTTAAAATGACTTTTCTGCCAGGGTCTCAAGACAGCACAGTTCCATCAGGTTTCCAGGTGTGAGGGTGGGTGAGAGAAGGGTGGATGCTGTACCCACACAGTAATTTAAAACTTAAAATCTTTGTGCAGAGAATGTCAATTATCCACTGCCCAACATGAGCAAAGCAAACACCCAGACATGCCAGAAACATAGAAGCCAAATGCACAAGGGGAAAGAAGGCAAACACGACCTCCGTGGAGTTCTCTACACCCTGTGTGAAAACAGATCTGTCTCTAAGTATCTGCTGCTGCGGCTGCTGCTAAGTCACTTCAGTCGTGTCCGACTCTGTGCAACGCCATAGATGGCAGCCCACCAGGCTCCAGGGGAGCCTGGTGGGCTGCCGTCCATGGGGTCGCACAGAGTCGGACACGACTGAAGCGACTTAGCAGTATAGCACAGAGAACTCTGCTCAATACTCTGTAATGACCTATATAGGAAAAGAATCTAGAAAAGAGTAGATATATGTGTAGGTATTACTGACTCATTTTGGTATACACCGGAAACACAACACTGTAAATCAACTAATCCAATCCAATAAAAAAATTTTTAATAAAACTTGAAAAAAATTTTAAACTAAAGCAATGGGTCCCCCAGGTAACCCATACTTTTGTCCAACCTGGCTACAGATCAGTTCCATGTCCCCCTCCTCGGGTTCAATAATTTGCTAGTTTGCCCCATAATACTCGAGGAAAACACTTTTATTTACTATTTCTAGTTTATTATGGAGGATGCGATAAAGGATGCAGATGAACAGCCAGTGATAGCAGTACCTAGGGTAGGGTGGGGTCTGCAAGGGTCCTAAATATTGGAGGCTCTGTCCCTGCAGAGATGGACAACATCCTCCTGGAACAAGGATGCCTCCCCCAAATTGGGGGTTGCTGTTGTCATTCAGTTGCTCAGTTGTGTCCTACTCTTTGTGATCCATGAACTGTAGCATGTCAGGTATCCTGTTGTTCACCACTTCCTGGAGCTTGCTCAAACTCATGTCCATCAAGTTGGTGATGCCATCCAACCATCTTATCCCCTGTCATGCTCTTCTTCTCTGGCCTTCAATCTTTTCCAGCATCAGGGTCTTTTCTAGTGAGTCGGCTCTTCACATCAGGTGGCCAAAGTATTGGAGCCTGAGCTTGAACTTCAGCATCAGTCCTTCAAATGAATATTGAGGATTGATTTCCTTTAGGATTGACATCTCCTTGCAGTCCAAGGGACTCTCAAGAGTCTCCAACACCACAGTTCAAAACCATCAATTCTTTGGTGCTCAGCCTTCCTTATGGTCCAACTCTCACATTCATACACAACTACTGGAAAAGCCATAGCTTTGACTGTATGAACATTTGTTGGCAAAGTAATGTCTCTGTTTTGTAATATGTTGTCTAGGTTGGTCACAGTTTTTCTTCCAAGGAGCAAGCGTCTTTTAATTTCATGGCTGCAATCACCATCTGCAGTGATTTTGGAGCCCAAGAAAATAAACCTGGGTGATGCAGTGGAAATTTTAAGGCTCTAATGACACCACTAGTTCTTTCAAAGGATGGGTGCTTTATTAGTATAAACCCCTGGGTTGGGAAGGTCCCTGGAGAAGGGAAAGGCTACCCATTCCAGTATTCTGGCCTAGAGAATTCCATGGACTATAGTCCATGGGGTTGCAAAATCGGATGCGACAGAATGATTTTCACTTTCACTTTCTTTTCCCGTAAGGTTGAAAGGGTCTTGATATGAATAACGAGGGACATTCCCTTCACCATTATCACTAAAGAAATTTCAAAGATTTTAGGAACTCTGTGCCAGAGATGAAGACCAAATACATATTGTACTATCACACCAGGCTTCCCTGGTGGCTCAGCTGATAAGGAATCCATCTGCAATTTGGGAAACCTGAGTTCAGTCCCTGGGTTGGGAATGTACTTTGGAGAAGGGAACGGCAACCCACTCCAGTACTTTGCCTGGAGAATCCCTTGGACAGAGGAGCCTGGCAGGCTGCATACAGTTCTACAGATGGTGACTGCAGCCATGAAATTACAGGATGCTTGCTCCTTGGAAGAGAAGCTGCGACCAACCTAGACAGCTTGTTAAAAACCAGAGACACTACTTTGCCAACAGAGGTCTGTATAGTCAAAGCTATGGTTTTTCCAGTAGTCATGTATAGATGTAAGAGTTGGACTATAAAGAAAGTTGAGCACTGAAGAATTGATGCTTTTGAACTGTGGTGTTGGAGAAGACTCTTGAGAGTCCCTTGGACTGCAAGGAGATCCAACCAGTCCATCCTAAAGGAGATCAGTCCTNTTGCTCAGTCTGTCCGACTGTTAGCGACCCCATGGACTGCAGCCCACCAGGCTACTCCGTCCACTGGATTTTCCAGGCAAGAGTACTGGGGTGGGGTGCCATTGCCTTCCCCGTTTCCAGGTACTTGCAACCTCAAATAAAGCAGCACAGAAACACAGCACAGGAAGAGCTGGCAGGCAGCTGAGTTTTCTCTGAAAGGATACCTGGCCCAGAAAGTCTTGGTTCTACCCTATCTGCCAAGGGTCTCTGCAAACCTGTGTACAGGGGCTCTGTGAGAGGGCTGCCAGGACACGTAGGTGAGCAAGGAACGCCGATGGAGACAGTCATGAAGCAAAACCTGTCATCCTTTCCTTGACTTCCTGTGCTTGTTTGGTACCCAGAAAGGGGCATCTCCACTAGCCCCTGACCCAAGCCTTGCAAAGCCCCCTTTGTTCAGGATCCCCACAGCTGTCTGCCCTGCAAGTACTTCTCTTCTAGAGACCACCTAAAATGAAGCCACCACAGATTCCAAACCAGAAGCACCTAACACATATATTGTATAAATTTCAGATAAAATACATCTTCTCCAAGTCTGGTGGGTTTCTGCTTATTGTTCCTGAGAATGCTTTATAAGCAGCAACAGACTTGAAAGGTTATTAGCTGCTATGGTTGGTTTTCCTTCTAAGGTCCTGAGTCAACCAAAAACCAAAATGAAATAAGTATTCAAAAAACTCTGGAGAGTGTAGCTTTCCTATATCCCCCTAGCTGGCCAATGGTAAAATTAGGACTCAAATTAGATAACCTGAATGAGCTTCGATGCTCGCTCAGCAGTTCTTGGTATCAAACTCCAATGATATTTCTTTGTCTGGTTCTTGAATTTTCCTTTAGAAAATGTGGAGGTTAAAATACATCAAAGTACAGAAAGGAGAGGGAATCTTAGGTTTTCTACAAATAATGACTTCTTCATTCAGAAATCTGATTGATGGGGGCTTGGTTGAATCATCTAGGATCTCAAAGACACTGAGTTTCAACCTTGAAACCCAACAGTCCACATTCAGAAGTGACACAATTCATCAAATCAACAATCAAAAACAACATGAAATGAAAGTCACAGCTTTGGAACATGAAAAGAACGCACTCAGACCTCACCCACCAATCCCTGTGCTGCAAAAGCAAACACTTGCCTTGAAACTTTCCCAAAAGATCGTATTAGCAATTTCTTCCCCTCTGTGTAAAGTTTTAATAAACTCAACTCGATCTGCCTTTATTAAAAAACCTTACAAAAGATGTATTTAAATGCTTGAAAAAACTAACTTTATGCTCTATGCACAGATAAACTTCTCTTACTGTACAGCTAATATGGTTATATCCTTTGTTTAAAAAATATTTTTTTCCACTAATGACACTTGGTGGGTAGTCCTACATCAACGATCTTGTCAATTCCTCCTGGAAGATGTCCTAAGAGTTGACACATGGCCGGAAACACCCGCACAAAGCGCCCCTCTCTTGCTCAGGCCTGTTTATTAAGATTGTTTGGGGTTTGGCGTTCTTTTTTTCCTTCTTCTTTTTTGTCTCCGGAGAGAGGGCGCTGGTGGCGGGGGAGCCGGCCGGCTGGCTGGTTGTCACTTGCTGTTGGGGCGGTCAAGACTCTCCAGCACACGGGTGAGGCGGATGTTGAGCAGTCTGACCTGGTTCTCCAGTTGTTCCAGCTTCTCCTCCACGCTGGGACCACTGGGGCTGCCTCGCCAGTAGCAGCCCATGGGCCCGGTCATGAAATAGACGGCCACCACGAAACACAAGGGCAGCACGGCATTCTCAGGCTCACCCTCGTACTTGTGCAGGACATACACGCAGGACATGGAGAAGAGCAGGACCCGCGCCACCCAGAAGAAGCGGCCGAACACCACGTGCAGGGCGCCGAAGGTGCAGCCCAGGGCCAGGGACAGGAACCAGTAGGCCAGGAGAACGACGCCCACCAGCAGGAGGGCCCGGGCGGGGCTGCTGGCCACCGAGCTGGGGTTGAAGTACTGGGACAGGTTCGAGACTGCAGGACAGAACAGAGGGACAGTGGCCGGTTACAGGGAGTCACAGGGCTTCTGTGCGAGGTGGGCTGGGGGGCTCAGCTCACTGGCTGGGCCTCTTCCACACCCTGAGAAACTAAAGCTGGCTGCCTGGGTATAGAACCCTGGGAGAAGACAGGGCAACACTGTTCTATCATGGGTTTAAAACAGCTTTCAGGTAGGGCAGAGCCTGCACACTGGCCTTCAGCTGCCTTCCTTCCTGTTTTCCATACCCAGCATTAGGCTGGGCACACAGCTGCCTAGGAGAAGGGTGTTTCACAGCCTCCCTTGAAGCTAGCTACATAACTAAGTTTTGGTCAAGGAGAGGTGGGCAGAAATGTTTTGAGATGGCTTCCTAAAAGTAGTGGGAATAGGCCCTTTACCTCTTCTTCTTCTGCCTGCTGGAATGTGGATGCGATGGCTGGTAGAGGAGCAGCTGTCTTGGGTCATGAGGGAAGGGAAGTCACCTATTGGGGAGCAATAAGATGGAAGGGGCCTCGGACCTGAGGAGAATGTGCTGCAAAGCCACCTACCTGTGAACTTTTCACATAAGAGAAATATAAGCTTCCATCTTGTATAAGCTGCTGTAATTTGGGGGTCTCTGTTACTCACAGCCAAACCTAATTGTAACTGGTACCCACACATGAAGTTCCATCTTAAGAATGGAGTGAAATGGAGGACGTGCATCTTCTGTGTGCCCGACTTAAGAAAATTTTCAAACAGAAAAGTTAAAAGGATGGTAATATATATACTCCTATCAAAATCATCTAGGTTTAACAATGGTTAATATTTTGCTCCATCTCTAGTCATATATCTCCCCCTTTTTTTAACCAAACCACTCGAAAGAGGCACACATCATACTTCAGCATGCAACTTTCTCTCCCACGTTTATTGAGACATAACTGACATACAGCATTATTTAAGTTCACGGTATACAGAATGACTTGACTTATATTGTGAAATGATCAAAGTAAGTTTTGTTAATATCCATCATCTCCACCATAGTGTAAAGCAAATGTGTTGCAATTAAAAATACATAAGCAAAACAAAAAAATGTCCATCATCTCACAGATAGAAAAAATAAAAAGTTTTCCTTTTCCCAAGAACTTTGAGGATCTCCTAGGTCTAATAACTTTCAACTATGCTGCACAGCAGGGTTAAATATAGTCATCACATTGTACATTACACCCCCAGGATTCATTTATCCTATAACTGCAGTTTATACCTCTTAACCATCTTCCTCCAATCCCCCTATTTTCCATTCACTGTCTCTGGCAACCACAAATCTGATCTCTTAATTTATGAGTTTTTTTTTTTTATAAGATTCTATATATAAGTGAGATTATACAGTATCTGCTTTTCTCTGACTTATTTCACTTAGCTTAATGCCCTCAAGGTCCATCCATGTGGTTGCAAATGGTAGGATTTCCTGTTTTATGGCTGAAGGATACTCCATCGTATATAGACACACCAAAATTTCTTTATCCATTTACCTGTCAGTGAACTTTTAGGTTGCTTCCATGTCTCAGCTATTCTAAGTAATGCTGCAATGTACATGGCCAGGGACAGGGCGGGGGTGGGGGTTGGCAGTAATGGTGTAGTTATTTCTTTGATGTGTGTTTTTGTTTCTTTCAGATATATCCCCAGAAATAGAATTGCTGGATCGTATGGTAGTTCTACTTTTAATTAAAAAAAAATTTTTTATTGATTTATTTTTGGCTGTGCTGGATCTTGGATGCTGCGTGCAGGCCTTCTTTAGTTGTGGTGAGCGGGAACTACTCATGGGTTGCAGTGGGTGGGCTTTTAATTGCGGTGCCTTCTCTTGCTGCAGAGAACAGGCTACAGGGCATGTGGGCTTTAGTAGTTGTGGCCCACTGGCTTAGTTGCTCCAAGGCATGTGGAATCTTTGAGGACCAGGGATGGAACCTGTGTCCCGTGCACTGGCAGGCATTCCTATCCCCTGCACCACCAGGGAAGTTCTCTGCTTTTAAGAGGAACCTCCATACTGTTTTCCATAGTGGTGGACTAATTTACATTCCCACCAACAGTGCCCAAGGGTTCCAGCTTCTCCACATCCTCAGCAACGTTTGTTCTCTCTTATCTTTTTGGTAACAGTCATTCCAATAACCAAATTAACATTTCATTGTGGTTTTGATTTGCATTTCCCTAACGACTAACAATGCTGAATTACTGGTAATACAGTACCTTTTCATGTACCTGTTGACCATTCATATAGAAGGAATATGTTTCCTTTTTTTCATAAATATGAAAACATTCATATTCATGTTTCGTTTTTTTGGAAACAATGTTTATCCAGGTCGCTTGTCATCCCCCCACCTTTTTTCTCCTGGCTGTACCATGAAGCATGCGAGATCTCAGTTCCTTGATCAAGGATTAAACCCGCACCCTCAGCAGTGAAAGCTCAGAGTCCTAACTGCTAGACCATTCAAAAATTTCCTTTTGTCCATTTTTTCTTTTTTTTTGCTATTGAGTTGTGTGAGTTCTTTATCTATTTTGGATATAAATTCCTTAACAGATATGTTTGCAAATACTTTTCCATTCGGTACGTTCATTTTTTTTTATCGTTTCTTTCGATGTGCAGAAACTCTTTACTTGATGTAGTCCCGCTTGTTTATTTCTGCTTTTGGTGTCAAATCCAGAAAATCACTGCCAAGGACAAGGTCAAAGAGCTGACTGCTTGTTTTCTTCCAGGAGTTTTACGATTTCTGGTCTCGCATTTAAGTCTTTAATCCATTTCGAGTTAATTTTTGTGAGTGGTGTGAAATAGAGATCTAATTCCATTCTCTTACATGTGAATGTTTTCCCAGCACCACTTACTGAAGAGATTGTCTTTCCTCTGTTAAGCATGCTTGGCTTTGTCAAATACTAGCTAACCGTATGTGCATGACTTTATTTCTCAGCTCTATTGGTCTATGTGTCTGTTTTTATGCCAATACTATACTGTTTTAAGCTCCATGTTTTTTTAAAAAATATTTCAATTTACTTATTTGGCTGCACCGGGTCTTAGCTGTGGCACAGGGAATCTCCTATTTTCACTGAGGCATGCAAGATCTTTAGCTGTGGCAGGCAAACTCTTAGTGGCGTCATGTGGGATCTAGTTCCCTGACCAGGGATTGAATCCTTGTCCCCTGCAGAGAAAGTGCAGACTCTTAGCCACTGGACCACCCTGCTCTAGCAAATTAACTGAGCAGGAGAAGGAGGTCACGGGAACTTCTAGTTTGCAGCCAGCTGCTCAGAAGCACAGGTGATGACCTGGACTCATGATGGGCATCCAAAGTGGAGGGTGGTCTTGTGGGACTGAGCCTTTTGCCTGTGGGGTCTGATTCTGCCTCTAGGTAGACAGTGTCAGACTGAGTTGAATTCTCTGTCACCCCATGGCATCGGCACCTTGCTAGCTGGTCAGCGGAAGCCTACCCACACACACACACACACACACACACTTTGGAATTTGGTCCAGGAACCTTTTTCAGTCGCACACCTAGAGCAGAGTGGAGCTGGTATTTCAAGGTAGAGCCTGGCTGACAGAGCCACCCAGTCCCTGCCCTGTCCTGAGGCAGCCTCCAAGAGGAATCCCTACTTCCCCCCTTTTGTCACAAGGGCATCAAGGCTTCAGAGAAAGTCAACAACTTGAAGATGGGTGCCTGAAATCCTTCCTTCTGACTCTGGATGCTATTAGGCTGACAGAGCCACCCAGTCCCTGCCCTGTCCTGAGGCAGCCTCCAAGAGGAATCCCTACTTCCCCCCTTTTGTCACAAGGGCATCAAGGCTTCAGAGAAAGTCAACAACTTGAAGATGGGTGCCTGAAATCCTTCCTTCTGACTCTGGATGCTATTTCCCAGAAAAGTGTCTTCAGCCAAGAGATCAAGGGTAGAGCTAACTGTGCTGTCATTATGGTGGACATCAAGCCCAGGAAACATGGCAAGCGTGAACTGACATGTGCTGGGCCAAATACAGACTAGATTTCCAAGACACGAGTATGCCCCCAAATGTAAGACACCTCATTAATAATTTCCTATTGATTTCAAGATGAGATGACAATTTTTTTTTCTTGTGGCTGTGCTGGTGGTTTATATCAAATCCACACTCCCTCCAGTGGAAGCGTGGAGGTTCAAGAGAATTACCAAGATGGCAATATTTTTAATCTATTGAGTTAACTAAAACACCTTATTCATTTCACTGGTTTCTTTTTACCTTTTTAACATGACAATTAGAACATTTAACATCACATATGTGGCTGGCATTCTATTTCTACGGAACTAAGGACTCCCCATTTTAACCAGTACCTTGAAACATTCTGAAGCAGGCAATTAAAGGATTGTGCTCACAGATGCATTCTTTACCAGAAAATCCAACTCTGGAGTCCAGTTTCCTGCAAAACCTTTTGCATCTTCAAACATCTCAGGGTAAGACACAGACTCCAGAGGTCTTCAGATGCTTTGAAACTTAACGCATCAAGGGGAGAAAAACCACAACATAGAAGTGAGTTCTTTCACCTCCCAATGTCCCAGCCACCCTTCTCATGAACATGAGTATTCAAGGGCCTCTTGGCTGTGGAAGAACTCTTAGATCTTTGATCTTCACTGCGGCCTGCGGGATCTTTAGTTTCGGCACGTTGGATCTAGTTCCCCAACCAGGAGGCTGACTTGATTCCAGTCTTTCATTTCAAGCCGAATGTAATTTCTCGCAGTCAGGTTTGTTTCTCCAGGGCTCATTGGTCAGGGATGGAAATACCGAGAGTTTAATGATCTGGGCAGACGGTGAAAATGGATTCCAAGCGGAATTGCATTCAATTGCAGGAGCCAGGTTCCGTGTTGACTCAGCTGGAGTCCCAGGAGGGGCCCTCTGTAGTCCCAGGGGGCTTGGAGCTGCACAGCAGCCTCTCAAATGGCGATGCTGCTGCCTCCGATTCTCTGCCGAAGGCCTCTCAGAGGCTGAATTCGGTGGTTCAAAGCCAGAGGGTGGGTTCCCAGGGATGGAGGAGATAACAGTGGGTACGAACCAGGGTATGGGTTTGGGCCAGCACCCAGCTCAACTCCAAGGCCTCCGTCTCTGATCTGTAAGATGGGAATGTCAGGGCCGATGGAGAGGGTTGGGGGTGGTGGGTGGATTCAAAGAGATGGTGCGTGGAACTCAGAGAGTGTATTGGTCTCCTCGGGGTTCTGTAACAAATGACCAGACGTGGTGGCTTCAAGCAACAGGACTGGAACCTCACTGTTCTGGGGGCCAGAATGCTGAGGTCAAGGTGTGGGCGGGGCTGCACTCCAGCTAAAGTTCCAGGGGAGGCTCTCTCCCTGCCCCTTCCGGCCACAGTGGCTCCAGCTGGTCCCTGGCTCGTTGACTGCACCCCTCCTTCTCCGTCTCTGTTTTCACAGTCACGTGGCCATCATTTCCGTGTCTGTGTCCAAATTTCCCTCTTTTAAAAAAATATTTATTTGTATTTATTATTTGTCTGTGTCGGGTCTCAGATGCAGCATATGGGATCTTCGATCTTCATCGGGACATGCGTGATCTTTAGATTCAGCATGTGGGATGCAGTTTGTGATCTTTAGATTCGGCATGTGGGATCCAGTTCCCTGACCAGGGATCAAACCGGGGACCCCTGCATTGGGAGCTCCGAGTCTCATCCATTGGACCACCAAGGAAGTCCCTTCGTCTTCTTGTAAGGACACCAGACATTGGATCGAAGGCCCACACTGACCTAGGACGACCTCATCTCAGCTTGATTACATCTGCAGAGACTTCATTCCCCAATAAGGTCACATTCACAGGTGTGGGGGTCTTGGGGGGCACTTTTGGAGAGGGACACAACTCAACTCACCAAAGCAGTGTAGCAGTGGGGCTGACAGGTCTCCAACTCTTACCAACAATGGGCCTTTTTGTACCAGGGGCAGAGCCGGGGCCAAGGTTGCAGCCTGGAGAAGGCACGCAAGACGGTGCTCACGGGATCTCAGAGGGGAGATGAGTAACAAACACACGCACGTGGAAGGACAGGAGGTGGAGGAACGCGAGTGTGAGAACTGAGCATGAGGTTCCTCACACAAGGTGGTTAGGAGGGGCTTCTTGGAGGAGGTGCCATTTACCAGAGAACCAAGCATGGGAAAGACGGGAGCAGGCAAAGGGCTGGGAAGACCGTCCCCAGCAGGGAACACACAGAGACTGGAAGGCGTCAAGCCGGGTATGTCCANAACATCTCAGGGTAAGACACAGACTCCAGAGGTCTTCAGATGCTTTGAAACTTAACGCATCAAGGGGAAAAAAACCACAACATAGAAGTGAGTTCTTTCACCTCCGAATGTCCCAGCCACCCTTCTCATGAACATGAGTATTCAAGGGCCTCTTGGCTGTGGAAGAACTCTTAGATCTTTGATCTTCACTGCGGCCTGCGGGATCTTTAGTTTCGGCACGTTGGATCTAGTTCCCCAACCAGGAGGCTGACTTGATTCCAGTCTTTCATTTCAAGCCGAATGTAATTTCTCGCAGTCAGGTTTGTTTCTCCAGGGCTCATTGGTCAGGGATGGAAATACCGAGAGTTTAATGATCTGGGCAGACGGTGAAAATGGATTCCAAGCGGAACTGCATTCAATTGCAGGAGCCAGGTTCCGTGTTGACTCAGCTGGAGTCCCAGGAGGGGCCCTCTGTAGTCCCAGGGGGCTTGGAGCTGCACAGCAGCCTCTCAAATGGCGATGCTGCTGCCTCCGATTCTCTGCCGAAGGCCTCTCAGAGGCTGAATTCGGTGGTTCAAAGCCAGAGGGTGGGTTCCCAGGGATGGAGGAGATAACAGTGGGTACGAACCAGGGTATGGGTTTGGGCCAGCACCCAGCTCAACTCCAAGGCCTCCGTCTCTGATCTGTAAGATGGGAATGTCAGGGCCGATGGAGAGGGTTGGGGGTGGTGGGTGGATTCAAAGAGATGGTGCGTGGAACTCAGAGAGTGTATTGGTCTCCTCGGGGTTCTGTAACAAATGACCAGACGTGGTGGCTTCAAGCAACAGGACTGGAACCTCACTGTTCTGGGGGCCAGAATGCTGAGGTCAAGGTGTGGGCGGGGCTGCACTCCAGCTAAAGTTCCAGGGGAGGCTCTCTCCCTGCCCCTTCCGGCCACAGTGGCTCCAGCTGGTCCCTGGCTCGTTGACTGCACCCCTCCTTCTCCGTCTCTGTTTTCACAGTCACGTGGCCATCATTTCCGTGTCTGTGTCCAAATTTCCCTCTTTTAAAAAAATATTTATTTGTATTTATTATTTGTCTGTGTCGGGTCTCAGATGCAGCATATGGGATCTTCGATCTTCATCGGGACATGCGTGATCTTTAGATTCAGCATGTGGGATGCAGTTTGTGATCTTTAGATTCGACATGTGGGATCCAGTTCCCTGACCAGGGATCAAACCGGGGACCCCTGCATTGGGAGCTCCGAGTCTCATCCATTGGACCACCAAGGAAGTCCCTTCGTCTTCTTGTAAGGACACCAGACATTGGATCGAAGGCCCACACTGACCTAGGACGACCTCATCTCAGCTTGATTACATCTGCAGAGACTTCATTCCCCAATAAGGTCACATTCACAGGTGTGGGGGTCTTGGGGGGCACTTTTGGAGAGGGACACAACTCAACTCACCAAAGCAGTGTAGCAGTGGGGCTGACAGGCCTCCAACTCTTACCAACAATGGGCCTTTTTGTACCAGGGGCAGAGCCGGGGCCAAGGTTGCAGCCTGGAGAAGGCACGCAAGACGGTGCTCACGGGATCTCAGAGGGGAGATGAGTAACAAACACACGCACGTGGAAGGACAGGAGGTGGAGGAACGCGAGTGTGAGAACTGAGCATGAGGTTCCTCACACAAGGTGGTTAGGAGGGGCTTCTTGGAGGAGGTGCCATTTACCAGAGAACCAAGCATGGGAAAGACGGGAGCAGGCAAAGGGCTGGGAAGACCGTCCCCAGCAGGGAACACACAGAGACTGGAAGGCGTCAAGCCGGGTATGTCCAAGGGCTAGGCAGTATCCTTGGTGTGAACTTTGTCAACTGAAAGTGCATCAGGAAATCACTGGGCAGTTTTAACAAGAGGGACTTAATCTGACTTTTATGTTTTGTTTTTTTTAAATCACTAACCAAAAAAGTACTAATAAAAAAAAATCACTCTAGCTGATTTGTTGAGAAGGGACCCTGGTTAGGAGATAAGCAGGAAAGCGCTCACCCAGCAGGCCTAAGGCCACTTTCCAGAAAGGTTTGCAAGCTGGGCCCTTGGCCAGCATCTGGGAACTTGGATTTCTGGAGTGTGAGATTGGGATGCATAAGAAATTAGTGGCTTCCATCCCCATTTCTGGCACAGGCTCCTAAAACACTTGCAACTTCCTAAGTGATAAGAGCAATAAAGGTGTCTTGATAATTCACAGCCCCTTTCACACGTACCTGTGTTTGTTAATCAGGTGATTCTGAAAAGCGTCTAAAAATGTAGGCTGGTTGCCAAGGGAACCAACTTAGTTATTAGAGGGTTGAGCCTTTCAATTGACCCTCCTGACCTCTTGGGAGGAGGTAAAGGCTGAATCAATCACCAGCGGCCAATGAGTCAGTAGAACTCGGAACATGGAAGCTCCGAGTCCTGCCCAGAAACCCTGCCCCATGCATCTCCTTCACCTGGATGTTCCTGGATTACATGCTTTCATAAAAATAGTTATCTACTGAGCAAACAGGTTTCCTGGGTTCCACAAGCAGCTCGAGCAAGTTACTTGAACCCAAGGCGGGTACTCTTGATCTATACCAGCCGGTCGGAAGCACTGGTGACAACCTGGACGAGTGTCTGAAGTGGGGGCAACTGTGGGACTAAGGCTTTGACCTGTAGGATCAGATGCTACCTCCAGGGAGGCAGGGTCAGAACTGAGTTCAATCTGGGCCTGGAGGTTTTGCACAAACAATGTGGTTCACACTGATATCTGCTTTCCTTCCAGGAGTCTGGAATTTAGAAGGTGTGAGGCAGAGGGTACCTACACAACCAGCCCCCCAAGTAAACACCCTGGGTGCTGAGCCTCGACTGATGTCCCTGGTTGAGGATAACTCACATGGGGATCAAAGCGTGTGCTGTGTGATATTCCCACCCCTGTCCTGGAGAGAGCTCTAGGAGCCTGTGCCCGGTTCCCCAGACTTCACCCCTTTGCTGACTGTACTCTGTGTCCTTCCCTGTAACCATCACAGCTGAGGGTACCAACAAATGCTGGGTCCTGGGAGTCCTTCTAGAGATGCATGGGACCTGGGGGCGGGGGGTGGTCTTGGGGTCCCTGACACAGACTGCTGCAGGTTTCCTGGAGAGAGGCAGCAGCCTGGACCAGGGCCATGAGCTTGAACTCAAAGGGTTCCAGCAGCTGCTTCCTGATTCCTGGACCAGCACTTTGACTTCCTAGGGAATCACACATTGCTCCTTCCAATGATTCTGTGAGCACCTCATTCTCTGTATTAAATCGCTTCCTGTCTGAGTAACTGGAGTAGTTTGTTACGGACCCCGACCACCCAGAGACTCCACCTCCAGTCCCCAAGGTTTGCCTGAGTGACAGTCGTGTCCGACTCTTGGCAGTCCCATGGACTGTAGCCCACCAGGTTCCTCTGTCCATGGGATTCTCCAAGCAAGATTACTGGAGTGGGTTGTCATCCCCTTCTACAGGGGATCTTCCTGACCCAGGGACTGAAGCCAGGTCTCCTGCATTGCAGGCTGATTCTTTACCATCTGAGCCAACAGGGAAGCCTAGGGACAGACAAGTTGGCACTACCCACCTACACCTTCTAAGTAGCATCTGGGAATCCCAGCTACTTATAAACACAACTACGATAATAAAATAGGTTCTCTTGTATCTCCTCCACCAGTCTTCTCCTGCACCACCCTCCCTGGATACCATTCCCATAATTTGAAAAGCACTAGAATGAAACACTGCCTTCAAATGAATGCCCCCCCAACACCTACCGTCGAGTCCAAGAACTTCCAAGAGCTCCGCCCAAACTTTCCACACGGTTTCCACAAACATGTCCACTCCCAGCACGAATCTCTCCGTCAGCCTTGTCAGGAACTGCAGAAATGAGAGAAAAGTCATCACCGACTCGGCCACAGCTTCCTTCTTCCTAGTCTGGTCAAATTTACAGTTGAATGAGAAAACTTGGCCAGCTGATGACAAAGGCCATCCCAGGGCTTGGCCAAAGAGCCCTGCGGATTAATGGAGCATGGGACTAGCTCGGGGCGCCAAGAACCAAGTGAATATGGTCAAATCTCCCTCCTGGACTTCCCTGGTGGTCCAGTGGTTGAGAACCCACCTGGCAATGCAAGGGACATGGGTTCGATCCCTGGTCTGGGAAGATCCCACATGCTGTGGGGCAACAAAGCTGGTGTGCCACAACTACTGAAGCCCATGAGCCCCAGAGCCCGTACTCTGCAAAAAGAGAAGCCACTGCAGTGAGAAGCCTGCACACTGCACCTAGAGAGCAGCCCCAGCTCTCTGCAACTAGAGAAGAGCTGCCTGCAGCATAAGACCCAGCATAGCCAAAAATAACAAATACATAAGAAAATATATTTTTAAAAAAAGAGTCTCCTTTCTACAGGTGGAGGGATTCATCAGAGAAGCCAGAAGCCCTCTGTGAAGCTGCTCACTACACTTCTGATTACTCCCAGAGCCCTCTGCTGACACTTGTCAAAGTCCCTGCCTGGATTCTCATTTCTAAATGGTGGAAGGTGTTGCAACCAACCTATTTCACCTGGAGGCCGGGTGCTGCTGCATGGGAGCAACTCTAAAGGGCGAGAATGGCAGTTCTCACAGTTGAGTCCCATCGTCACGTCTCAGGCACGTGCAAACAATAGAGACACGCCTCCATCCCAGTTTTAAGGACCCGGGGGCCTTGGAGGGCTGCAGTAGGTCTCCCAGTATGAACACATGCAGTTTCATTTCACTTTAAGCGATATGCTATACACAGGGTATAAAGTCTCACTTCCTACAACCTGAATCCCCTTCCAGAGACAGCACTGTTACCACTCGCTTATGGAGCTTCCCTTATATGCCCAGGTGAAGAATGGCACAGACAGGGACTTCCCTCGTGGTCCAGCAGATGAGACGACTCTGAGCTGCCAATGCAGGGGGCCCAGGGTTTGATTCCTGGTCAGGGAACTAAGATCCTGCATGCCCTGCAGTGTGATAAAAAGGAAATGACCCCACCCCCCACCTACTAAATTATACTTTAAATGGAAGGACTGTATAGTATTAATGTATGAATTATTCCTCAATAAGTTGCTATTTGAAAACTGGAAGGATACTAGCGTAACAATGCAAATCAACTATACTCCCTCTACTTATTTACTGGCTGCATTTCATCTTTGTTGTAGCACTCAAGCTTAGTTGCCCTGTGGCATGTGGAATCTTATTGGACCAGGGGTGGAACCAATGGCCTCTGCATTGGCAGGTGGATTCTTAACCACTGGAGCACCAGTGAAGTCCTCAACTATACTTCTATTTTAAAAGAAAAAAATTTTAACTGAAAGGGTAAAAAATAATAATGGAACAGTTAACATTAAAAAAAAAATCATGTGGGAATGACAGAAGGAAGTATTTATGTCAGGGAGAAGAAAGGGTCCCTGGACCTCTCTTAGATAAGGGTAGGTGGGTGTGGGCATTTTGGAGAATGTACCATCCCCTGGAGAGAAGACACACTGGTGTCTGTTTAGTTATAATTCTTTTTTTTTGTTAGAGAGTTTCACTGACGTATCATTTACATACCATAAAGTTCTCGTCTTTAAAATGCACGATTCAATGTTATTGTTTTTTGTAAAAAAATCCCCCATAATTGAATTTTAGAGCATTTTCATCACCCCAAAAGGAGTCTTGTCCCCTTTTGCAATCGCTTCTCATTACCTCCTTCCCTCAGCCTAGGCAACCACTAATCTTCTTCCCGTCTCCACGGTTTTGCCTTTCCTGGACTTTCTGTACAAATAAAATCAGGCAATCCGTGACCTTTTGTGCCTGGCTTCTTGCACTCAAAATAATAATGTCAGGCTTCACCCATGTGGCAGCGTGAATCAGTACTTAATTCCTCTTTCTTGCCAAATAGCATTCCCTTTCAGGGTTCTCCACGCTTTGTTCCTCCTCTCGTTATTCTTTAAAAGCATTACAATTTGTGCCCATTTGTCCATAGGTAGCAATTTCTACATTTTGTTCAAGCGGAGGAAAAGGGAAAGGACACCCTGGGGCACCTGGGAAAAAAATGAGCAGGCCATTCAAGGGCACCAGCTCCCCTAGAGAGGGTGTACGAAAGTAGCTATTTTGGGAGGAAGGGACATTACAGCTTCTGCTGCCACTGACCCTCTCTGTGCCTCAGTTTTCTCAGCTGTAAAATGGGACTAAGGAAGAATGGACATTAGGGAACTTCCCTGTCCACCAGTAGGTAAGAGTCCCTCCTCCCAATGCAAGGGGGCTCAGGTTCATTCCCTGGTCAGGGAACTAGATCACAGATGCCGTAACTAAGAGTTCGAATGCTACAACTAAAGATCCCACGTACCGCAACTAAGACCCAGTGCAACCAAACAAATAAATATTAAATTAAAAAAAAAAAAGATGTGGGGACCCCTTAGGTTGCCTGTGTCAGATCTGAGGACAGCTGGGCGGCAACCCAGTGCATCCAGCAAGGTTGGAGGTCCAGTCCTCTCTCCAAAGGGAGTCATCTCCTTCCCACCAAACAATTGTCTTTGGGCAGGTGGGAAACCCACTGGCCCACACAGGACATGGAAGAAAGGTCAGGCCCACCTTGGGGACCAGCCGGGAAAGGAGAGAGTGATACATGGAAAGGCTCATCGTGGGCCTTTTGGACTGGGTGGGTGGGAACACTCTGCCCCCTGGGGCTGGCACCGCTCACTGCGGCTTCTGCTCCAGCAAGTTAGTCCTTGGCTCCCAGTCTGTGTGAAGACACAGGAGCCCTGAGGGGGTGCTGTGGGCAGCACTGTGTTCCTCCAAATCTCAGTGAAGATGAAATGAGGCCAACGTGGAGGACCTGGATCCAACAGGACTGGGGTCCCTACAAGAAGAGATGGGGGGGGCTTCCCCACAGGTCCTCCAGTGGTTAGAACTCTGTGTGGTCAATGCTATAGGTGCAGGTTCAGTCCCTGGTCAGGGAACTAAGATCCTACATGCTGTGCAGCGTGGCAAAAAAAAAAAAGTTAACACTGCTTTGGATGGAAAAAAATTTAAAAAAATTTTTAAAAAGAAAGACAACGAACCCACTCCAGTATTCTTGCCCAGGAAATCCCACGGACAAAGGAGCCTGGTGAGCTACAGTCCAAGGGGTTGCAAAGAGTCAAGCACCACCATGCTCATGTTTAACTGAATCTCTGCTGTACACCTGAAAGTAACCCAACATTGTAAATCAACCATACGCCAATCAAAAAATTTTGAAAGGAAAAAGAAAATGGGGACACAGAAATGCACAGAGAAAAGATCATGTGAGGACACAGGGAGAAGACAGCCATCCCTGAGCCATGGAGAGAGGCCTCAGAAAGCAGCAGCCTGGTTTACACCTTGATCTCAGGTTTCCAGCCTCCAGATGATATTTCTGTGGCCCTTCCTCAGGGCAGCCCTGCAGACTAAGGTGGGGTTCAGCGAAGCCCAGAGCCTGAAGCAGTTCACAGAAATAGGTGAAAAGCCAAACCAACGGCACAGGTTGCATGTTTTTCCTGCTGCTGCTGCTGCTAAGTCGCTTCAGTCGTGTCCGACTCTGTGTGACCCCATAGACGGCATCCCACCAGGCTCCCCCATCCCTGGGATTCTCCAGGCAAGAATACCGGAGTGGGTTGCCATTTCCTTCTCCAATGCATGAAGGAGAAAAGTGAAAGTGAAGTCGCTCAGTCTGTCCGACTGTTAGCGACCCCATGGACTGCAGCCCACCAGGCTCCTCCGTCCATTGGATTTTCCAGGCAAGAGTACTGCGGTGGGGTGCCATTGCCTTCCCCGGCATGTTTTTCCTACAACCTGTAAAATATAACCAATATTTTATAGTAACTATAAATGAAGCATAACCTATAAAAAGTGTGAATGCTGTACACCGGGAACTCAAGACTGAACATCACTGTACAATCACATACTACTGTACATCAACTATACCTCAATTCAAAAATTTAATAATAGAATCAAAACAAAACAAACCAAACAAAACCTGGGCATTCCCTGGTGGTCTAGTGGTTAGGATTTGGACTTTCACCACGGTGGCCCAGGTTCGATCTCTGGTCAGGAAACTGGATCCCAATTCAAATGAAGCACTTCTGCATAAAGATGTTTTGAGTTGGTCAGGGAAATAGAAAAATGGACGGGATGGTTATTAAAAAATTGTCAGGAGTTGTAAAGATGGTATTGTGCAAAACATTTTTGCAAAATGTTTATCTGTTAAAGACGGAGACTGAAATATTCAAAAGTGAACCAATATGTCTTGGATTAGTTTTAAAACACTACGCCAGGCTTCAAACATTGTTTTGATGGGGGAAAAGATACACAAGAATGTCAAAACTGGGTGAAGGGTATAGAGGTTCATCATACGATTCTTTCTCCCTTTGTGTCGCCTGGGCAATATTCAGGATGAAAAGCTAAAATTAAAAAGATTCAAGGGAGCCAACTCAGGAGGCCTGCGGCTACAGCCAATCCAAGGGAGAAGACACAATTACTCTAGCTCAGCATTTCATCACTCCATCCTAAATCTGGAGGGCGTACTAAACTCTCCTCACCCCCATCACCGTCCCCCCCCTTCCCCGAACATTTAAACTGGCTCCCAGGCATTTTCATAAGAAAAGCAGCAAAGGAGCACTTTAGCGGTTGCCTAAAGATCTGAGGAACAGGAAGTAAGACAAAGTTAATGGGAACTAAAGTGCTGGAACACACATGAGGATCAGGAACGAATTATAAAGGGGAAAAGGCACCTCTGGGAGGGTGGGTCAAAGCAATGGGACAACATGACACCATATGTTGCCCTCTTAAAGACACAAGGCCCTCAGGTAGAATTCTTACTGGAATGGTAGGTCCTCAATCTAACCCTGAGGAAACAGATTAGATGCATCATGGGACAACTGAAAAACCAACTGGGTGTCAAAACCACAGGGAGAGGGACTTTTCTGGGGGTCCGGTGGTTAAGACTCCATGTTTCCAATGCAGGAGGCAGGGGTTCGATCCCTGGCTGGGTAACTAAGGTACCATGTGATATATGGTGAGGCCAAAAAGTAAGATAAACCACAGGGAGAAACCATGTCAGTCCCACTAAAATGGTTACACTCGAAAAGACAGACAACCGTCAACAGGTGAATGGAGAAAGATGTGATATATACAAACACACACACAAACCGGAATACTGCTGCTGCTGAGTCACTTCAGTCGTGTCCGACTCTGTGTGACCCCATAGACGGCAGCCCACCAGGCTCCCCCATCCCTGGGATTCTCCAGGCAAGAATACTGGAGTGGGTTGCCATTTCCTTCTCCAATGCATGAAAGAGAAAAGTGAAAGTGAAGTCGCTCAGTCTGTCCGACTGTTAGCGACCCCATGGACTGCAGCCCACCAGGCTACTCCGTCCATTGGATTTTCCAGGCAAGAGTACTGGGGTGGGGTGCCATTGCCTTCCCCGAACCGGAATACTAATTTGTCATAAAAAAAAGAATGAAATTTTGCATTTGCAACAACTTGGATGGACCTGGAGGGTACTCTGCTTAGTGAAATAAGTCAGACAGAGAAAGACAAACAATGAGACATCCCTGGTGGTTCAGTGGTTACAACTCTGTGCTTCCACTGCACGGGGTGCAGGTCCTGGTTGGGGAACTCAGATCTGACATGCTGTGAGGCAAGGCCAAAAAGAAAGGCAAATACTGTATGATAACACTTTGGGGGGAATCTAAAAAAATATAACAAAGTAATGAATATAACAAAAAAGAGGCAGACTCACAGATACAGAGAACAAACTAGCGGTTACCAGCAGCGAAAGGGAAGAAGGGGGATGGACAAGATAGGGGTAGAGGTCTAAGAGATACAACTACTATGTATAAAGTAAGTCACAAGGATCTATTGCATAGCACAGGGAATATAGCTGATATCCTATTTTAATAGCTATAAATGGTATATAGTCCAAAGATATTGAATCATCGGGTTGTACACCTCAATCTAGTATAATATTGTAAATCAACTATATTTCAGTTAAAAATAAACTGAATTAAAGATATCCAAGGGGTCGTGGGGAAGACAGGATCTTATGTTGGCGAGGATGGGGAGAAACTGGAATCCTTATATACTGCTGATGGGAACGCCAAGTGGTCCAGCTGAACAGAAACTTCTTGAGATGTCCGAGCTGCCACGTGCTATGCTGCGCTTAGCCACTCAGTTGTCCAACTCTTTGCGACCCCATGGACTTCCATGGAATTCTCCAGACAAGAATACTGGAGTGGGTTGCCATGCCCTCCTCCAGGGGATCTTCCCAACTCAGGGATGGAACCCAGGTCTCCCACATTGCAAGCAGATTCTTTACTGTCTGAGCCACCAGGGAAGCCCCGAAATTCCATGCCTAGGTACGTACTCCAAAGTGAACATATTCATGGAAAAACCTGCACATGAATGTGCAGAGCAGCACCATTCATAGTAGCCAAAAAGTGCAAACAACCCAAAAGCCCGTTAACTGATAAATGGATCAAAGGAAAACCCTAAGAAGGAAGGAAATACTGACAAACGCTTCAAAATGGATGAACCTTGAAAACATGATGCTGGGTGCAAGAAGCAAGATGCAAAACACCACCTACTGTCTGACTCCACTTACAGGAAACATCCAGAATACATATGCAAATCCATAAGAACAAAGAAGATTACGGGCTGCCAGGGGTTGGAGGAGATGGGGTGACCACTAAGAAATTTAGGGTTTCTTTAAGGTGGGGGGGAGTGATGAAAATGTTCAAAACTGATTGTGGTGATGTACAGAAATGTGGTAAAACGTACAGAATGTGGTGATGTACAACCCCGCTGAGTATAATAAAAGCCACTGAACTTTCAGTGAATGAATTGTATAGCATCTGAATTATAGCTCAATAAAGCTGTTAAGAAAAAGAAGAGATAAACATCAATGTCATAAAAGCACCGACTCCCATTCCCAAAAGGGTAAAGGGACTTTGATAGATTAAAAGGAACTAAGGTGAGGTGAAGTCACTCAGTCGAGTCCGACTCTTTGTGACCCCGTGGACTGTAACCTACTAGGCTTCTCCATCCATGGGATTCTCCAGGCAAGAATACTGGAGTGGATTGCCATTTCCTTCTCCAGGGGATCTTCCTGACCCAGGGATCAAACCCGGGTCTCCCACATTGGAGGCAGACGCTTTAACCTCTGAGCCACCAGGGAAGCATAAAAGGAACTAAAGAGGCATTAAAACCAAATGCAATGAGCTGTTGATTGGGCGCTATGTATTTTTTTTTTAAGCTATAAAGGAAATGTGAATATGGGCTGTATATTACAAAATGTTATTGAACTAAATTTAAGTTTTGGAGCAAAGGGGCCATGGTATTATGGTTCTGTAGGAGAAAATACTCTTGCCTGGAAAATCCCACGGACGGAGGAGCCTAGTGGGCTACAGTCCATGGGGTCTCGAAGAGTCAGACACAACTGAGAGACTTCACTTTCACTTTCATGCATTGGAGAAGGAAATGGCAACCCACTCCAGTGTTCTTGCCTGGAGAATCCCAGGGATGGAGGAGCCTGATGGGCTGCCATCTATGGGGTCGCACAGAGTTGGACAGGACTGAAGTGACTTACCACCAGCAGCAGGAGAAAATATCATCATGTCCACAATTTACTTTCAAAAAAAAAAAAACTTTGTGTGTGTGTTTATAGAGAAAAAGAAACAGTTTGGGGAGAATATGGTTATCCCAGGTGGAGTATCTCACTGTCACTCAATTCTTCCAGCTTTTCAAAGAAAAAGTCAGACAACATTATTTTGATGATGGTAATGATGTCAGGGGTGTATCCGTATGTCAAAATTTACCAACGCGTACACTTTTGCCCCACTTTAAAGTGTGCAGTCTATGTCGATGACACCTCAATAAAGCTGTTAAAATGTTGGTGGGGGAAAAAAAGACTGGAAAGTGTCAAAGTTATTCTGCTCAAAATATTTTCTTACAAAGCAAAAAAGTGCCAGCCTCTTAAAAAGAAAAAAGACTAACAGTTTCAGTAATGGCAAAGGAAAACAAAAATCAGTTCCCAGGAAAGATGCCACTGGATTCCAAACAAGTGAAAAGATCATCTATCTCACAATAAAATAATAAAACCAAATAGTTTACTGACACCTCGTTGGAGAGGTACTGGAAAGCAGCCTTCACATGTGTGACAGGAATGGAAACTGGTATAACTGGGGAACATTTCAGTAATGTCTCTCAGTACTCAAAATGTATATGAACTGGAACTGTGTATAAAGGACACGGCAGACAAAGCTAGTTTATGTTGTCAGTTAGGAGAGAGGTTGGTTATCTTGGGGCTAGGGGATTGGACCCCTATGTTTCCAGTGCAACGTGTGGGTCACATGGGCATGTTTGGTATATAACAATTCATTTCACTGTATACTTAACACAGAAAAGTGCACTAATTATATTTCAATTAAAAAATTTTTAACGCACAGACCCTTTGGCTCAGCAATTGACTTTCTAACAATTTACAGATGAACTTGTATATGCACGCTCCAAAAAATCTAGACAGAAAAACCTTTACTGCAGCCAGCACTGAACTGGCCAATCCAATCCAATCGGAAACTAACAAAACATGGACCATCGGGAGGAGCTGGCTAAATGAGGGTACATCTTTATACTAAACACACCAGATGAATCCTTATATCTTCTACCATTTTACTGAATACTTATTCAGTGCCTGGTATTGTACACCATGACTAGTCACATTCAGCCTGCTAATTTATCTCCTTTGCACAAAGGAGACACACAGAGGTCAAGCAACCAGCCCAAGGTCACAGAGCTAGTAAGAAGTAGAGCTGGGATTCGAACCCAAGTCTGTGGGAGAGCAAGGCCTAGGCTCTGAACCAGAAGAGCTGGGGTTAATTTTAGACAATTCCTAGATAGAACATAGAGTGTCTCATTAAATACCTCCAAACTTTACAACCCACTAAGAAGGTCTGGCTTGTTGAAAACTATAGTTGCTAGCAGATTCAGTTTTCCTTTAATTATAATTAACAGAGCAATTTCCCCAAGCCTGGCTGGTCTAGGCCACACTCCACAGGAAATGTCAGGGAGCCTCATTTTGGATGCTGCACTACTGAGGGGCTCAGGGAGGGTCGTGACACCAAAAGAGCAGTGAAGGGTACCAGCGTGGACTCCAGATCCACTGTGTACATGTGTGTGTGCAGACTCTGATGTGTCCGACTCTTTGGAGCCCTCCAGGTTCCTCTTTCCGTGGGATTCTCCAGGCAAGAATACTGGAGTGGGTTGCCATTTCTTACTCCAGGGGATCTTCCTGACCCAGGGATCAAACTTGCATCTCCTCCATTGACAGGTGGATTGTTTACCACTGCACCACCTGGGAAGCCCCACTGTGCCTGGGTTCAAATCCTGGCTCTGCCACCCAGGCTGACTTGAAGCCAGTCACTTTACCACTCTGTGCCTCAGTTTCCCTATCCGTAAAAGGAAATACTAACAGTACCAACCTTATAGGCCTGTTCTAAGGATGAAGTGAGTTATTCTATTTATAAAAGAACTTAGAACAGGGAGCACTTATATGCTAGAAGGGATGTTGCCCAATTCACAAATTGCTGATTAGAGCCAATTCGATCTTAAAAAAAAAAAAAGGCATGGATTTCCCCAGTGGTTCAAACTCTGCACTTCTACTGCAGGGGGCATGGGTTTGATCTCTGGTTGGAGAACTAAGATCCCTCATGCTGCTTGGCCAGAAAAAAGGAAGTGCATTTTAAACAAATGTGCGTGCTAAGTTGTGTCAGTTGTCTCCGACTCTATGCGACCCCATGGACTGTAGCCCACCAGGCTCCTCTGTCCATGGAATTCTCCAGGCAAGAATACTAGAGTGGGTTGCCATTCCCTTCCCCAGGAGATCTTCCTGAGCCAGGAATCGAACCCACATCGCTCGTGTCTCCTGCATTAGCAGATAGGTTCTTTACCACTAGTGCCATCTGGGGAGCCCTTCAAATATCTGTTTCAATTATTAACAAATATTAGTTAGTATTATGGTCATTTCTACTGAAAGCACAAACCTTGGTTTACTTCAAACGGAATTCTGATTTCAAGATTCTCAGATACTTTGCCAGAATACACCTGTCTTATCGATACCAACCCACATCTGAACCCCTAAATATCTACTTTGTATTTCATGTCTATGAATCTCAGATTCCCAGATAGAATAATCAGCCTAGACATGGTGGCTTGTGCTTAACCCTTCCCCCAAAAGGCCAGACTTCTTTTTGCTGTGAGTAAAGGTAGCTCAGCTGTGTCCAACTCTTTGTGACCCCATGGACTGAAAAGTCCATGGGATCTCCAGGCCAGAATACTGGAGTAGGTAGCCTTTCCCTTCTCCAGGGGATCTTCCAAACCCAGGGATCAAACCCAGGACTCCTGTATTGCAGGTGGATTCTTTACCAGCTGAGCCACAAGGGAAGTTCTTTTTGCTGTAAAACAAACGATTTCTGCCTTCAAATGGCTAAGGCACACAGCAGGAGGTAGGTGCAGATTCAGCCTGCATACTCAGGCAGTCTGGATGGCCACTTCTCTGCACTCAGGCATTCTGTGCTCTCCCTCTCTAGCCAGCTACAGAGATATTCCCCGGCCCATTACCCACAACCTTTACAGCCTCTCAGAACACCCATAGGAGAGGACAGCCAGAAGTGAACAGCTTTCCTAACAAATTAACCTATATTTCATCTCATCCAATTAGAATATTCAACCAGTCTGATTTGGGGTTTAATGTTTTCTTTCCCCTTCATCTCAAGCAGCAGAAAACATTTGTTTTAAACCTGAAAGCGCTGCCAGCAGGGCTAAGCAACTGAGATTTGAGCCTTGGCCAGGATATAACTAACAGTATCTGACACTGATTCAGCCATGACTCTGGGCCAAGAAGGGACCAACGATTCATAATTACAAGAGGATATGATTATTATCCCCATTGAAGGAATAAAGAGACTGAGCCTCAAAAAAGTGAAGCCACTTGCCTGAAGCCATCCAGTCAGAGGTGGAACTTTTCTCCACTCCAAAAGCCCACGGCTGGTGCAGAGCAAAGAGCTTAATAGAAGGAACAATATGGGCTGTACTCCAGGAACCGCCTGACCACATGCAACCGGTACCCTTATTCACTTCCCCTTGCTCGGTGGACTGTTTAACCCCCAGTGGCTCACCCAGCTGCCTAGGGCAGAGCGGGGAGAGAAAGGGCTTCTCCGGAGCGCTCAACACCATCCCCCAGGGGCCAGGGGCTCCTCAACAGCTCCAAAGTAAATAAAACGCTCCAAGTGACAGGCCCAGAACACAGTAGGTGCTTAAACGGGTCACTGTGCCAGGTTGCCAAAGCAACGGAGCAGACTGCATTACTCTCATTCTTAAAAAAATAACAGTAAAGTAATAAAAAGCCTAAATATCTTCAAAGCAGAAGGAGGAGGGCCTAAGGTGCTCAGGGGAAGTGGGTCGGCGTTAAGGCTACAGGAAATTCGGGGTTGCTGGGGAGAGCGCAGCAGCGTGGGGAGAGGGCGCCGGCGAGCAGGGCGCCCCCTGGGCAGCCGCCACGGTGCCTGGCTCACAGTAGGCGCTCATTCAAACGTGGTGAATGAATGAATGAGAGGCGCGGCGGCGTCAGGGCTGCCGAGGGGAGGCCCGGACCGAGTGCCCCCGGGAGCAAGGTTCAAGGGGAAGTACCGCATGGAACACGGGGCGCGCCGAGGCCCTGCGCACTAGACCTGCGCCGGAACTCGCCCCTAGACACGACGCTGGCCCAGCCCGGGCTCGGGCCACAGGCGGCAGGCCCGGACCCCCGCCCCAGACCTGGGCCTCCCTTTTTCTGAGCCCGGCCGGCCTGCAGCCCCGGAGGCCACGCACGGCCCAGGAGGGCCCTGGGCTCCAGGTGCGCGGCGGCCGAAGCAAGGTGACCGCGGGCGCGGGCCCAGCGCCCACCTTCTGAGCGGCGCGCACGTTGTCCTCGCCGAACAGGCTGCTGACGCTCTGCGAGAAGGTGTTGACCGTGCGGCGGTAGCTGTTCTTCTCGGGGCCGCCGCGGCTCCGCGCCCCCTGCGCGCCCGGGGCCACCAGCCCGAGCAGCAGCAGCAGCAGCAGCAGGAACCCTGTCCGGGCCCGGGGTCCTCCCGAGGAGCGCGCACCCATCCTGGAGCAGGCGGGATGTCGGGTCAGGAAGAAGGATGAGGGCCGCACGGTGGGACGCCGCGGCTCCGGCGGGGATCGCGTTGGCGCGCTAGGGGGCCGCGCGCCGCACCTCTGCCCGCGCGCCGCACCTCTGCCCGCGCGCCGCACCTCTGCCCGCGCGCCGCACCTCTGCCCGCGCGCCGCACCTCTGCCCGCGCGCCGCCGCCGCCGCCGCCGCCGCGCCACCTGCCCCGCCCCGCGCGCAAAGGCGCGACGGCCCTGCCCACGCCTTGCCCCGCCCCCGGACGCGGGACCGGCCGACGACCTGGCGGGAGCTACCGATCTCCCCGCCACCCTCTCCCTCGAGCCCTCTATGACCTGGTGGGGCTTTAAATCTTTCCTTTAAAAAAACCCCAAAACTTTATCTTAAACTTTTCTATAAAGAGCAACCCAAGATTGTAAAGGTGAAACAGCCCCAACAGGAACAATGACTACCATTGATCGGGAAATATGAATTATATATATTTTGCATATCGTTGAATTTATAACACCCAATAATTGGCCGCTTTTGCCGATGGCAGGGGCACCAGCTTACTCATTCATTCAAAATGTTTAAAAGAAAAGCATTAAGCACTCCCTCCTGCCCTTCTTGAACGAACTCTATTTTAGAGTCAGAAAATAGTTGAGAATGGGAGGTTCTTTTTAGGAAATCCAGGTAGTAAATGAAAAGGGAGTGATAGAGATTAGAAAATAAGTTTGCACCCCTTAGTGAAATGATGGATCCAGGCCATGATCATCAACAGGCTGAAACGAAAAGGTAACATGTCGGTGGAGAACTTGAAAATGGAGGGGCCTGGACCCGCCAGTCTTGGTGGTAGAAGTACCAAAGCCACCTGTGTGATGAATTCTTCCCAAAACACTATGGACCCTAACTTGATGTGACCTCCACATCTAACTCACGGTTTACAGGAAACATGGGGGATGGAAGCAAAAAAATTAGAAACAGCAGAAGCTCAAGTCAGAATGTGGAACATTCAACAGGACAAACGACCTTAGTTTCTTCAATAAGTAAATGATATAAAAATAAAACTTAACTTTTGTCAACCCAGAGGGAAAAGTTACCTTTTTAAATATTTACTTTATTCATTTAATTGGCTGCACCAGGTCTTCATTGTGCCAGGCAGGATCTTTCAATTGCAGCATGCAAACTGACTTGCAGCATGTGAGATCTAGTTCTCTGACCAGGAATCAAACCCAGGTTCCTTTGCATTGGAAGCAGGAAGTCTTAGCCACTAGACCACCAGGGAAGTCCCTATATCTTGTTTTGAGCTTACATTTTTCTAAATTTCTGGTGAGGTTTTCCTATATTCACTGGTGTATATTTCATCATTATAAAAAATAATTTTATTTAAAGTAAACTTTTAAAAATTGAAGTACAGTATACAAGACACCCTAGAGGTTCAGTTGGTAAAGAATCTGCCTGCAATTCAGAACTAGGGTTCAATCCCTGGGTTGGGAAGATCCCCTGGGGAAGGGAGTGGCTACCCACCCCAGCGCTCTTGCCTGGAGAATTCCACAGACAGAGGAGTCTGGTGGGCTACAGTCCACTGGGTCGTGGAGAGTCAGACACAACTGAGTGGCATACAAGCAGAAAAATACTGTCATAGGTGCTTCTGCATGAATTTAAACAACACACAAGGTGACGAGCACCCAGGCCAAGAAAAGGAACATTATCAGTTTTGCCAAAAGCCTTCCTTTGCCCTCTCCTGTTCACTATGACCTCTCCAAAATTTAGGGGATTCATTTTGCCTAGTTTTGAACTTATGTGAATTGGATCATAAAATATGATCTTCTGTAGTTGGCTTCTTTTGTTCAACATTATGTTTATGAGACCATGCTGTTGTGTAGTTTCCTTTTTCCTTTTACTTTATAGAATGTTCTTTATATCTTCTGGAGGTAATCCTTTGGTATATAATATTTTAGAAGCAAATATAAGAGAATGTACTATTACCTACCTAATAATAACTTTTTATTTACTTAAATAAGCATATTTAAAGAAGAAACTGTAATCTGCTATTATCCTAATCAATAAAACCATGAAAACACATTTGATTTGCTTATTGTAACTTTTCCCCAAAAATCCTTTTTAATTAATTAAAAGAATGTTCATATGTATGCTATCAAAATCCTTTCATTCTCCACCTGTGTGTTTGTGGGAATTTGTTTTTGCTTTTCTGAAGAAGAGGGCAGCTTGTCCAGATTAATCACAGTTATCATTCATTCTTACCTTCAACAACTGTTACTTACCTAATTGGCAGCCAGCTCCAGTTCCAGATTATTCAAATGCTTTTCCTGGGGCAATGACTAACTCTTGAAAATATCCTCTCTAAAATTCTAAAATAACTTCTAACGCCTTCACTTTTTTTTTGATGTATAATTTATTTACCCTTAACCATTTATGCTTTTAATAGAAAAAAAATGGAGTCACAATCAGTTCAGTTCACTCAGTCGTGTCTGACTCTTCACGACACCATGGACTGCACCACGCCAGGCCTCTTTGTCCATCACCAACTCCAGAAGCTTGCTCAAACTCATGTCCATTGAGTCGGTGATTTCATCCAACTATCTCATCCTCTGGCGTCCCCTTCTCCTCCTGTCTTCAGTCTTTCTTAGCATTAGGGTCTTTTTCAATGAGTCAGTTCTTCGCATCAGGTGGCCAAAGTATTGGAGCTTGAGCTTCAGCATCAGTCCTTCCAATGAATATTCAGGACTGATGATTTCCTTTAGGACTGACTGGTTTGATCTCCTTGCAGTCCAAGGGATTCTCAAGAGTCTTCTCCTTTCGGTGCTCAGCTTTCTTTATGGTCCAACTCTCACATCCATACGTGACTACTGGAAAAACCATAGCTTTGACTATATGGACCTCTGTCGGCAAAGTAATGTCTCTGCTTTTTAATATGCTGCCTAGGCTGGTCATAACTTTTCTTCCAAGAAGCAAGCATCTTTTAATTTCATGACTGCAGTCATCATCTGCAGTGATTTTGGAGCCCAAGAAAATAAAGTCTGTCACTGTTCCCATTGTTTCCCCATCTATTTGCCATGAAGTGATGGGATTGATGCCATGATCTTAGTTTTTTGAATGTTGACTTAGTGANGTGCGGCGGTAGCTGTTCTTCTCGGGGCCGCCGCGGCTCCGCGCCCCCTGCGCGCCCGGGGCCACCAGCCCGAGCAGCAGCAGCAGCAGCAGCAGGAACCCTGTCCGGGCCCGGGGTCCTCCCGAGGAGCGCGCACCCATCCTGGAGCAGGCGGGATGTCGGGTCAGGAAGAAGGATGAGGGCCGCACGGTGGGACGCCGCGGCTCCGGCGGGGATCGCGTTGGCGCGCTAGGGGGCCGCGCGCCGCACCTCTGCCCGCGCGCCGCACCTCTGCCCGCGCGCCGCACCTCTGCCCGCGCGCCGCACCTCTGCCCGCGCGCCGCACCTCTGCCCGCGCGCCGCCGCCGCCGCCGCCGCCGCGCCACCTGCCCCGCCCCGCGCGCAAAGGCGCGACGGCCCTGCCCACGCCTTGCCCCGCCCCCGGACGCGGGACCGGCCGACGACCTGGCGGGAGCTACCGATCTCCCCGCCACCCTCTCCCTCGAGCCCTCTATGACCTGGTGGGGCTTTAAATCTTTCCTTTAAAAAAACCCCAAAACTTTATCTTAAACTTTTCTATAAAGAGCAACCCAAGATTGTAAAGGTGAAACAGCCCCAACAGGAACAATGACTACCATTGATCGGGAAATATGAATTATATATATTTTGCATATCGTTGAATTTATAACACCCAATAATTGGCCGCTTTTGCCGATGGCAGGGGCACCAGCTTACTCATTCATTCAAAATGTTTAAAAGAAAAGCATTAAGCACTCCCTCCTGCCCTTCTTGAACGAACTCTATTTTAGAGTCAGAAAATAGTTGAGAATGGGAGGTTCTTTTTAGGAAATCCAGGTAGTAAATGAAAAGGGAGTGATAGAGATTAGAAAATAAGTTTGCACCCCTTAGTGAAATGATGGATCCAGGCCATGATCATCAACAGGCTGAAACGAAAAGGTAACATGTCGGTGGAGAACTTGAAAATGGAGGGGCCTGGACCCGCCAGTCTTGGTGGTAGAAGTACCAAAGCCACCTGTGTGATGAATTCTTCCCAAAACACTATGGACCCTAACTTGATGTGACCTCCACATCTAACTCACGGTTTACAGGAAACATGGGGGATGGAAGCAAAAAAATTAGAAACAGCAGAAGCTCAAGTCAGAATGTGGAACATTCAACAGGACAAACGACCTTAGTTTCTTCAATAAGTAAATGATATAAAAATAAAACTTAACTTTTGTCAACCCAGAGGGAAAAGTTACCTTTTTAAATATTTACTTTATTCATTTAATTGGCTGCACCAGGTCTTCATTGTGCCAGGCAGGATCTTTCAATTGCAGCATGCAAACTGACTTGCAGCATGTGAGATCTAGTTCTCTGACCAGGAATCAAACCCAGGTTCCTTTGCATTGGAAGCAGGAAGTCTTAGCCACTAGACCACCAGGGAAGTCCCTATATCTTGTTTTGAGCTTACATTTTTCTAAATTTCTGGTGAGGTTTTCCTATATTCACTGGTGTATATTTCATCATTATAAAAAATAATTTTATTTAAAGTAAACTTTTAAAAATTGAAGTACAGTATACAAGACACCCTAGAGGTTCAGTTGGTAAAGAATCTGCCTGCAATTCAGAACTAGGGTTCAATCCCTGGGTTGGGAAGATCCCCTGGGGAAGGGAGTGGCTACCCACCCCAGCGCTCTTGCCTGGAGAATTCCACAGACAGAGGAGTCTGGTGGGCTACAGTCCACTGGGTCGTGGAGAGTCAGACACAACTGAGTGGCATACAAGCAGAAAAATACTGTCATAGGTGCTTCTGCATGAATTTAAACAACACACAAGGTGACGAGCACCCAGGCCAAGAAAAGGAACATTATCAGTTTTGCCAAAAGCCTTCCTTTGCCCTCTCCTGTTCACTATGACCTCTCCAAAATTTAGGGGATTCATTTTGCCTAGTTTTGAACTTATGTGAATTGGATCATAAAATATGATCTTCTGTAGTTGGCTTCTTTTGTTCAACATTATGTTTATGAGACCATGCTGTTGTGTAGTTTCCTTTTTCCTTTTACTTTATAGAATGTTCTTTATATCTTCTGGAGGTAATCCTTTGGTATATAATATTTTAGAAGCAAATATAAGAGAATGTACTATTACCTACCTAATAATAACTTTTTATTTACTTAAATAAGCATATTTAAAGAAGAAACTGTAATCTGCTATTATCCTAATCAATAAAACCATGAAAACACATTTGATTTGCTTATTGTAACTTTTCCCCAAAAATCCTTTTTAATTAATTAAAAGAATGTTCATATGTATGCTATCAAAATCCTTTCATTCTCCACCTGTGTGTTTGTGGGAATTTGTTTTTGCTTTTCTGAAGAAGAGGGCAGCTTGTCCAGATTAATCACAGTTATCATTCATTCTTACCTTCAACAACTGTTACTTACCTAATTGGCAGCCAGCTCCAGTTCCAGATTATTCAAATGCTTTTCCTGGGGCAATGACTAAGTCTTGAAAATATCCTCTCTAAAATTCTAAAATAACTTCTAACGCCTTCACTTTTTTTTTGATGTATAATTTATTTACCCTTAACCATTTATGCTTTTAATAGAAAAAAAATGGAGTCACAATCAGTTCAGTTCACTCAGTCGTGTCTGACTCTTCACGACACCATGGACTGCACCACGCCAGGCCTCTTTGTCCATCACCAACTCCAGAAGCTTGCTCAAACTCATGTCCATTGAGTCGGTGATTTCATCCAACTATCTCATCCTCTGGCGTCCCCTTCTCCTCCTGTCTTCAGTCTTTCTTAGCATTAGGGTCTTTTTCAATGAGTCAGTTCTTCGCATCAGGTGGCCAAAGTATTGGAGCTTGAGCTTCAGCATCAGTCCTTCCAATGAATATTCAGGACTGATGATTTCCTTTAGGACTGACTGGTTTGATCTCCTTGCAGTCCAAGGGATTCTCAAGAGTCTTCTCCTTTCGGTGCTCAGCTTTCTTTATGGTCCAACTCTCACATCCATACGTGACTACTGGAAAAACCATAGCTTTGACTATATGGACCTCTGTCGGCAAAGTAATGTCTCTGCTTTTTAATATGCTGCCTAGGCTGGTCATAACTTTTCTTCCAAGAAGCAAGCATCTTTTAATTTCATGACTGCAGTCATCATCTGCAGTGATTTTGGAGCCCAAGAAAATAAAGTCTGTCACTGTTCCCATTGTTTCCCCATCTATTTGCCATGAAGTGATGGGATTGATGCCATGATCTTAGTTTTTTGAATGTTGACTTAGTGAAGACACAGTATAGCTGTTCTATTCACAAAATAATTACAGAATTCAGAAAATACAATATTTCCGAGTGCAATGCAGAAATGTGATGTGGTCATGAAAATGCAAAGTTGTCTAATTGATGCCTTCTTTTACTTTTTCTGTCTTTGTAATGAAAATATTTAATGCCTTTTTAACTACACAAATAATGTTGCTTGTAAGAATATCAGAAAGTACAGATAAGCTAAACAAAGAGGGAAGAAGATTGTATTAGGAGTAGGTTATATTTTTAAAGCCGACAAAACACTCTCATTCCCAAATTAATATTAGTAGATAATTCAGATTTAGAGGCTCAAACCACATTCCTGCTAACAGCCCTGGGCTTAAACAGAAGACTCTTGGGCACCTCAGGCCCCGCCCCTCCCCAACTTGGCCACGCCTCTCTCCGCCCCCACCGGCCTTGCTTTTTAAAGTGACCCCGCCTCTAGCCCCGCCCGCAGGAGATCTGTTAGTACCAGCTCTCGCGAGAGCGTAGCCCGGAAGTTTTCCGTCCTGAACCTTGGTGGGAGCCCACGTGGATTGGGCTTAGAAGTGCGCGGGTTTTGCTACCCTACCTGCAGGAGCAGGAGTTCGGGCGCCATGGGGAAGCTGCGCCGGAGGTACAACATCAAGGGACGCCAGCAGGCGGCCCCCGGCACCTCTAAAGGACCTCCCGAGCCGCCCCCCGTGCGGCTGGAACTGGAGGGTAAGAAGGCCCTGGACAGGGGCTGGGTTTCGGGTGAGAGACCAACCAGGGCCTTGGGGCCCGGGCTGGCCAGGGGGGCTGAAGGACCCTCGGACTATGTCCTGCTTCCGCGACTCCGGAAGGCTCCCGGAGAGAGGCCCCCACCTCAGATGATCCAAAGAAAGGGGGAATAATGACAGTTTTCATTTTAACTGAGTTTGGAACAATACCTGGAGTATCTTTCCAGTGTGGTCGTAGTATAGCAACGTGGGGAATTTGGACAAGAAAATAAGGTAATTCCATTCATTTTGAGGGCATCAATTATAACCTCCCTACCAGCGACCTTTAAGTTTGTATTTTTCAGCCCAGATCTGTCTGTTTAGCTCCAGGCTGCTTGACATTTCTGCTAAGATTCCTCCGTTTTGTTAAGGAAGACTGGTGTGCCAGTCTAGGAGTGTAACAGAAGATGAGATTAAGGTGGAAAAAAATCCCTGTCCTGCACAGTTTATATGCTTTTGGGAAGAGACAAGCAAAGAAAAACACAGAATATAGAGTATTGTGCATACATTCATACTAAACAGGTAAAGTACAAGAGGTGTTTGGTGGGGTGCAGTGTCGTGCTTTAGACGGGGAAGGCCCCATTGAGAAAGCATTGAATTCTTAAGACCTGAGGGCCATCAGAATGACTGAGTGGAGATGAAATATTAAGTGGGGGCAGGATGGGTAGGACCTGGTGGGTCATGGTGAGGACAGTGGACCTGCAGGGTTTACAGCAGAGGAGAAACAAGGCCTGGGCTTAGGTTTTAACAGCATCACTCTGGTGCTGTATTGAGGAAGAGCAATAGAGGGCAAAGAATCAGGGCGATTGGATAGGAGGTTGCTGGGTACAGTCAGTAGGGCAGGAGTTGATGCTTGGTCCGGGACAGCAGCAGTGGAGGATGTGAGAAGTGGTTGAATTCAAGATGTATTTGGAAGATGGAGCTGATAGGATTTGCTGGCTGACTCCACAAGAACAAAGGAGATGTCAAGAATGAATCCCAGGTGTGGGGTCCAGTGGCTGGAAGCTGGAGAAGGCGGGGAGGGGCCCGCTTGGGAAAAGGCCAAGAGCTTGATTTTGGATATGAGTGTTTGGGGGGCCCTGTTAGATATCCAAGTAGAGGGATAGTCAGGCAGCTATTGACTCAGATGCTTAGAAGAGGCAAGTCCAGGGCAGATAGCTGTTTGGAATCATCACTGTGTATAGATGATATTTATTTAAGTCTAAAGACTGGACCAGCTCTCACTGAGCAGTGAGTTTAGCCCAGTGAGGTGGGAGGAGACCCTTGGGAGTGTGGTTGTCCAGGGACCATGAATAAGACCCACCATTTGTGTCGCGTTGCTCTGGGGTCAGGGAGGGAGAGAAGGACCCATGGATGTAACAGCAGGGAGGCCATCAGTGACCTTGATGGGTCCAGTTTCGCAGGAGAGTTGAGGATGAAGTTATTGAGTGAATTCAGTTGTCTTGCTGGCCCTTGAAACTGAACACACTCCAAAGTAAAACTCATCCGGCTGCCTGTATAGGATCCCTGAAGCTCAAGCTGATTTAGGCATTAGGGAAGAGTGAGCCTAGGTTCTGGAGGTGGAGGGAGGGAGAACCGTGCCCAATGGGGAAGCCTACTTCTCTTCACCCACTAACCAGCCTCCTGTTCCACACTCTCCTCTCGGACCCTGAAAGCAGTGACGTTATGGGAAAGATTGTCAAGGTGGGAATCTGGAGTCTGAATTCCCTCCTCAGAAGTTGCAGGGATTGGCTGGGAGTTGAAGTAACTCACCTGACATCTCTGTGCCTCAATTTTCTCAGCTGTCACATGGGTGCAGCAGTTACATGGGGGTGGTATTTTGGGAGAATATATTTGTAACTGAGAATGCTTTGAAAAGTAAAGACAGTCTGTGTCTTTACTGACCTGTCCTGTGATGGGCATCGTTCGTTGTAACAGCAGTGACGGCTCAGAAGGTGAGATAGACTGACAGTGAAGTGAGCACAGAGGAGCCTGAGGTCTTTTAGATCCAAAGATTTGGGAAAAGTTTCTCACCCTAGAACAAGACGTCTTCATTTATCCTCGAGACTTTTAGGGGCCAGAGGGACCTTATAAGATTATAAAACAGCTGGCCTTCTGCAAAGAGCCTTCTCTGATCACTGATCCAATGTTACCCTCTTTCTTATTTTTATTTTTAGCATATCCCCCCTTTCTTCTTCCTATGACACATTGGTTCTCAAATTTTTTCCTCTAAGGACATTTTTAACGTTCTTAAACATTGAAGACCCCAAAGTGCTTTTGTTAATGTGAGTTCTATCAAAATTTATATTAGAAATTAAAACAGGGGTTTAGGGGTTTGGGTTTGTTTTTTTTTTTTTTTGCTTTTGATTGATTTTTGGCTTCAGTGGGTCTTTACTGTAGCACACGGGCTTCTCTTGTTGTGGCACATGTGCTCAGTAGCTGCAGCACACGAGCTTAGTTGTGACGTGGGATTTTAGTTCCTCAACCAGGAATGGATTTGCACCCCTTGCAGTGAAAGCATGCTGTCTTAACCACTGGGCCACCAGGGAATTCCCCAAAACACCAACATTTAAAAATAGATATAACACAAGCTCAGTACTTAGTCCGCTGTACACCTGGAAGAGAGTATCTTTTAGAGTTATTGTAAAAGTGGTTTTGCTCTCACAGGCTCTCTGAAAGCAGGACCCTACTGGGAGGAAGGCACTGGTGTAGTTTATTCCCTCCTTGCTCTACCTCCTTCTGTCTTCCCAAAACACAAGGATGAAGGTACCTCGACTCATGGCAGAGGGTGACCTGTGGCAGATGCTGGATGGACCGTGTAGTGAAGGTGCGGCGGGCCTACATCCCCGTTCCTGTGCAGGTGCTTGGATGGCTGGCACAGAGGGCAGAAGGCCCCCACCCCACCCCACTCCGCTCCCCGCCCAGAGGAAAACAGCATTAAGATAGCATCGTGAGACCCTAGGCATCCTCGCTCTCTAGCCTCCAGGGCTGTGGGTCAGGCGAGCATATCTTTTCAGATAAGGACACGTTGAAAGGAGTCGATGCAAGCAACGCTCTTGTCCTTCCCGGGAAGAAGAAGAAAAAGACCAAAGCCCCTCCCCTATCCAAGAAGGAGAAGAAGCCCCTCACCAAGAAAGAACGGAAGATGCTGCAGAGAATCATAGACCAGAAGGAGAAGAAGAGCCAGGTATGCACGCCGTGTCTGCACTCAGCCCTCCAGACTGGCGAGGGATGGGGAGGGAAGGGGTCTGTGTCGCCTGACGTGATCTCTTCAATAGGACCATCAGATAGAACTTTTTGCAATGAAGGACAAGTTCTTTGTCTGCAGCATCCAATATGGTGGTCACGAGCCATGTGTGGCTGTTGAGTACTTGAGATGTGGCCAGTCAGGTTGAGGGATTGATTTTTTTTTTTTAATGTATTTATTTGGCTGCACCTGGTCTTAGTTGCAGAATGCAGGATCTTTAGTTGCAGCATGGGGGGTCTAGTTCCCTGACCAGGGATCGAACCCAGGCCCCCTGCATTGGGAGCATGTCCAGCCACTGGACCACCAGGGAAGTCACAGGGGATTTGAATTTTTAATGTGATTTGGTTTTAATTAATTTAAATGCAAATAGCCACGTATAACTAATGCCCCTTGTGGGACACACAGAATCAGAACCTTCCAGCCCTCTAAGGAGGACATGCTTCTGGGGTGTCTATCAGTCTTGAATGGGTTCAGGTTTGTAGAGACCATGTTTGTTGAACCAGGAGTCAGTCGATCAACGTGCTCACTGTTTATTCTCCACCCCGCATTCATTTTATTTTTTAAACTTGATCCTAGAGAGTTTTGACCTTATTGAGAAATTCTAGCATATATAAAAGTAGAGACATTAGTGTCACGAGCTCCCATGTACCAGTCACCCACTTCAACAGTTGTCGGCCCATGGTCAACCTCGATCATCTCCATGGCCAGCCGGTTTCTTACCCCATAGATCAAAGCCCAGGCAGCCTCAATCTGTACTGTTTCTTTGGCTGTCCTGACAAATGACCACCAGCTGGGTGTCTTAAACAATGGAAATGGGTTCTCTTGCTGACCTGGAAGCCAGAAGTGTGAAATCATAAGGGTGGGCAGGGCTATGCTCCTCAGAGGTTCCAGGGGAGGGCAGTACCTGGCCTCTTCAAATCCCAGTGGCTCCAGGTTTCCTTGGCTTGTGACCACATCACTCCATTCTCTGCCCGCATCTTCACATGGACTGCTGCCCTGTGTGTCTCTCCTCTGTGTATCTCTGATAGGGACACTTGTCTTTGAATTTAGGATTCACCTGGTTATTCCAGTATCTCATCTTGAGATCCTTAATTACCCTTAACTTGAATAAGATCCCATCCTGGGACACGGGCTTCCCAGGTGGCACTAGTGGTAAAGAACCCACCTGCCAGTGCAGGAAACGTGAGAGACTTGCGTGTGATCTCTGAGTTCAGAAGATCCCCTGGAGCAGGGCATGGCAACCCACTCCAGCATTCTTGCCTGGAGAATCTCCATGGACAGAAGAGCCTAGCAGGCTTCAGTCCATAGGATCGCAGAGTAGGACATGAATGAAGCAACTTAGCATGCACTGGGACATGGATATATTGTTTTGAAGGGCCACCATTCAACCCATTATGTAGCATTGTATCCCTGAATATTTCAGTTTGCATCTCTAAAATAAAGACCATTTGCAATAACCACAGTGCCTTTAACATGTCCAGGTTTTTTTCAAAACACCATCAAATATCCAGTAAATAGTCAAACTTTGCACCATTTCGTTGCACTCCCCACCCCATCTCTTGTCTTTCCCTCTTACCATTTGTTGCAGAGATTGGTTTGTTTGTCTCAAAGACTTTCCCATGGTCTGAATTAAATTTTTTTATCTCTGTAATTTAAAAAGTGTTCTTCCACTGTCTAATTTCCTATAAATTGGTATTCGGGTCTGGGGCAGACTCAACAGAGACAGTTTTGCCCCCACTGAGACCATTTGGCTAAGTCTGGAGACTTTTGGAGTTGTGACAATGGAATGGGTTGCCATTTCCTTCTCCAGGGGATCTTCCCAACCCAGGGATTGAACCTAGGTCTCCTGCATTGCAGGCAGACACTTTAACCTCTGAGCCACCAGGGAAGCCGCTTTCACTAGCATTTTGCAGGGTAGAGGCCTGGNGGAGTTGTGACAATGGAATGGGTTGCCATTTCCTTCTCCAGGGGATCTTCCCAACCCAGGGATTGAACCTAGGTCTCCTGCATTGCAGGCAGACACTTTAACCTCTGAGCCACCAGGGAAGCCGCTTTCACTAGCATTTTGCAGGGTAGAGGCCTGGGATGCTATTGAACAGCCTGCAGTGCCCAGAACATCAAAAAATTATCTGACTCTAAATGCTAGTGTGTGGAGACCAAGAAACTTGATCTAAAGTCTTCAGGAGACTACCTCCTGACGGTCTTTTTAAATTGGAGTATAATTGCTTTATAATGCTGTGTTGGTTTTTGCTGTGTAACGAAGTGAATCAGTTATAAGTATACATACATCCCCTCCCTCTTGAATCTCTCTCCCATCCCTCCTTAGTCTTTCTGACAGGGTGCTGTGACCACCAGGGGACACACACAGGCCTGCCATTAGCAGCAGCTCTGACATCAGTCCCTGGAGCTCTTCCTGCCCCAACTCACTGTCCTGTGATTCTGTGCTGTTTTTAATCCTGCGAGCATCTTTGCTTGCTGTTTTGTACGTTGTATTTTCTTTTCTCAATTAAAGAAATTTGTGCACACATGTATATATGTGTATGTACATATATACACATATATGAGCACAACCCTGGAGCTCTTCCTGCCCCAACTCACTGTCCTGTGATTCTGTGCTGTTTTTAATCCTGCGAGCATCTTTGCTTGCTGTTTTGTACGTTGTATTTTCTTTTCTCAATTAAAGAAATTTGTGCACACATGTATATATGTGTATGTACATATATACACATATATGAGCACATTATTAAAGTATCTGTATAATTTCAAGAATAGTGAAACAAACACTTGTGACTCATTCACCCAGAGGAAGAGAGCCAACTGGGCCCACCTCTCACTGCTTTATTCCAGATAGTGTGGGGACTACTTCCCGTCACACAAAGAGCTATTCCTCCCTTGTACTGACTGCCGGGGAGTCTTGCATTATACAGATGGGCCCTACTTTATTGCATCTCCCTTTAATGGGCATCTGGTTAGTCAATAATCTCTTACGACACACCATGGGGCAAAGAGAACCTTGTTTATCCAACCACAGACTCTGTAAGGGGACAAGAAGCCACCCCAAGCTCACATGTCTGTCAAGGTTAAGAACACTGTGACGCCAGGCAATTGAAGTTCAGTCTTTGGTTTAAAAAAGACTGTGGGTGTTAGAGATGCTGTAAATTTATTTAGAGTCTCAACTTCCCTTCTAAAGAGACGCTTATGATGCCAAATGTATAACACACTCATTTCCTTCCCCAGCGAGCTGAGATGCTACAGAAATTGAGTGAAGTCCAGGTTTCAGAAGCTGAGATGAGACTCTTCTACACCACGTCCAAGATGGGCACTGGAGAACGCATGTACCACACCAAAGAGTAAGTCACCAGGTTCCTCTCTGAAGCTCGTTCCTCCCTCCAGGGCTCCCAGGGCAGCGGAATCTCTTGGGAGTCATGGGGTCTTCTGGGGTTATGAGAAAATACGTTTGCAGTGACCCATGTGCATCCAGTGGGTAGAGACCTCACATGCTGCTTAACATGCTGGGATCTTTTGCCCACGTGTGGGTCTTCTAGAGCTTCAGTAACCAGGCACCACACACCAGGCACCTTAACACAAGAGGAATTTATTCTCGTGGCTCTGACAGCCAGAAGTCCAAAGTCAAGTGTCAGTGGGGTTGTTTCCTGCCAGAGGCCGGAGAATCTGTTCTATCCTGTCCCCCAGCTTCTGGTGGTGCCAGCAATCCTGGGTGCTCTGCAGCCCACGTCACCCCAGTCTGTGTGTCATTGTAGTGTCCTCCATGTGTAGAGACATGGGCCTTCCATGGCCTTCTCCTGTCTGGGTCTGGGTCTCTGTTTTCTGTTCTTATAAGGACCCTAACTCAGTTTGACCTCATCTTCATGACATCTGCAAACACCCCATTTGCACATAAGATCACATTTAGAGTATGTGGGTGACCATGAATTTGGGGAAGACAGACACTTCCACAGTCAATATTTAAGAATTAGGAGATTTCATGTTAAAATCCTGGGCTCCCCTTCCTGTCCCAGTCTTGACCCGTTGAGTGATGTGGCCACACCAGCTGGCATTCCCACAGGGCAGCTGGCCTGAGGTGGGGCCCATGTGCTCCCTCAGCTCAGGCCCCTGCTCGCTGCTCCCGCACACTTGGCCCCCTGTGTTCATTTCCAGTACCGTCCCATAAGACTTGTGGCGCATTTAATGACTGCTTATTGAATGCAAACTGCATCTCAGGCTCTCCTCTGGGCCCTAGAAATAGAGCAGTGCACAAAAATAAAGTTTCTTCCCATAAGGAGCTTACGTTCTAGTGCTGTAATTGCTCAGTAGAAAAGAGCAGGGTGAAGAGGATGGAGGGCGTGGGAGAGGTGATTGAGGCTGCAGAGTCAGGAAGTCTTCCTGAGAGGCGACCTTTGAGTCAAGTGAGGGAGAAGCTACCTGCAGGGACCCTGGACAGTGGATGCTAAGGCCTTGAGGCAGGAAGGGGCGTGGCCCCTGAGTCCTGCCTCTGAGGAGCCTTCAGCAACCCAGAGCTGCCTCAGGTTGGCTGGCCCATCCTAGAGTCTGATTTCTGGCCTTCCCTGCAGGAAACTGGATGATATGGCAGCCCAGGGTCCAGAGAAGATCAGCAGCCTCAGTGGGGCCCACCGGAAGCGCCGCCGCCATGAGGCAGAAGAGGAGTCTGAATCCTCGGTGGACTCTGAACCCGAGGAGGCCCCAACAGACAATCAATCAGAGGCCAGTGCAGGGTTGGCCCCAGTGCACCTGCCACCAGCTCCATCTGGGACCGGGGGCCAGAGCCCAGTGCCCAGCAGCCCAGCTGAGACTCCTGCCCCTCCGGTAGCTACTCCCATGGCAGCCTCTGCCCTGGCCAGGCCCCCATCGAAACCGGCCGTCTTCATCCCTGTGAACCGCTCCCCCAAAATGCAGGTTGGTCGCTCCGGTGTTTGATGGAGAGCTTAGGGGATCAGGTCAGTACAGTGGGGGCTGTGGATGCAGCAAGAGGGCATCCCGGGATCTGAGCAGGTTCTGGCCTTCAGGCATCGCCTTCTGTATCTAGGTTTCATCATCTGGAAAAGGGGGGTAGCTGTGTCCACCTTGTCAGACTGGTGAACGAGTGCCTGGCATGTGGTGGGGCTCTTGAGATAGGTGTCAGCTGCCTTTCTCATCTTCTGGTCGCTGTCACCTGCAGCCTCTGAGCACGGGTCCTGGCCCAAGTGTCCACTCCTCGGGACAAGAGCTTAGGCTATGGAGTCAGTTGGCCTGGAATGGAGTGCGGACCCCTCCACCTCCCAGCTCATTCCTGGGCCCCGTTTTCTTGATCTGTGGAATGGGGTTACCTGTCTACTCACAGGGGCTCCACCTCTCTGCACTTGGTTTCCTTCTCTGGTAAAGTGAGTGTCTTACTGGTTTGTCACGACAACAAGATTAAGGGATAGGAAGCTCGAGGCCCATGGAAGAATAGAACAAAAAGTATTAATGCATTGTTCCCATTAAGAATAAGTCGTTTAATGAGACTGCTTTGAAGTTGGTGATGCCTCAGGGTTTAGCCCATTGTAGATGGTGGTTACTCCGTCCACCCGCCAGCCGAGAAAGTAGAGCAGTCTATAGCCTCTGGAACTTTCAATCCAGCAGACGAGACCAAGACGGACAACGCAGTGTCACACAAGGGGAGGAACAAGATCCAGGGAAGGGAAGATCAGGTACCACGAAGGGGCAGTGTGGGCGTACATAGGCTTCTCAGGGAAAGTGTCTTCTCGGGTAAGAGCTCAGTGACCAGCTGAGATCAGGGGGGCCATCCCATACTGAGAACTGCGTGAGCAAAGGCCCTGAGGCAGAGGGCTCACGGGTCTCAGAGCAGCAGTTTCAAACCACAGATTAGGTTGTGGGAATACATGGGATGTGACCAACTTTTTTTTTTTTTTTTTTTAATGGAAAAGAATAGAAAATATTAGTCACTGTTCCATATGAAAAGTAGTAGTTTACTGAGAAGGCAGTGGCACCCCACTCCAATGTTCTTGCCTGGAGAATCCCAGGGACGGCGGAGCCTGGTAGGCTGCGGTCTATGGGGTCCNTTTTTTTTTTTTTTTTTTAATGGAAAAGAATAGAAAATATTAGTCACTGTTCCATATGAAAAGTAGTAGTTTACTGAGAAGGCAGTGGCACCCCACTCCAATGTTCTTGCCTGGAGAATCCCAGGGACGGCGGAGCCTGGTAGGCTGCGGTCTATGGGGTCCCACAGATTCAGACACGACTGAAGCTACTTAGCAGCAGCAGTTTATTGAGAGGGCTTCCCAGGTGGTGCTAGTGGTAAAGAACCCACCTGCCAATGCAGGAAACGTAAAAGACACAGGTTCGATCCCTGGATCAGAGAGATCCCCTGGAGCAGGGCACAGCACCCCGTTCCAGTTTTCTTGCCTGGAGAATCCCTGGACAGAGGAGTCTGGTGGGCTACAGTCCATGGGGTCGCAAAGAGTCGGACACAACTGAAGCAACCTAACATACACAGTTTACTGAGATTGCAGTTCCTGTCACAGGTACATTTGTGTGCTTGTATATGTTAGGTAGTTAGAATAGGAAAAAGGAGTCCAGAATGGCGGTGGCAAAATGACAAGGAAAGGAAAAGCCCATGAAGACAGAACAAAGGAAGGTCCGAGGACCAGAGTGAACACCTCAGGTAAAACAAACGGCACTTCTGGCCAGCCCAGCTTATATAGGGCAGGCCCGGGGGAGGAGGAAAAAAACATAAAAAGAAGAGCCAGACTTGGGCCGGGCCCTCTCTTCTCTTCTTGTCTTTTGCGTCACATGCCCACACGCCTTGAGGATGTATTTTTCTTTACTTTCTGAATAAAACTGAGATGTAACACTGGTCCATCTGAAGGCTTTTGACCCTGGTCTGTCCAAGGGCTTCAGATTTTTGCTGCGATGAGACAGAATTGAGGAAATTACAAATTCCTTCAACACATAGAAACAGTTAAGGTGAGCGCACTGCTCTAACAGGCCTTGAAGTGCCCCTGGCTCCACGCCACAACGGTTTCCTGGTAGGTGATGTCAGAGCCTGATGCTGTCCACTGGCAAGTGATGGGTGTGGGGTTCTGCTCCATACGTTGAGTGAGCGACCCAGGCTCCACCATCCAGCATCCCTGGTGCCCCCCGGGGTTCCTCCCTGGGCCTTTCTCTGTGGTTTTTCCACAAGCATATTCCTGAGCCTAGGTTTATAAGTGGCCTTGTATCATATAGGTTTTCCTGCACTTTGTTTTTTGTTAATCAGCATTATGTTCTGGGATTTACTTATCTGTGAAGATGTATGTCACTGAGGTCCATTTGGTTTGGTTTTGGTTTTGAAACTGCTGTAGAGTATGCCTCTGCTTGATAGAGTGCGGTTTAAGGAGTCCTCTCCGGCTGGACACTTGAGGTATTCTTGCTTTCTGCTCCCATCTTCTCTGCTGCTTCACATGTTCTTATCCTTTTCCCGTCATCACAGATGCAAAACTTTGGGGGACAGGGTTTGCAGACTGGAGGTCACAGCCATCGTGGGGTCATGAGATGGCCAGTGCTCTTTTTTTAACCAATAGAATAGAAGTAGAGAACAGAATTTTAAAAATTAGGCATGCTTCACACATAATCAGAGCAAGCAGGGGTTCACAGAACTCCTCCCTCACGATGCAGTACTTGTGTGTGCATGTATCTGCATACACTCATGTGTGGGTACCTAGCAGAATCACACTTAGGATGTGACGCTGTGTCTCATCCTAAATTTTGGTAACATTAGCACCCAGTTGTTTGCTGAATTGGCTCTTCCATAAGTGTGAACTCCCCCAGCAGCAGCGGAGGGTTCTTGTGCCGCACAGCGGCTTCTCTGCACCAGGCTGACCTTTTGGATGCCGGGTGTGACATTCCGAAGGACCCAGCCCATGTCTCTGGCCCCCTCCCCAGCCGTCAAAGCTTCCATCCTCTGGGGGTCCCACCTGTTCCCCCTTGACTGGGTGCCAGCTGCTGCCTTTGTAGGAACCACATCACCTTATAGTCTTGCTTTGAGCAAAGTCCCCTCATCCTGTCTGCCCTTCTGCAGCGGCTGCAACCCCCCTCTACCCCCTATTCCCTGAGTTCTGACTTCCTCTCTCTCATCAGGAAGAGCGGCTGAAGCTCCCGATTCTCGCTGAAGAACAAGTGATCATGGAGGCAGTGGCTGAGCACCCTATCGTCATCGTATGTGGTGAGACCGGCAGCGGGAAGACCACCCAGGTGCCGCAGTTTCTCTACGAAGCAGGCTACAGCAGGTGGGGGCTGGCCACAGGGTCCCCCACAGGCCTCTCAGGTGGCAGTGAGACGTGGTTCCCCGAAGTCGTTAGGAGCACAGGCTCCTGGAGGTCTAATTCCAGTTCTGTGGTTGACAGGCTGTGTGACTTGGGGCAAACTCCTTAACCTCTCTGGACCTCAGTTGCCTGAGCTGTGAGATGGGGGCTCATCATTGCCACCTACTTCACAGGGTTGTTATGTAGATGAAATGACTGGATTTGTGTAAAACACTTGGATCAGTTCCTGGTGATCAACTGGGAGCGGCAGTGTCATCTCCTGTTAGCCCTTTTGATCCGTGTATGTTGAGGCCCCCAAGACCGCTCAAAAGTTCAGCAATTTTCTTGGAAGACTCCCAGGTCGTACTGTGAAGGACACAGTGTTCCATCAGCAAAGGAGGAAGGCACATGGGGTGAAGTCTGGGGGAACCAGGTACAGGCTCCCAGAGCCCTCTCCTGGGAGGTCACACAGGACATGCTTCTTTCCCCTAGTGATGAGTTGTGATAACACATATGAGTATATTCTACTAGGATACCCATAAAGACTCGGCGCCTGGGGTTCTTCATTGGGGGTTGGTCACGTGGGCACTCTCTGCCTGGTACCTGCCAAATTCTAGACTCCCTGAAGGAAAGCAGTTGTCAGCATGAACCGTGTGGTTTGTACTGACAGTCCAGGCCCAGGGAGCCCCTCTCATCCATCAGGGAGAGGTGAGAGGCCCCTGAAATCCAGGATCTCAGACACCAGCCAGGGATGTCTATAGGGACAGCAGCCTGGGGCCTGCTGGGTCAGCTCCTTCCTGCCTGAAATTCAGCCCTGCATTCTCCACCTTACAGCGACAACAGCATCATCGGCGTCACAGAGCCTCGCCGAGTAGCCGCTGTGGCCCTGTCCCAGCGAGTAGCCAAGGAGATGAATCTGTCGCCACGGTGAGTGCTCTGCTTCATGGGGAGGGTCGCAGGTGGCCCTCCAGACCCACCGAGCTGAGCCATGACACACGCCCTCGTTCACCCTGGAGTCTCTTCACAGATGCCTGTATCTTTCCTATGCCATCTCACTGCATATCTTGAAATTTATAGTATACACAAAGCTGCCCCCACTTTCTTTCATCCTCTTTAACTTGTTAGTGTTAAGTTTCTAACCACATGCAAAAGTGGAAAGACGAGTATAACGAGCCCCCATGTCCCCGAGACCCGGTTTCAGGAATTGTCACCCCGTGACCAGCTCTGTGTCATCTGTGCCCCATGCTCTCCCTCAGTTCTTGGGGAGCAAGTTTCAGATGTCTTATCGTTTCAGCCTCAATGTTTCATCGTGTAGGTCTGAAAGATCAAGACTCTGTTTTGGGGATTTTTGTTTGTTTGTTTTTGGCTGCCCCTCGTAGCTTGAGGATCTTAGTTTGCCAGCTGAGGACTGAAGCTGGACCCCTGCAGTGGAAGCTCAGAGTCCTAAACACTGGACCACCAGGGTGCCTAGTTGCTCAGTCTTGTCTGACTCTTTGTGACCTCATGGACTGTAGCCCACCAGTCTCCTTTGTCCATGGAGAGTCTCCAGGCAAGAATACTGGAGTGGGTTGCCATGCACTCCTCCAGGGGATCTTCCCAACCCAGGGACTGAATCCAGGTCTCCTGCATTGCAGGTGGACTCTTTACTGTCACCAGGGAAGCCTTAGGACCACCAGGGNGTCTCCAGGCAAGAATACTGGAGTGGGTTGCCATGCACTCCTCCAGGGGATCTTCCCAACCCAGGGACTGAATCCAGGTCTCCTGCATTGCAGGTGGACTCTTTACTGTCACCAGGGAAGCCTTAGGACCACCAGGGAATTCCCTGTAACTTTTTTTTTTAAGGACAACTATAAACATAATTGCAGTACCGTCACCATCACTAAAAAGTGTGTCCTAACTCCTGAGTGTGTTCCTCCCGTGTTCCCATTTCCTGGGTTGCCTCCTAAAAAGTTTTTAGAGTTGATTGTTTACATCAGGCTCCAGCCAAGGTCAGTGTGCATGTGTGATTAACATGCCCTGCACTTTTCTCTGAGCTCCCCTCACCCCTCACACTGGAGGCCAGGGTCCTAGAGAGGGAGGCAGAGTGGCCCAGTGTCTGGACCTTGGTAGGTGAGCTGGTGGGCCCTGCCCTTAGCAGCCTGCCTAGCAGGACCAGGCCTGCTCTGCTTGTCTCCTTGGAATAGCCACCACCCCAAGCAGCCGCAGCTCTAAGGGACTACTGATCCGTAGCTTGTGCCTACAGGGTCGTGTCCTACCAGATCCGATATGAAGGAAACGTGACCGAAGAGACCAGAATCAAGTTCATGACTGATGGTGTCTTGCTCAAGGAAATCCAGAAGGTCGGTTGCTTTTCTCATGTCACAGAGCAAGGCTGGTGAGCGTAAGGGTGGGAAGCTAGGTTGCCACCCAGGGTGTGAGCAGCCAGCGTGACAAATTTTGGCAAAGCACTGCATTTACCATTGTGTTGCTGTGTGACCTTGGATAAGTTACTTAACCTCTCTGGGCCTTGGTTTCTTGATCTGCAAGCTGGTACCTTCCTCCTAATTGCTTTAAATCATGTGAAGCATGAAAGCACTTTAGCAGAACACCTAATCGGTGTTCATTACATGTGAGCTTGTATGTCTGTTGCAGTTTGGTTCACAGACTTTATGCATTAGCCAGCAGCACACTGCTACCCACTGGCTGTCTGAGGTCCCCCTGGGCAGGGGTCTCTGGGGAGGGCAGAGGTGACTCCTGCCTCCTCTGCCTCGAGGCCAGCCAAGATCACTGTGAAGGCGGCTGTGAGAGTGTTTTGGGCACTGATGGCCCCGTCTGTGTGGCGTGTGCTGCCTTGTTTCCCCTGGTCCCCACCCAACATCCCCTGGTCCCTGTCTCCTGCCTGCCTGCCCACCATCCGCATTGGTAGCTCGGCTCTAATAGATCACAGCTGCCTTTTCTCTGCCAGGCCCCAGGCTCTGTGCTGTCTGCTTTACAAACAGTAATTGTCATCGAAAACTTTTCCATGACCTCTTGAGATGTGTCCTCTTGTCCCATTTTATAGATGGAGAAATAGGCCTGGGGTCGTAGGCCACGACCCCCTTGCAGGCCAAGTGCTCTTGTATCCGTGCCAGCTACCAAAGGGGTTCATTGAGTGGGTGCTTTGCGATGCACACTCATCCTGGGGTGCTCCGGTCCAGGTGGCCATCCTCATCCCTGGACCTCCTCCCCACTCCTCCCTAGGACTTCCTACTGTTGAAGTACAAGGTGGTGATCATTGACGAGGCCCACGAGAGGAGCGTGTACACTGACATCCTCATTGGCCTCCTGTCCCGCATCGTGTGTCTCCGGGAGAAGGTAGGCAGGAGGTGCCGGGGAACCCCGAGGCCCACTCAGCCCACGCCCATCCACACCCGGACTGCTGCCATGAGAGGGTCTCCTAGAACTCCTCCTCCAGGCCTGGAGCGAGGGCTCCAGGTCTTGGTGTAAACAGATTCCAACCCTAGGTTCAGCCTCCGTCATCCGTTACCTTTCCCTCCGTGAGAGTGAGAGGCTCAAGCAAGGAGCTCACGGTGGGTCAGGCGACACTGTGGGCTTCCCAGCTGGCTGGGTGGTAAAGAATCCACTTGCCAGTGCAGGAGATGCAGGTTTGATCCCTGGATGATCCTTTGGAGAAGGAGATGGCAACCCACTCCAGTATTCAATGGACAGAGGAGCCTAGCGGGCTATAGTCCATTAGACTTGGTTGAGCACACGTGCACTTAGCCAGACCCCACTGCATCTGGCTTTAAGACACCAGCCAGGTCTTTGAAATCCACAGAACTGGAGGGGCCGCTCACCAGGCCCGTATGCTCCTTGTGCTGTGAGACACCCTGCGCCCGGCCTGGGGTCAGCTTTTCTCTCCATCTCCCCCCACCGCCCCCGCCCCGCCTCGATTGGGCAGGGATGGTCGTCAGAGGGATGCTGTGCTATGATGGGGTGCCATGGAACAGTTCCCGCCAGTCCCACTGAGCAGTTGGTGCTTTTTCATACCCAGTTCTTAGAGGTGCAGAACCTTTGTCACCAGACATCAGTTCTGTGTGTGCTGTGTGCCAGGCACCGGTCGGATCTCAGTGAACAAGACAGAGGTTCCTGCCCTCATGGAGTTTCCATTTTAGTGAAGGCAACTGGCAGTAAGCCACTCAGGAGCCTGTGAATTCCCGGTGGACAAAACCAGGAAGAGGGAGCAAAATCAGGCATAAGGTAGAGGGTTGGTAGTGTGTGATGAGACTCACAGAGAGCGTGGCCTTTGAGTGGGGGTTGGGGGAAGGAAAGGAGTGAGAAACAGCTGCTAAGGGGAGGAGATTCTAAATGTCAAGAAAAGCAGGTGTGCAAAGGCCCTGGGGCAGGTGTAGGGCTTGTGTCGGGTTTTCATTTTGGGTTTTTTTGTTAACTTTATGTAATTGATGCGTTTAAAGTGTGCAGTTCAGTGGGCTTTAGCATATTCAGAGTAGACTCACAGAGAGGGTAGCCTTTGAGTGGGGGTTGGGGGAAGGGAAGGAGTGAGAAGCAGCTGCTAAGGGGAGGAGATTCTAAATGTCAAGAAAAGCAGGTGCAAAGGCCCTGGGGCAGGTGTAGGGCTTGTGTTGGGTTTTCATTTGGGTTTTTTTGTTAACTTTATGTAATTGATGCGTTTAAAGTGTGCAGTTCAGTGGGCTTTAGCATATTCAGAGTTATATGCCATCAGTACAGTCAACTTTAAAATATTTATTTTCATCACCCTGAAACCTTTTAGCTATCTCCATGGTCCTCCCCGACGCTCCCATCTCAAGGTATCCAGAGTCTATTTCCCATCTCTACGGATTTATCTATTCCATATATTTCACATAAGTGAAATCACACAATATGTGGTAATTTATTTGGCTGCCCCAGGTCATAGTTGTGGCATGCAAGGTCTTCGATCTTTGTTGCAGTGTGCAGGATCCAGCTCCCTAATCAAGGACCAAACCCAGACCCCCTCCGATGGGAGCAGAGAGTCTTGGCCACAGATTGTGGTTGGCTTCTTTCACTCAGCACAGTTTCAGAGCTCATCCCCATTGCTGCGTGTGTCAGTGCCTCATTCCTTTTTATGGCCGAATCATCATCCGTTGCGTGGCTGGACCACATTTCGTGTACCCAGTCATCTACCGTTGGAGACTTGGGCTCTTCCCACTTTCCATCTCTCGTGAATGTCCACGTCCAGGTGGCCGTGTTCCCTTTCTCTTGGGCCTGTGCCGGGGGCAGAGTTGCCCAGTCCCACATGTAATCATCTGAGCCGCTCCAGACTGGCTTCTGCAGTGGTAACGCTTCCCGTGTTCCCGCCCACAGTGTACAGGCTGCCTTCCACGTCCTCGTCCACACTTGACATTTTGCATGTTTTTAGTCCTCAACCATTCTAGCAGCATCTCACTGTGGTCTTGATTTGTGCGTTGAGGATGGTCAGGCAGCTGAGGGTGGCGGAGCAGAGCGAGTGAGGTGGGAGGAACAGGAGACGCATGGGGTCACAGAGGTACATGGGGTGGGGCCAGACAGGGAGGTTGTGTTGGGGAGGAGGCAGAACCTTTGGTCTGCACTGTGCCTCTCACCTTGGCTTTTGTTCACCAAAGACACTGGACTTCCGGGGTTTGCACTTTACAAGCTTCAGAATACAGCTTCTACAGGCTCGAGAGCAGAGCCCACCACGGGCAGCACAGTAGGTGCTGCTGCGGAGGCTGAAAACCAGGCACACTCACTGCACCCATCCCTGAGTCAGGCTGTACCTCCTTGTCCATTGTGGGGACAGACAGTCATGATGTCGGGCGGGAGCTGACAGCAGCCGTACCCACTGTTCCCGTGTGTGGGGTGGACCCCAAGCTCAGCCCTCCTGTCTCGCCTAACGTCACCAGAGCTTGACTCGAGAATCTTTTTTTTTAGGCCTTTGTTTTTTGCCATGACACACTGCTTGTACTGTGTCTTAGTTCCCCGACCAGGGATTGAACCCTGGTCCCCAGCAGTAGAAGTGCTGAGTCCTAACCACTGGCCCTCCAGGGAAGTCCCTCAGGGGGGATCTGAAGGGCTCCTTCAACAGGCCACTGCCATCCACTTCTACTTTTTCTTGGATCTTTGGCATCCAGAAGAGGGGCTGAGGAGCAGGTTTGTGGGGCTGGAGATGAGACCAGGAGGGCAGAAGTCTCCCCCGACCCTGCCGTCAGTGTTCCTGGCCCTGGGTGGCCGTGGGTCCCCTGGTCTCTCGTTCCCCAGAGGCACCTGCCACTGAAGCTGCTCATCATGTCGGCCACACTGCGAGTGGAGGACTTCACCCAGAACCAGCGACTCTTCACCCAGCCACCCCCAGTCATCAAGGTACCATCCAGGCCAGGGTCTCAGGGCTGCCGGCGGGAGGAGGGCCCCTCTGTCAGCCATAGCAGAGCTTGGGGTTGCCTGAGGGTTAGGGTAGTAGCAGCCTTCATGGTCAGAGTTCAGAGAAGTGGGAGGGCTCAGGTCATCCCCCACCCCCGACCCCGTGCCTCCCGGTAGGTTGAGTCCCGGCAGTTCCCAGTGACGGTGCATTTCAACAAGCGGACGCCACTGGAAGACTACAGTGGGGAGTGCTTCCGGAAGGTCTGCAAGATCCATCGCATGCTGCCCGCAGGTGAGACCCTGGTGCGGTGGGGCGGGGGTCCTCCCCTTCCGGACCCAGGGGTGCAAGCAGCGGGGGCTCAGGGTAGCACTTGGCCTCCCTGTACCTCAGTGTCTGCAATGGTCCCGGGGCACTCGCCGCATCTGCCCTGCCCTGTCCTGCCCCAAGGATTGCGAGGCTTCAGGGACTAACCGGACAGTGGGGCTGTGGGTGCCTTCTGTCCCCACAGACACAGAGCAGGTGGACAGGTGTGTTTCACCTGAGTGTCCCTCCTGACCCGCCCCCCACCTCGCCCTCACAGTTCTCCCCACATCCCCATGGCACATGCTCCGGTGGTTCCATTTATCCATTTACCAGGGTTGCTCCCACTTCCTGGGAGTAGACCTGCTTTCCCAGTCCTCATGTCCAGGGATTCAATGCCTGTTTCCACGGTAAAGGTTTAGCTCCTCATCCCAGGTCATCCCATTGCTCGTCTGGGCCTCTGCAGCTTTGATTTGACCGGCACTTCCTTGCGTCCCAGCTCTTAGATCAGGGCCTGGCACACGGTCATCGCCAAGGCTGCGTCTGCCACGTGAACAAGCGGGTCACGGTGGGTCTGGTTCTCCCTGCAGGCGGCATTCTGGTGTTCCTTACGGGGCAGGCGGAGGTGCACGCGCTGTGCCGCAGGCTGAGAAGAGCCTTCCCCCTCACCAAACACAGGCCCCCAGGTAACCCCAAGTGGAAGCCCATCACCCAAGAGGCTGGGGGCAGGCGGCCTGGCCTTTGGAGCCTCCCTAAAGGAGCCGGTCCCTTGCTTGCCTTCCCTTCCCCATGAATGGTGATCAATGACCCTGGACAGTGAATGATGGATCCTGCTGACCTGGCATGAGCCCAGAGATGTCTTTCTTCCTAATTGGTTCATCTTTTCCCAGAAAAAGACGATCAGAAAGATTCAGTAGAAGAAACAAGGAGGTTTAAGAAGTCACGGGCACGGGCGAAGAAGGCCCAGGCTGCGGTACGTAAAGGCCAGAAAGGCAGCCCAGGCTCTGAAGGCAGCCCTGTGTACCTGCACTGATGTAAAGTTAATTAAAACCACATAAGGGCGTTCCTTGGTGATTCAGTGGTTAGGACTCAGTATTTTAACTACTGAGAGCCTGGGTTCAATCCTTGGTCAAGAAGCTAAGATCCTGCGAGCCACACAGAATAGCCAGGAAAAAAAAAAAAAAACAAATAAAATTAAGATTCAATTCCTTGGTCATTTTAGATACTTTTCGGGTGCCCAGTGGGCCCCCAGGGCTGCTGGTGACCTTGTTGGGCAGCAGGGATCTAGAACCTTCCTGCTGAGGAGGGAGTGGTTGGCTGGTGCTACTTCAGGGGCTGGAGGGTGGGCTGGGATTTCAGATATTCCAGGCTCCCTGTGCTGGAGGCTGGGAGGAAGCTTCTGGAAGGCCCAGCCCTGAGGCCTTGAGCAGGGCCTGCAGAAACGCCCAGGAGAGGTGGGACAGAGAAAGTGGCCCTTGGGGTTTGCTGGAGAGCTGGCGAGGGAGGGCTGGGCATTGGGGGCTTTCACCCCCAGGCATTTGCACGTCTCACTGTTGCTTCTACACTGTGCTAGGCATCGGTCTCGGGGCCCCCCTGCGAGCAGTCCTGTGACCACCCTGACTCCCAGATGACACTGAGGCAGGGGTATCGTGACTGGCCCGGGGTCGTGTGGCCTCGGACTCTGCTTGCGACACCAGTCTCCACGTAGGGCCACCTGCAGCCCTCCATGCTGACGTCTTGTTTACCGTAGATGCTGCCCCAGATCAGCTTGGACAGTTACTCGGTGCTGCCAGCGGGCGAAGGCGATGAGGACAGGGAGGCAGAGATGGACGAGGAGGAGGAGGCGGCCCTGGGCTCCGACCTGGACCTGGACTCAGAGGACCTCGGGGCGGATGGAGGTGGGACCTGGCAGGGATTCTCTGCCTTTTGAGCCCCAGGCCGCTGGTTCCTGTTGCATGGCCGGGGTCGAGTGAGGAATCCTCCCTGGGGATGACCCCTAGGGGAGCTGGGATTTCTGCCTGCTCCACCCTTTGCTGTCTCCTGAGCTCCTGAAACCACCAAGCACAGAGGAGGCCTTCAAGCATCTATTGTGCTGGTTGTCATGGGGGCGACACTCCCAGGCTCGGCTTTGCAGGCAGTAGTGGGTTGGAGGGGCTGTGATCAAGCCCTTGGGGGTCCCCATGCAGGACTGGGGGCTCTCCTGAGGAGAGACTGCAATGTGCCTACCCTCTCTGCCAGTGCCTGGGGTTGAGCCCTGGCAGTGGAGCTTCAGGGAAGCCGCTCTGGCAGAGCAGGCAGGGGTGCCAGCAGCTGGGCCACAAGATACAGCCGACTTCTGCTGTCCCTGCAGGTGAGCAGCCCGATGCCTCGCTCCCCCTCCATGTGCTCCCTCTGTACTCACTGCTGGCCCCGGAGAAGCAGGCGCAGGTAACTGGGTGGGGCCTGGGACGGATGCCCAGCAGGGCTTCCCAGGACGTTGAGATGGGGGCGGGTCAGGCCCTGGGTCACCTCCCCATCAGCTGTTAGATCAGCACTCCAGGCTTTTGCGAGGGTCTTAGGGTCTCCTACTTGGAGAGCATTCCCATGTTCAGTTTGGGAGCAGTGGCTGTAGGCAAGGAGAGAACCTATCGACCTGGTCACCTCCAGGCCCTGCCCTGCCTGCTGACCTCCTCTGACCTCAGTCCCATGATTTCTTCCCTGACTGGCGAGACAGTGGTCAATTTTCTTGCTGCCACTCGCCCTCCCCTCCATCCTAGGTCTTCCAGCCTCCCCCAGAGGGGACACGGCTCTGTGTCGTGGCCACCAACGTGGCCGAGACGTCCCTGACCATCCCGGGCATCAAGTACGTGGTGGACTGTGGGAAGGTCAAGAAGCGGCACTACGACCGTGTCACCGGCGTGTCCTCCTTCCGCGTCACCTGGGTCTCCCAGGCCTCGGCTGACCAGCGGGCGGGCCGCGCGGGCCGGACAGAGCCCGGCCACTGCTACAGGTGGGGCTCCCTGGGGCCCCCCAGTGTCCTCAGGGCTACTGTGCAGTGGTCACCCACCCTCGTCCGGGGAAAGGGGGCCCCGTGTCCCACTAGAGACAGGCACTTGCTTATTCATTATTCTGCTGCTGATAGCAGGCCCTGTGTTTATTAGCACCTTTGTTTTTATTTTATTAATAGCTTTATTGACATCAGATTCCCATAGCATAAAGCTCACCATTCTGAAATGTGCACTTCTGTGGATTTTAATATATTCAGGGTTGTACAACCATCACCACTATTAATTTTCTTTTTAAAAAAGTGTATTTTTATTTATTTATTTTGCTGTTCCGGGTCTTAGCTGTGGCGTGTCGGATGTAGTTCCCTGACCAGAGAATGGACCTGGGCCCCTGTATTGGGAGTGTGGAGTCTTAGGCACTGGACCACCGGAGAAGTGCCACTACTACTCATTTTCAAATATTCTCATCACTGCAGAAGAAACCCAGTACCCAGTAATCAGTTTCTCCCCACACCTCCCTACCATCCCCACCCCCAGGATCTGACAACCACTGTCTACTTCCTGCCTGTATGGATCTGATCATTTGGGACATTTTCTGTAAAGGAAATCAGACGGAATGTCACCTTTGGTACGTGACTCCTTTCACCCCACATCATGCTTTCAAGGCTCATCCATAGCCTGTGTCAGTGCCTCGTTACTTTTAATGGCAGGACAGCACTCTGTTGCACACACACTGGGTGGACCACATCTCTTCATCAGCTGATAGACACTTGGATTGCGTCCACATTTTGGCCCCTGTGTATAGTGCTGCTGTGAACACTCATGTACAAGTATTTGAATGTCTGTTTCCACGTCTCTCGGGTAAANTTACTTTTAATGGCAGGACAGCACTCTGTTGCACACACACTGGGTGGACCACATCTCTTCATCAGCTGATAGACACTTGGATTGCGTCCACATTTTGGCCCCTGTGTATAGTGCTGCTGTGAACACTCATGTACAAGTATTTGAATGTCTGTTTCCACGTCTCTCGGGTAAATACCTAGGGAGTAGGATCTCACAGTTATGTGGTGATTCTGACATTTTGAGGAACACGCCAGACTGTTTCCACAGCAGGCACCCCATTTTATATTCCCACCAACAGTGTGTGAAGGTTCTAATTTCTCCACATCTCACCAATGCTTGCCGTTTTCCACTTCATGAAAATGAAAGTACAAGGCGGTATCTCGCAGTGGTCTTGGTTTGCATTTCTCTAATGACATTAAGCATCTTTTCACATGCTTATTGGCCATTTGTACGTGTCCTCTTAAGGGATGTCTGTTCAAATCTGTCGTTTATTTTTCAGTCATGTCTGTCTTTTGATTGGTGAGTTGTAAGTATTCCCTGATGATCCTGATGTTAGATCCTTGTCAGAGCTATCATTGGCAGATAATTTTCTCCCAGTTTATGTGCTGTTTTTTTTTTTTCCTTCAATAACTAACTTTACACCATTCTTTTCAACTTTGCTTTAAATTACAAAAAAAAAGAAAAGAAAATTGAGAAACTATGCAAAGAAAAGTAATAAGAAATAAAGTAGTTGAGTGCCATGTGCCAGGCACAGTTCTAAGCACTCTGTGTGTCACCTAAAGTATCTTCACCGGGAACTTCCCTGGTGGTTCAGGACACCGCACTCTCAGTGCAGGGGCCGCAGGTTCGATCCCTGGTCAGGGAACTAGGATCCCACATGTTGCACACTGCAGCCAAATAAATAAATAAAGTATCTTTCCCACTCTTGACAGGGTAGCTACTGTGTTAGCCCATCTCACAGGTAAGGAAAGTGAGGCAGGAAGAGGGTAAATACCTTTAGTAAGGTGATGGAATCAAGATCCAATCCCAGGTAGTTTGGCTGATTCTCTTTTGTTTACTTTCTTTATTATTTTTTTTTTAATCTCTGGTGCTTCCCTCTGCTCAGACTCTACTCATCTGCAGTTTTCGGTGACTTTGAGAAATACCCGCCTCCTGAAATCACCCAGAGGCCGGTGGAGGATTTGATCCTTCAGATGAAAGCTCTCAACATCGAAAAGGTCAGTTGTAGTCACAGCGCTGCCCTCGCTCCAGTGACCTGCCAGTGTCCCTGAGTTCAGGCTGGTGTTCTTGGGCAGCCTGAGCCCCCTCATGGGCTGTTCCCCATTCCCTGTGGCCCTGAGAGCTGAGCCACGTGGTGCTCACCCAGCTCCCTGGTGGTCTCTAGTGCGACCCCTCCCTTCCCAGTACTGTGCCTTCTGAGGAGAGGGTGGTCAGTGACCTTGGGGCTCAAGGGATGTTCTGCCCCCTTGGTCCTCTAGAGGAAAGGTCACTCGCCTCTGCCCTGCTCCCTGAGGGGTGGTGTAGGCAGAGAAACCCCCTCCCCATCAGCTGTCACTCCCAAGCCTTCCTCCCTCGAGCCACTGGCAACCATGAGTCTACTTTTTATCTCTGTGGAATTTACATTTTGGACATTTCATAAAAATAGAATCCTTTGATACTTATTCTTTCTTATCTGACTTCTTTCAGTCAACATTGTGGATTTTTGTTTGTTTGTTTTAGCCAATTTAAAATTCATTTATCAATCAGTTCAGCTCACAGTAAGATAACATCATAAAAGAGAGGATCCTGCTTTTCATTACATTAGTATGTTTGGATTTTTTTTTCACTGTCAAAGAACCTAGCTGACAGTTTTAATCAGTTTATTTTGGAAAATATTATAAATTGATAGCTGTTTTATATTTCTGTTTTGATCATCCACGGCTGAACTTACCAGCGGTTGTGTTTTAAATGTTTGTCCACACTGACACACGTCAGAGTTTCCTTCCTTTTTATGGCTGAATCGCACTCCATTGTATGGGCCATAGTTTGTCCATCTATTGATGGACATTTGGGTTGTCCCCACCTTCTGGCTGCTACAGCTAATGCTGCCGTGAACATTTGTGTACAGCTGTTTATTTGACCACTGCTTTTGAGTTGGTTGCTCTTTCTAAGCAACCCTCAGGCAATCCCTGAGCCTGGTTACTCTCTGTTCCCTGATCATCTCATTGTCTGGGCACATTTTCTCCCGTGAGACTGTTTATTCACGTGAGACTGAGTTTACACTCACTAGCCATCTGCAATGAAAGCTCAGTGGGGCCAGAGCCCTTGTCTTGTTTGTATTATTTTTTCCGTTTCGTTTTTATTGGCGTGTAGTTGCTTTACAGTGCTGTGTTTATTTCTGCTCTACAGCAAAGTGAATCAGCTATATGTATATGTATCTCCCCTCTTGCTTGGATTTCCTTCCCATTTAGGTCACCACAGGGCACTGAGTAGAATTCCCTCTGCTATCTAGTAGTTTTTTGTTAGTTAGCTATTTTATGCATAGTGTCAGTAGTGTTTACATGTCAATCTCAATATCCCAGTTCAGCCCTTGTCTTGTTTTATCAACCTCTGTCAACAGGAACAGCCCCTGGTGCACACGAAGTGCTCAGTACATGCTCTTGAGTAAGAGATGATGTGAATGAATGAACAGAAAAGGCCTTTGGGGTTCCCCTGGCACATGGACTTTGTGCCCCAGGCCCCCATGTCCCATGTTCTGAGCATGAATGGTGCTTGAAGGGTAGGCAGTGGGAGCCCCATCCCCTTGCCAGACCTGCCCTCGGCCCCTCCTCCAGCCCTCCTCTGCATTCACACATATCTCCCGCCACGGCTCCCTGTGTCCTAGGTCATCAACTTCCCCTTTCCAACACCCCCCTCCGTGGAGGCCCTCGTCGCTGCTGAGGAGCTGCTGATTGCACTAGGTGCCCTGCAGGCTCCCCCAAAAACAGAGAGGTAGGGGAAGAGACTTGAGGGAAGCGGGGAGCCCAGCTCCTGCCCCATTCTCCGCTCTGACCCTCTCCGAGCTGACCCTCCATCCTCCAGGGTGAAGCAGCTGCAGAGGTCCCGGCTGAGCTGCCCCATCACCGAGCTGGGCAGGACCATGGCCACGTTCCCTGTGGCGCCACGCTATGCCAAAATGCTGGCGCTGAGCAGGCAACATGGCTGCCTGCCCTACACCATCACCATCGTGGCCGCCATGACCGTCCGGGAGCTATTCGAGGAGCTGGACAGGTGGGGGGCTGTGGGACGGGCATTCAGGGATCCGGGTGGGTGAGTTGGGGGAGACCACCCTGGGCTGAGCAGTACTGTGAAATCCAGCCTCCTGGGGCATAACTGACTCAGTGAGTGGTCTTGTATGAAATCTACATCCTCCCTGTGCCCTGCCAGTGTTCCAGTCTTTACAGATCTCCGGATGGGGGTGGTCGGAGAGTGGTTTTGTTATTTATTTTTGCCCTGCCACAGGCTTGTAGGATCTTAGTTGCCTGACCAGGGATTGAACAAACCCGTGCGCCCTGCAGTGGAAACCTAGAGTCATAATCACTGGTCCTCCAGGGAATTCCCAAGACCACGATCATGGTGATCAGAGACCCCACCAGGCATTTTCTGGGCCCACTCTGAGTAACTGACAGGTCCCCTACCCCTGTGGCCACAAGCATCAGGGCAAAAAGCCCAAGTGGTGTGTGCTTGTAGGCCAGCCGCCAGTGACGAGGAGCTCGCCAGACTGAAGGGCAAGCGGGCCCGCGTGGCTCAGATGAAGAGGATCTGGGCAGGGCAAGGAGCTTCCCTGAAGCTTGGCGACCTCATGGTGCTGCTGGGTGAGTCCCCAATGTGGATGTGGCCTGCGGGTGGTGGGGAGGGCGGGAGGGCAGGGCAGGGCAGCAAGCAAGTGCTCCCCTCCTCTTCGCACAGGCGCTGTGGGAGCCTGCGAGTACACAGGCTGCTCACCCCAGTTCTGCGAGGCCAACGGACTGCGGTACAAGGCCATGATGGAGATCCGGCGCCTGCGGGGCCAGCTGACCACCGCAGGTACGGCCCCCCACCACCCTCTGGCCTCCTCCCATCCTTGGGCAACACCCGGCAGAGAACTTGACCCTGTTGACATTCTGAGCAATGTCATGTACATATAGTCGGTTCTCATTATGCATAGATTCGGTATTTGTGAATTTACATATTCAGTAAAATTGACCGTAGTGTGTGGCACTTGTGTGGTCCTCTGAGGACATGCACATGAGCAGGGCAGTGATATGTGGACGCTCTCTCATCAGGTTGTGTGTCACTCTCATCTTTTCCTTGATGATGTCCCTCTCATTGCCCTCTGTCCCAGGTCTAGTGTAGACCAGCTGCTGGCTGCACCTCCTGCCCAGTGGCCACATCTAGGGGTCTCTGCTCTCAAGCAGGGTCCAACCCTGGTTTGTTTCTCCAGCAGTGGAGGGGCCTCTCTTGTTGAAGTTGGAGAGCAGGTGGCAGTTCAGCTCCCCACTTTCCACTCCCGTCCAGTCTGAACAGTGAGCACCAGACCTGTTTGAAGCCACATCAGGGCCTGGCGTGGGTGGCACATCTTCTTTGTCCAGCCCAGGGATCTGCTTCCTTCCCCTTTTTTTCCTTCTTTCTCTTTTAAGTTAAACAATATGGGTTTCACTGAAGGTTTTCTAGAGAAGACAGATTTACATTGCAAACCTCATAACAGAAAGCCCTGGAATTCCCTGGCAGTCCCAGCAGTTAGGACTTGGGGCTTCCGCTGCAAGGGGTGCAGGTTCCATCCCTGGTCAGGGAACTAAGATCCACAAGCCCACTTTTCCCTCCTGCCTTCCCGGTCCTTGTTTTCACCCTTTTGCTCCCTCCCTATCACACAGCAAGGCCCAAAGCCCCATCTCCTTTCTCTCTGCTGCACAATGGGCTTCAGATCCTTCTTATGTGGAAGGAGGAGGCCTCGCCCTGGGTCTCACGCCAGGGCTCCGCAGCACAGGGCGCTCGGGAGAAATGGTCTGTCTCCACACTGTCCTGCTCAGAGAGCATGGCCCGTGCACTGGGTCTCCTGGGTGGGTGTGCTCCCTGCCCCGAGGCCGACAGGGAGACGGGTGCATGCTCTCTCAGCATAGTCTGCTGCCCACAAGGAAACTGGGGTTTTGTTCCAAGGAAGGAGCAGACATGTGTGGGCAGCTGTTTCTGCCCCACTGGGGGCTTTGTCTCCCGGCAACCTCTGTGCACAGGGGCCTAGATACACAAGTGGCTGAGGGCAGGCAGAGCCAGCCCCGGGCCCAGCTGTCCTGACACCTGGCTCTCCTCTCAGTCAACACCATGTGCCCTGAGGCCGGGCTCTTCGTGGACCCCAAGATGCAGCCACCTAACGAGAACCAGGTGACCTACCTGCGGCAGATTGTGACAGCCGGCCTGGGTGACCACCTGGCCCGCAAAGTCCAGAGTGAGGACCTGGCTGGCGACGAGTGCAAGAATGCCTACAAGGTTTGCTGCTGGCTCGGGACTGGCCAGTGAGGCAGTCATGCCCAGGGCCCCTGCCCTCCTCATCCTCCCACCTGTCTCGTGTCCTAGCAGCCTGGGCGCTTAGGACACCTGGCTCTGGACAGTGTCAGGTTGCCTGTGAGTGGCAGCTGGGGGGACCCTTGGCTCTGGGTGGGCCTGTCCTCAGTCACTGGTCCCACTGCCCCCGGGAAAGTTCCCACCTAGGACCAAGGTGAAATGACAATGCAGCCGCTTCTCCCTTTGGGCGTGAGCTTCCCCCCAACTTCGCTGAACAGAGACAGAAAGCACATCCCATACTCGCCACTGTAAAATGTACAATTCAGAGTTGTGTAACCATTACCATAGTTAATTTCAGAACATTTTTATCACCCCCAAAAAAGATACCCTGTACCCATCACCACATCACTCCACATTTTCTCTGAATCCCCACACCCCTTGAGTCTGCTTTCTGTCTACATGGATTTGCTGTTCTAACGCGTTTCCCATGAATGGGATCCTGCACTGTGTGGCCTTTTACACTGGCTTTTTTAGCTCAGTGTCCCGTTTCGGGCAGCTCGTAACTGTAGCCTGTGTCTGCACCTCTCCCAGCAGGCTACCCACTCCATCGGTGGACACACCCTGCTGGTGTAGCCATTTGTCGTTTGATGGATGCTGTCCTGCTTTTCTGGCCAAGAGTGTAACTGAATTCACAGGGGTCGGCCTCACGCGCTGCTCATGTATCTCCCAGACTCATGCCCACCTACCATCTCTTGCAGACCCCTCTCCTCGATGACCCTGTCTTCATCCACCCCAGTTCTGTGCTCTTCAAGGAGCTCCCTGAGTTTGTGGTCTACCAGGAGATTGTGGAGACCACCAAGATGTACATGAAAGGTAGTACAACTGGCTGGACCCTCACCTGACCCCATTCCTCTGGTGAGCTGTGTCACCGGGCCTGTGTGGGGAGAGCCCACAAGCCCCTCACTGAGACCCCATCCCCTACTTCCGGGCCCCCAGGTGTCTCAACCGTGGACATGCAGTGGATCCCAGTCCTGCTGCCTTCTTACTGCCAGTTTGACAAGCCCCTGGAGGAGCCGCCCCCCACCTACTGCCCCGAGAAGGGGCGGATGCTGTGTCACCGGGCCAGCGTGTTCTGTGAGTCAGGGTGACTCCCTGTGGCCTTGGGCTCCAGACACGTGGTTCCCCACCCTGTGTGCCCTGGGAAGTGTCTGTGTCCTGGGCAGTGTCATCCCAGGCTGCAGGACCCTGCAGATGGGTGGGGATGGGTCTGAGCGGGGAGCTGTGGGGATCCATTGCAGCCCCTCGCTCAACGTGCTCCAGATCGCGTTGGCTGGCCGCTCCCGGCTGTCCAGGTGGAGTTTCCAGAAGGCCTTGACTGCTACAAACACTTTGCCCGGGTTCTGCTGGAGGGGCAGGTAAGCAGCCCGACAGCTCCCTTGGCCTCTGCCTTGGCACCACGGGCAGGTCGTGAGCCCCAGGTTCCCCACCGTCCTGTGATCTTTCCCCAGGCCTTCCCCAGGCTGGCCTCATACAGGACCTACTTGCTGTCCAGCCCCAGCACGATGCTGAAGACATGGGCCAGGTATGGGCTTCCCTGGGAGCATCGGAGCAGGCAGGTGATGGAAGAGCTGTGTCTTGGGACTCCCTTAACAGATCCCTACCCACTGCGGGGCTTAAAACAGCAGATGTGTATTCTCTCATAGTTCTGGAGGTTAGAAGTTCAAAGTTGGGGTGTCAGCAGGGCTGCGCTCCCTCTGAAGGCTCCAGGGGAGGAGCCTCCTAGCCTCTTCCTACCCCTCGTGGTTCCAGGCACTCTTTGGCCACCACATCCCTCTAGTCTCTCCCTCTCTCTTCCCATGGCTTTCCTTTGTTTCTGTCTTCTCAGGTTATCGGATCCAGGGTCCACTCTCTCCCATTTGACCTTGTCTTAATTACATCTGCAAAGACCTTCTTTCCAAATAAGATTACATCCTGAGGTTCTAGGCAGACATGGATTTTTGGGGAGATACTAGCCAACCTGTTGGCTTCAGATGGCTCAGTGGTAAAGAATCCGCCCACAATGCGGGAGACGTGAGTTCAGTCCCTGGGTCGAGAAGATCTCCTGGAGAGGGAAATGGCAACCCTCTTCAGGATTCTTACCTGGAGAATCCCATGGGTAGAGTAACCCAGTGGGCTTCAGTTCACGGGGTTGCAGAGTCAGACACAACTTAGTGACTTATAGAGCTGCCAGGTCCAAGCAGGAGGCACCCTGTACACCTGTGCCCCTGGGGGCTTCTGCCCGGTGAGCATGAAGCCACCCCCATCCCACCCATCATCTTCCTCCTCCTGCCCTTCCTCCTGGTCTCGGCTTATCCCTGCTCCTCTCTTTAGGCTTTTGTGGTGGCTCAGATGATAAAGAATCCACCTGCAAAGTGGGAAACCTGGGTTCAATCCCTAGGTTGGGAAGATCGGTTGGGGAAGGGAATAGCAACCCACTCCAGCCTGGCCGGCTGCAGTCCATGGGGTCGCAGTCAGACATGACTAAGCGACTAGGCACACACATTCGTGTCTTTGTCTTCTTTCTGCCCATGGACCAGTCCCAAGAAGCTGCCTCCCTCTTCCTGAGGCTGGCACCCCAGACCAGGCAAGGGGCTTGAGGCACCAGAAGCAGGCAGACAAGTGTGCACACACACCTGCATTCCCCGGGATTCAGGATGGGGCTGTGGTTGCAGGAGCCCCCGCCTACCAGGTCATTCACCCAGCACTTGGTGTTTAGCATCCACCCTGTGGCGGCCGTGTTCTCATGCTGGGGTCGAGCCACGACCATGTCCTGTGCGATGTCCCCGTGCAGGGAGGTTGAACAACTAGTACAAATGGCAGTTGGTGGCCCAGCCACGAAGGGACAGAGCAGGACGTGGGAATGAGGCATCGGGCAGGGAAAGAAAAGGAAAGCCTGACTGAGCAGGTTCAGGGGAGGCAGGGCTGTGAGGCAGGCAGAGGTCTGGAGGAAGGTTCTAAATGAGACAGAAGCAGCCTGGGTGGGTGGATCAGAGGCAAGTGGTGGGAGGTGATGGAGTCTAGATCCTTTCATCCGCCTGGCACCCCTAGTGAGATGGAGGGAAGGAGACCTCATGGGCAGGGCTGGCCTGGCAGTGGACTTCAAGAGGCTCCATGTCCTGCATCCCAACCACAGGCTGCAGCCCAGGACAGAGAGCCTCCTGAGAGCCCTTGTTGCCAAGAAAGCCAACTGCCGAGATGCCTTGCTGGTGGCTTGGAGCAAAAACCCCAAATGTGAGCCTGACCAGGGCGGGTGTCCCACAGCAAGGGGGTTGGGGGGACAATGGGATGGGGCCACCCAGGGGACCTGGGGCTGGTGGGAGGGTCTGCCCTGCAGCTGGCGGGCGGGCACAGAGCCACTCTGACCACCCCGCTCCCTTCTCTGCAGACCTGCTAACCGAGTACCTTGAGTGGCTCCCACAGGCTGTGCACGCTGATGTTGAGAAAGCCTGGCCGCCCACCCGTGACCACTGACAAGGCGCCTGCCTGCAGGCCAAGGGGGCCTGGCAGCAATCAGGGTCCCCTGTGGCCACCCTGACTCCAGACTGCACCCCGGGACAGGTGGAGCCCTGGGACACTGTCTTGGCTCAATCCTGGGCACAACTTGCTGCCATCCTGGGCAGTCCAACCCAGGGTGACTTTTCTTAACTATTTATTACAGAGTAGATAATGGTTTTCTCTCCCACACTGGTCCTGTTTTAAACATGCTCTGTGGACTACATTAGTCCCTTGCAGAGCAGCAGGGCCTCCTCTGCTCTTGGTTCCCTGCCCGTATGATGCAAGCCCCTCCCCTGCCCCAGCCAGGGAGGGCCCCCAGGGCTCCAGCTGGCTCCTGTGGAGCTGGCGGGGTCAGCTCCCCACCGTCTACATTGCTGTGTAATAAATCCTAAGTGACAACAGCTGTATACTGAGTCTAGTGCGTTCTTTTGGTGAATCTCCATATTGGGTGGGGGGGCAGGTCTGGGAACATCCTGCCTGTGCGTGCTTGCACACTCAACACACTCATGCATGCATGTGGAAACTGGTCTGGGTAGATGCTCACAAACGTGTTAGTGGTGATACAGGGCACAGTGAGCCTATAGAAGTTGATCAGTTTTCTTTTACTTAGGTTTTTGCCCTGAATCAACTTGCACAAATAGGAACACATAAATTCGGGAATTTCCTGGTGGTTCAGTGGTTAGCACTCTGCACTTTCATTGCTGGGCCCCAGGTTTGATCCCTGGTCAGGGAACTAAGATCCTGCAAGATCTGCAGTGCAGCCAAAAAAATAAACACATACATTCCATAATATACATACATAAGACAAAACAACAAAGATACGTGGGCGTTAATATTTCCCAAACTTATTTACTTTCTCCACAGCATGGCTCTGGTGTTCCCCAACTAGGAGGTATTCCCTACTCCTCCACCCACATGTAAGCCATCTGCCAGGTCTATCTATTAGTTCACTTCCAGGATCTGGCCCTTGCGCTTCCCACTTCCACTACTGGGCCACCCCCACCTCCACTGCCAGGATGCCACCACCAGCTCCCACTTGGGCCATGGCAGTGGCTTCCTGGATGGTCTCAGGTCCCCTCTGCCCAACTATGATGAATTTTCCACATGGCAGCCAGAGGGAGCCATTTAAAACATCACATCCTTCCCCTGCAACAGGTCTTCCAGGGTCTTGGAAGAGTCAACCCTCTCCCGTTGTTTAGTCGCTCAGTTGTGTCCAAGTCTCTGTGACCCCATGGACTGCAGCATGCCAGACTTCCCCTGTCCTTCACCATCTCCTGGAGCTTGCTCAAACTCATGTTCATCGAGTCTGTGATGCCATCCAACCATCTCATCCTCTGTTGTCCCCTTCTCCTGCCCTCAATCTTTCCCAGCATCAGGGTCTTTTCCAATGAGTCAGTTCGCATCAGGTGGCCAAAGTATTGGAGTTTCGGCTTCAGCATCAGTCCTTCCAAAGAATGCTCAGGTCTGATTTCCTTTGCAATCAACTGGTTTGATCTTGCAGTCCAAGGGACTCAAGAGTCTTCTCCAACACCACAGTTCGAAAACATCAATTCTTTGGCACTCAGCCTTCTTTATGGTCCAACTTTCACATTCATACATGACTACTGGAAAAACTATAGCTTTGACTATAGGGATGTCTCTGCTTTGTAATATGCGGTCTAGGTTTGTCATAGCTTTCCTTCCAAGGAGCAAGTGTTTTGATATGACTACTGTCACCATTTATGGTGATTTTGGAGCCCAAGAAAATAAAGTCTGTCACTGTTTCCATTGTTTCTGCATCTATTTGCCATGAAGTGATGGACCAGATGCCATGATCTTTGTTTTATTGAATGTTGAATTTTAAGCCAGCTTTCCACTCTCCTTTTTCACCTTCATCATGAGGCTTTTTAGTTCCTCTTTGCTTTCTGTCATAACGGTGGTGTCATCTACATAGGTTATTGATATTTCTCCCGACACTCTTGATTCCAGCTTGTGCTTTATCCAGCCCAGCATTTCTCATGATGTACTCTGCATACAAGTTAAATAACCAGGGTGACAATATGCAGCCTTTTCGTACTCCTTTCCCAATTTGGAACTAGTCTGTTGTTCCATGTCCAGTTCTAATTGTTGCTTCCTGACCTGCATACAGATTTCTCAAGAGGCAGGTAAAGTGGTTTGGTATTCCCATCTTGAAGAATTTTTCACTGTTTGTTGTGACCCATACAGTCAAAGGGTTAACATAGTCAATGAAGGAGAAATAGATGTTTTTCTGGAGTTCTCTTGCTTTCTCTATGATTCAACAGATGTTGGCAATTTGATCTCTGGTTCCTCTGCCTTTTCAAGTTCTCTGTTCATATACTGTTGGAGCTAGCTTGGAGGATTTTGAACATGACCTTGCTAGCATGTGAAATGAGAGCAATTATGCAATAGTTTGAACATTCTTTGGCATTGCCCTTCTTTGGGATTGAAATGAAAAATGACCCTTTTCCAGTTCTGTGGCCACTGCTGAGTTTTCCAAATTTGTTGGCATATTGAGTGTAACATTTTAACAGCATTATCTTTTAGGATTTGAAATAGCTCAGCTGGAATTCCATCACCTCCACTAGCTTTGTTTGTAGTGATGCTTCCTAAGGCCCATTTGACTTATCAATCCAGGATGTCTGACTCTAAGTGAATGATCATACCATCGTGGTGATCTGGGTCATTAAGATCTTTTTTGTTTAGTTCTGTGTATTCTTGCCACCTTTTCTTAGTCTCTTCTGTTTCTGTTAGGTCCATACCATTTCTGTCCTTTATTGTGCCTATCTTTGCATGAAATGTTCCCTTGGTATCTCTAACTTTCTTGTCCTTGGACGAGGAAATGGCAACCCATTCCAGTATTCTTGTCTTTCTCATTCTGTTGTTTTCCTCTATTCCTTTGCATTGTTCACTTAGGAAGCCTTTCTTATCTCTCCTTGCTATTCTTTGAAACTCTGCATTCAGATGGTTATATCTTTTCTTTTCTCCTTTGCCTGTCACTTCTCTTCTTTTCTCACCTATTTGTAAGGCCCCATCAGACAGCCAGTTTGCCTTTTTGCATTTCTATTTCTTGGGGATTGTTTTGATCACTGCCTCCCGTGCAATGTTATGAACCTCTGTCTGTGGTTCTTCAGCCACTCTATCAGATCTAATCCCTTGAATCTATTTGTCAATTCCACTGTGACAAATAGTGGATGATTATTATATCTATTACTGTGGGCAAGGATCCTTAGAAGAAATGGAGTAGGCCTCATAATCAACGAAAGAGTTTGAAATGCAGTTTTTGGTGCAATCTCAAAAACAGAAAGATCTCGGTTTGTTTTCAAAGAAAACCATTTAATATCACAGTAAACCAAGTCTATGCTCCAACTACTAATGCTGAAGAAGCTTCAGTTGAATGGTTCTATGAAGACCTACAAGATCTTCTAGAACTAACACCAAAAAAAGATCCTCTTTTTATCATAGGGGAATGGAATGCAGAAGTAGAAAGTCAAGCAATACCTGGAGTAACCAGCAAGTTTGGCCTTGGAATACAAAATGAAGCAAGGCCAGGGCTAGCATAATTTTGCCAAGAGAACACACTGGTCAAGAAGAAATACCTTCTTCCAACAACGCAAGAGATGACTCTACACATGGACATCACCAGATGGTCAATACCGAAATCAGATTGATTATATTCTTTGCAGCCAAAGATAGAGTTCTATGCATAGTCGCTCACTTCTGTCATATCTGACTCTTTGCAACCCTATGAATTGTAGCCCACCAGGNTGACTCTACACATGGACATCACCAGATGGTCAATACCGAAATCAGATTGATTATATTCTTTGCAGCCAAAGATAGAGTTCTATGCATAGTCGCTCACTTCTGTCATATCTGACTCTTTGCAACCCTATGAATTGTAGCCCACCAGGCTCCTCTGGCCATGGGATTCTCCAGGCAAGAATACAAGAGTGGGTTGCCATGCCCTCCTCAGGAGATCTTCCTGACCTGGGGATCCATCTCATGTCTGCCTGCTTCTGCACTGCACACAGATGGATTCTTTACCCACAGGAGCCACCTGGGAAGCCGAAAAAAGCTCTACACAGTCAAGAAAAACAAGATCAGGATCTGACTGTGGCTCAGATCATGAACTCCTTATTGCAAAATTCAGACTTAAATTCAAGAAAGTAGGGAAAACCACTGGGCCATTCAGATACGACCTAAATCAAATCCCTTACAATTATACAGTGGACGTAAACTCTCTTCTACTCTCATTCATTGAAGGCAAATTCCATCCCCCACTGCTCTCAACCTCAGGGCCTTTGCATCTGCTATGTCCTCTGTTTCTGCAGTGGCCCGCCACTCACACACTTTATCTATGGCAGCTCCCACATCCTCCCCCTTTAGTCTCCATGTCATCACTATTACTGTCTTCATAAGATTTACTGCTCCTTGCTTATTGCTAGCTTTCTAAACTGGAATACCAAGTCTGGGAGGAGTGTGAAATCTTGCATGCTATATCTGGGGATACAAGGGTAATTGACACTACCAGAGCACACAGTAGGTGCTCAGTGTGTCCACTAGGTGCTTAGGAGTCCTTAAATGAACGAATGGCCAGTTGCAAAACCCTCCTTAGAAAGTTAGTGTTTTCTAACTGCTTGATGACCCGAATCACTAGGAGTGTTAGTTTAAAACCGCAGGCTCCCTGCTGACCTGAATGGGAGTCTTCAGGGGAGGGGACAGGGGCATCTGTGATTGAGACCAGGGGCATTTGAATAGCACTGCCCTCTCCAATGAAGCCCACTTCTTAAGTCAGATGATACGGAGAATTTAGGTCTCCTTTCCTGGTTTGCTGTATGACTGATCCAGCTGCTGCTGCTGCTAAGTCACTTCAGTCGTCTCCGACTCTGTGCGACCTCATAGACGGCAGCCCACCAGGCTCCCCCGTCCCTGGGATTCTCCAGGCAAGAACACTGGAGTGGGCTGCCATTTCCTTCTCCAATGCATGAAACTGAAAAGTGAAAGTGAAGTCGCTCAGTCGTGTCCGACTCTCAGCGACCCCACGGACTGCAGCCCACTAGGATCCTCCGTCCATGGGATTTTCAAAGCCAAGAGTACTGGANGGCCTTGCTGTTCGGGCAGCACCCCGGCGCCCCACCTCTGTGCTGATCTTTCACTCTCCTGCTCTCCAGTAAGCTCTTAATCTACTATATCATTTGGAGGATCTAACCAGGGCTGGGTCAAGCCAAACCATCCATTCTTTGGTCACTTGAAGTCACGTTGCAGGGAGCAGGGATCTGTTTGTGTGATCCCAGGGGTAGAGTTGCGCAAAGGAGGGACACAGCCGCCCCGTCAGCCAGCAGAGGAGGGACCTCGTGGATCTGGGGAGTCCCAGCCCCTCCTCCTGCATACCTGACATTCCTTCCACACACCTGTAAGTCCACCGCATTCCTGCCTGTTTCCTGGGAGGGGCTCCCTAAGGCCAGATGGAAATAACACTCAGATACTTCCAGGAGGAAGACCTAGTCTATTTATTCCTGGGGCAATGGGAAAGCCAGTGGGGAATCCGTGAGAGCAGGAGCTGACAGCAACCCCTGGTATCACATCCAGGGAGCCAGCTCTGCCAGCCGCAGCCAGGACCCGTGGGAACGTTCACCTGGGGCTTCCCCGGGGTGGTCTATGCGCAGAGTCTGCTTGTCCTTCCTAGATGGTCTGGGCCAGGGATGTTCAGAGGCCCCTGGACTGGGGCAGGAGCCCTGGGATCTAGTCCAGCCTGAGTCACTGACCAACAGTAGGACCTTGGGTTAGTGTCTTGCTTGGCTTCAAGAAACAGAATGACAGAATAAAACAAATAGATCTTACACTTGTTGCCAAGACAGCTAGAACTTTCTCTAGCCATAAGTAGAGGCAGGTCCCAACACCTACTGATGGCAACAGCCATCTGTGAGGCCAGGTGCCCTCACAGATCTGGACTCTGACGTGGACGGTGACTTCCCATGTGTCTCGGCGGCAACGATTCTTCCTGCTAATGCAGAAGACGCGGGTTCGATCCCTGGGTTGGGAAGATGCCCTGGAGGAAGAAATGGCAGGCCACTCCCGTATTCTTGCCTGGAGAACCCCATGGACAGAGGAGCCTGGTGGGCTACAGTCCATGTGGTCGAGAAGAGTGGGACGCGACTGAAGCAACTGAGGACGCACGCACGTGTCTACAGATCTCAGAAGTGGCCTTGCTGTTCGGGCAGCACCCCGGCGCCCCACCTCTGTGCTGATCTTTCACTCTCCTGCTCTCCAGTGACTCAGCTCCAGGCCCAGGAGTGAGGTCTGGGCTCGTCTCTCTTCAGAAACAGAACCCTAACCCAGCCCTAGAAAACATGCCTTCTGCCGCATCCTGGCTGCTATCCAGGCATCTACAGCACCCCAGATCCTCACAGAGGCAACTGTCCTCCGGGAGCGATTCCAGGAAGCGAATGGAATCAAGGTCATGAGCAATGTGCTGCTTCAAACTCTAGAACATGACTTGATAACTAGCATTGGGCAAAGGAGGACCCACCCTTACTTCAAGCCTCCTCCATTCATGACTTTGTTAACCAACACCCGCAACTTGCCAGAAAACAAACATTACATCATTACCTGGGTTCCAACATTCCTGAAGGCGAGTTTCAGTACACAGCATTTAATTGTGAAATAATTAATAAGATTCTGCGCAATTAGCAGAGACGTGGATTGGTCTCAAGACTGTCATACAGATTGAAGTCAAAAGAGAAAAACAAATATCATGTATGTGTGTGGAATTTAGAAAAAATGGTACAAGTGATCTTATTTGCAAAGCAGAAACAGAGACACAGATAAGAACAATGCATGGATGCCCAAGGGGAAAGGGGCGGGGGTGGGATGGATCGGGACACTGGGACTGACATATATAGCCTGTTGATACTGTGCCTAACAGAGACACAGATGAGAACCTCCTCTATAGCACAGGAAACTCTGTGGTGAGCTAAACGGGAAGGAAATCCAAAAAAGAGGGGACACATGGAAACATACAGCTGATTCGCTTTGCCGTGCAGCAGAAGCATGACATTATAAGGCAGCTATAGTATATACTTTCATATTATATAGAAGTCAATAATTTTTTAAAAAATCCTGGAAAAAGATTCTTTGCAGCACATCCTAATCCATTCCTTAATCTATGTTTTCTTCTATTGAAAAATGATAGAGCTGATGACCAGCTTGAGTGGCTGCCTAACCGACTAAAATGTTGCAGTCCACAGCTGGGAACTACTCAGCGACTGCAGAAACCCCCAAACTCCAAGGGGCGACGTGTGATGGGAGGGGAGAACGCAGTAGCCTGCCCCCCTTTTTGTCGTCCAGTCGCTCAGTCGTGTCCGACTCTTTAAGACCCCAAGGACTGCAGCACCCCAGGCTTCCCTGTCCATCACCGTCTCCCAGAGCTTGCTCAAACTCATGTCCATCGAGTCGGTGATGCCAGCCAACCATCTCATCCTCTGTTACCCACTTCTCCTCCCACCTTCAATCTTTCCCGGCATCAGGGTCTTTTCTGAGGAGTTGGCTCTTTGCAGCAGGTAGCCTAAGTATTGGAGCTTCAGCCTCAGCATCAGTCCCTCCAATAAATATTCGGGGTTGATTTCCTTTAGGATTGACTGGTGTGATCTCCTTGCTCTCTAAGGGACTTCCAAGAGTCTTCTCCAGCACCACAGTTTGAAAGCATCAATGGGAAAAAGAAAACATTTAGGACTCTGGTCGCTGCACAGGTATTTCTGCTGTAGCAGGATCTTCCCTGAGCTCCTAACCCTAGTCCTGTCCACCCTCCTCAGAGCAGACCTGCTGGGATATTCGTAGACACAGATCTGAATACTCTCCTTCCATGCTCAGGGCATGGACATGGCGCCCAGTGCACTGAGGATAAAAATCCTGAGTCCTCAATGCTCACAAGGGACTGACCCTGCCCCCCNGGAGGTGGAGCCCAGTGACACCATCGAGAACGTCAAGGCCAAGATCCAAGACAAGGAGGGCATCCCCCCAGACCAGCAGAGGCTGATCTTTGCCGGGAAACAGCTGGAAGATGGGCGCACGCTGTCTGACTACAACATCCAGAAAGAGTCCACTCTGCACTTGGTCCTGCGCTTGAGGGGAGGTGTTTTAAGTTCTCCCTTTTAAGCTTCCGATAAATTACATTGCACTTTTCTCTCAATAAAGTTGTTGCATTCCCAAATAGTGTAATTTATTTATTTAGCTGGGGGTGGGTAAAAGTTCAAGGCTTTTGTTCCAGCAGATGTGTTAGTAGTAACCTGGAGGTAAGGAATGTCAAGGAAAGGTGGCCTTAATTAGAACTGTAGTGAGTGAGTGTAAATAGAAAATTTGGAGGTTGTAGTTAGAATTCTAATGTACACTCATGTAGTTTTACTTATAAACTACTAAGTTTTAAAAGCACTGTGTTTGGAAGTTGTGCTTAAGAGTGGGAAAGTTTCTGGAATACCAGCAGGGAGGTGGTATTAAAAAGGGTGGGAATGGTGGAAGAGAGCCTGCAGAAAAATCACCTTTAGTACATAGTTGGAAGTTTACCTTGAGGTGCATAGAAAATCATTTGACCAGATTTTTAAAAAAAGATGTGGCAAAGTCTCATTAGACTTAATGTAGAAAGTTTGGGATTTAGTAATTAAAGCTGTTGTCATTTTTGCTGTAGTAAAGTTGTTAAGATTCCTTAATTTTATATGACTATATGAAGAATTTATGTACAGCTTAATTGTGGGTGAAGCAGTTGGCTCTTGGTGTTCTATAGTAGTGACATTTACCAAATCAGGTGCTGCTGCTAAGTTGCTTCAGTCGTGTCCAACTCTGCAACCCCATAGACAAAAGCCCATTAGGCTTTGCCGTCCCTGGGGTTCTCCAGGCAAGAACACTGGAGAGGGCTGCCGGTTTCCTTCTCCAATGCATGAAACTGAAAAGAAACTGAAGTCGCTCAGTCATGTCCGACTCTCAGTGACCCCATGGACCGCAGTCCACTAGGCTCGTCCATCCATGGGATTTTCCAGGCAAGAGTACTGGAGTGGGTTGCCATTGCCTTCTCCAAAATTCAGGTGCTGTTGGCATGCTCTTTAAGTCATAATGAGAGCCAGGGTTTTTGAAAGTTGGAAGGAGCTGGTGGGTAGGCACTGCTGAAATCAGACACACCGAAGGAGTTTAAATAAGAGGTGGTTTACTCCAAAGAACAAATTGACTCCAATTTCTCCCTTCCACTCCCGTATTTAGGATATCCACATGTAGCATCTGTGCAGAGAAAAATTTGTGTCACTGAGATAGATAAGTAAGGCCTAGGTAGGGGGGACAAGAAATGCCGTTTGGTAAATTTGTAAATCTTAGGCAAATTCGTCACTTGAGGTTTTCACTTGTCATGAATGCCTGTATATTTCATTGGGTTTTCATGATTCACCCATACAAATGAATATATAGGTCAAGAAGCAAGATGACAAGGATATCGGAACTTCACACATCTAGTCACTATGTGAATCTGGTCAATACATGAATAGACCTGTAACCGCATCTAGTCACTGTGAGTATTTTGTGTAGTTGTGTTACTCATTGGAAATGAGTGGTCATAACTAGGGGAAAAACTTCAATAGCATCTTGAAAATGGCCGTTCTGTGGGACAGGTGTTGCACAATTCCTCCATCAGTGTTATCAAATGATGAGTTCTTTGTCTTCAACTATGAGTGTGTCAATGGCCAGTTAGAAGGTGGGGCTGGGTCATTTTAGCTGGACACGTGTGCCCTGCAGTTGTAAGGGTCTTGGCTCTGGAGCAATAGAGCATGTTTCATAAAGCTGTGTGGGTATTTGAGAGTGGGGATGCTTACTGGAGAAGTCATGGAAGAACAAGTGGCTCCTTCCTGTCAAATTTAATGAAGGAAATTGCTAATCACAAATGTAAACACTTGAAAAGTTTTGAAAAACAAGTACAGGTTAGTACAAACATTAAAATTGATGTAGAAACTGAAAGTTCCATATAAGCTTATTCAGGGGGAGAAAGTATATTTGCCTCTTACTGTTTAGAGTTAAAATGTTTACACACGTGTTTTACAAAGTCAAAGGTAGCCCATGTAAGTCCCTAAGTGTGTGTGCTCAGTTGCACAGTCGTGTTGGACTCTGGAAACCATGGACTGAAGCCTGCCATGCAACTTTTGTTGTCATGCAACTTTTCAGGCAAGAACACTGGCGTGGATTGTCATTTTCTAGTCCAGGGGATTGGTGTCTCCTGTGTTGGCAGTCGGATTCTTGACAGTTAACTACATCTTACCGGTTAACGACATTTTTTTGGGACCACTCCGGCATGTGGGAATCTTAGTTTCTCAACTAGGGGTTGAATCTTTGCCCCCTGAAGTGGAAGCAGAGAATCGTAACCACTGGACTGTCAGAGAAGTCTGCTACGGATAACTAATAAAATTAGTTTGGTGGTATTTTGGACTCCTGTATAGTAAATGCATATATGCATACATATGTACACATACGTACAAATACAAATAGGACCATTCACATAGTGTTCCTCAGCTTTTTTCTTTTTGACTAGGCAATTGTGGACATCTTTCTGTGACAGCATATCAATATTGCTGTCATTCTATTTAATATTCCAGTATTCAATTGTATAGATGGCCTATGATTTACTTAATCTGTCCACCAACATTTGTTTCTAGGTTTTTGCTGTTAAGATGCTGGTGAAGTACATCCTTATACATGTATTTTTCATATATTAATACTTGGATAGTATAAAAATGATTTCTATTTAATGAAGTTCTTGGTGATAATTTAAAAATCAGTCAAAAACAGTTTTATAAATACTGTCATATTTTCCTGCTTTTTTGAGTAAATAATACTTGCATTTGTTATAGATATATAAACAGTATGTAGTGCAAGATCTTCCATTTTTCCCTCCCAGTTCTCAACCTGCCTTAGTATATACTTTCAGAGTTTCCCCATGCATGTACAACAAGCAACTACTAATTAATTACTGGTTAACAGATTCTTGTGCCATGCTTTTTCACTTTATATCTTTTATAGTTTGATAACCTTTCATTCTGTATAAAGGATAATACATTTTTCATGTAATTTTCTCAAAAGACCACGAGAGCAACACAATCCCTGCTGCTGCTGCTGCTAAGTCACTTCAGTCGTGTCCGACTCTGTGTGACCCCATAGACGGCATCCCACCAGGCTCCCCCATCCCTGGGATTCTCCAGGCAAGAACACTGGAGTGGGTTGCCATTTCCTTCTCCAATGCATGAAAGAGAAAAGTGAAAGTGAAGTCGCTCAGTCTGTCCGACTGTTAGCGACCCCATGGACTGCAGCCCACCAGGCTACTCCGTCCATTGGATTTTCCAGGCAAGAGTACTGGGGTGGGGTGCCATTGCCTTCCCCGANTGAAAGAGAAAAGTGAAAGTGAAGTCGCTCAGTCTGTCCGACTGTTAGCGACCCCATGGACTGCAGCCCACCAGGCTACTCCGTCCATTGGATTTTCCAGGCAAGAGTACTGGGGTGGGGTGCCATTGCCTTCCCCAACACAATCCCTAGTGAATATTTACAGGACTCTCCAACAAATATAAGCTTGTTGGGAACAATAATGATAAGGTGATGAATGAGAAGAATTTCTAATATCAAGGGATCTAATCTCTAGTTAGAGAACAGAAATGTTAGACTTGTTCAGTTTCTGAAAGTTGAATGATTGCTAAACCCGAAAGTACCCCAAAGTTTGGTTTCACACATGAGTTAATACTATGTAGGATTCAGTTACATAGATGTGATCATGTGAATGTTGAATAAACCAGAAAAAAAATGAGTGGCTCATATTTTTTAGTATTCCTTTTTTTGTCCGAAAGCACAACAAAATCCTCGTCGCATTATTATAAATATGATTCTCACAGAAGTATGTGTATTGATTGGCAAATGCTTTTTAAAGTGATATCATCCTTAGTGTGTAGTGCCTATCTGCCGGAAGAGGGAGCTACGGGAATAGATTTTAGGTTTAGTCATGTAGCTTGCCGGAGAAGGCAATGGCACCCCACTCCAGTACTCTTGCCTGGAAAATCCCATGAACGGAGCAGCTCGGTAGGCTGCAATCCATGGGGTCGCTGAGAGTTGGACACGACTCAGTGACTTCACTTTCACTTTTCACTTTCATGCATTGGAGAAGGAAATGGCAACCCACTCCAGTGTTCTTGCCTGGAGAATCCCAGGGACGGCGGGTCGCACAGAGTCGGACACGACTGAAGCGATTTAGCAGCAGCAGCAGCAGCAGCATGTAGCTTGCAACGCCCTCAAGCGGTTGTGGTTGGCCAGGCAATTAGTGCTTTTAATACTTCTCTATTTCTTAGAAGGTTGCTTACTCATCAGTAAAAGTTAACTTACTGTTTCCCTAATTCCTTTTACTTTATCCTTTTTCTGCCAGTCCTGAAGCCATCTCTTTTTTAATTTCAGATGGAAAGACTCCACAGCATCTAACGTAGCTATTATTCAACGTAGACTCCGTTTCTTACAGCATCTCATCAGGTCTGACCCTTAAAATGGTCTGCCTGCTTCTGTTAACTGCTGGTCACTTTCTTTTTTTCCATATGCTTTCTGACGTTTTCCACTTTGTTTCATTCCAGCTGTTCCCTTTTCCTAATATACCACCATTACCCTATCTCTGACTTAAAATCTTTATCCTTGGCTGTGGTGAAGAAAGAGCTGGGTTCCTGGGACAGCACAGAGAGATTAAGTAGCTTCTCAAAGAAGCCACGTATAGGGTCGCAAGAGGTCACTGGCAGAACTTCCTGGGACAGGAGACTGGCTGAGAAACAAGTGACTATCAGCACAGACTTGTGAAAGGTATAAGGATTCCTCAGAAACCCCCAAAAATACCAGGAAAGGAAAACTGGTAAGTGGACTTCCTAGAGGGTCATATACAATGCAAAACAGACTTTTCATACAGGCTTTAAAGGAAATGCTGATCCCTCCACACTGGTTTACACACTCCCTGCCCCCACCTCCTTATTGGGAGGGACTGGATGGATGGAAAGAAGAGATTAAGGCTTTGGCTGAAACAAGACGACATGGAAGAGGTACTAGGTGAAATGATAAGATGAGAGGTGGAGATGTGCAAATTTGAAGACAGTAAATGTGTTCTATTATAAATTTTTCAGAATGGTGCACATGCATGAGGAAACAGACAAATCCAGAATGGGAGAAATTTATTAAGTCAGCTGGTCTGGTTCATCAAAGTCTGTCCTTGGAAAAAAAGCATAGGGTTGTTCTAGATTAAGAGAAGGGAAATTCCTTGGTGGTCCAGTGATTAGGAATCCACTCTCATTGCCAAGGCACCAGTTCAATGTCTGGTAAGATCCCCTACCTGTTAGGATACTAACTCAGTCCTCACCATGCAGTGGGCTCACTTCAATCTGAAATTTTCTTTAAAAGCTTTTTATGATATGGACCATTTTTAAAGTCTATTGATTTGTTACAATACTGCTTCTGTTTTATTTCATTTTGTTGTTTTTGGCTATGAGATGTGAGGAATCTTAGTTCCCCAACCAAGGGTTGAACCTGCACACCCTGCATTGGAAAAGGATGTCTTAACTGCTGAACCATCAAGAAAGTCCCTCAATCTGAAACTTCTTAGTGACTCTGCAACAAAGGCAAATTGGAAGATAAGAAATGTATTCCAGATTTTATTGATGTAGAAACTGAGGCATAGGAGGTAAAGGGAGGGCACCAGTCTGGCTCCAGTTCCATGCTCTTTTTTTTTTTTCATGTTACATATTTATACTGACTTTTTTGGTATTTTTAAATGTTTATGCAATTTTTAAAGGTTACTTCCCATTTATAATTATGAAATATTGGCTATATTCCCTGTGTTATACAATACATCCTTGAGCCTGTCTTATGCCCAATAGTTTGTACCTCGCACTCTTACCATCCATATCATTCTTCCTCCCTTCCCTCTCTACTGGTAACCACTAATTTGTTCTCTATATCTGTGAATCTGCCTCTTTTTGGTTTTATTCATTAGTTTGTTATATTTTTTTAGATTCCACACGTAAGTGATAACATACAGTGTTTGTCTTTGTCTGATTTATTTCACTTAGCATAATGCCTTCCAAGTTCATCCATGTAGTTGCAAATGGCATCATTTCATTGTTCTTATGGCTGAAGAGTATTCCATTGTATATATATAGTTTACCACATCTTGATCCGTTCATCAGTTAATGGGCACTTAGATTGCTTCCGTATTTTGGCCACTGTAAAGCTGCTATGAACACTGGGGTGTGTGTATCTTTTTGAATTAGTGTCTTTGGTTTTTTCGGATATAGACCCAGAAGTGGAATTGCCCACTCTTAACTATTGTGCTGTCAGATCCCCGTGAAAGCACCATGAAGACTGAGGCTTTTTCTGTTTTATTGCTCTGACCTTGGCTGTCAGTGCTGCTGCTGCTGCTAAGTCACTTCAGTCAATGTCTGAATCTGGGTCCAGTTCCAAGAAGAAGCATTTTATCTCCTTGCTGGGCTGGGTGGTGGAGCCATTGCAGCAAGCTCTGGGCCTCAGGAATAGTCAGCCAGGTCACTTGTGGCCTGGCCAAAATTTAAAAAAGAAAGTTTAGTAGAGACATGTGACTAGTGGACATGCTCCCATCATGGCAGAAAATCCCATGGAATGGTGCTGGTGTAGATGGACCATCATTTAGCTAAGCATTCTTCTACTATTAGATATTCTTGTTGCTTCCAATATTTTGCTACTATAATCAGTGTGGCAAGATTATAAAACTATTCTTAAAGTTTTTATAAAATTTTTTTTTTGGTCCTCAACTTGTGGTTTGTGGGATCTTAGTTCCTTGACCAGGAATTGAACCCAGGCCCTCGGCAGTGAGAGTGCAGAGTCCTACCCACCGGACTGCCAGGGAATTCACTGTAAGACTGTTCTTACACATAGATCTTTGCTCATGTGTGCGTGTATGTCTGATAGCTACACTGCTCAAGGGAACTTGTAGGTGAAAAAGGGCACATGCATTTTACATTTAGACTTTGCAAGTCCCCCTTCAAAGAGGTTACTAAAATTTACACTCTGCTAACAAGAATCAACACCCACAGCCTGGCCAGAACTGGGGCTTCTCAACCTTTGATCTTTGCTTGTCCACTAGGTGAATAATGGTATAATATTTTAAATTTGGAAATTATTTTAAGTTTCTCCTAACACCATTAGGACCTCATTCATTATTCTACTGACAAAAGTACTCAATATGACAAACATTTTTCCAAGTCATTTGTATCTTAGTTGGGGACTTTGTCCTTCAGGACAGTGTCTACTGTTTGTATTGATTGCCTCACCCGTCACTTGTTTTGAACTGTGTGCTGCTAATTATTAGCTATGGTGGGTGCAGAGGGAAAGGCAAAATTGGATATGGAACGCCCAGAGCTATGAAACTATAAAAGGGCCTGGCTGTCACTTAAAACAAAGTATGATGTTTCTCATAAGAGACTCCATTTCACATACAGCTTGTTCATCTAACTGGACAGATAAGGGGCTATCACCTGGTCCTTATCCTCTGAAATAGTTGACTGACTTGTTCTTGGAATGCAAATCTGCAGAGACATATACACAGGACTGTTGTTGATTTTTAGGACTGTTGATTCTTAAACTGTTTAGGGACTTCCCTGGTGGTCCAGCGGTTAAGACTCTGTGCTTCCAATGCAGGAGGGGGTACAGGTTTGATCCCTGATTGGGGAACTGGGATCCCACATGCCAGTTGGTTAAAAAAAAAAAAAGACCCCAATGAGGTGGATGAACCTAGAGCCTATTATGCAAAGTGAAATAAGTCAGAAAGAGAAAGACAAATATTGTATGTTAACGGATGCATATGGAACCTAGAGAGAGGGTACTGATAAACGTACTTGCAGAGCAGCAAATGGGACGTAGATATAGAGAACACACTTGTGGACCCAGCGAGGGAAGGAGAGAGTGGGACAAATTGAGAAAATAGCGTGGAAACATATACATTACCATATGTAAAATAGATAGCAAGTGACCTCTCTAGGACCTCATATTGGAGAAGAAAATGGCAACCCACTCCAGTATTCTTGCCTGGAGAATCCCAGGGAGAGAGGAGCTTGTTGACCTGCTGTTTATGGGGTCACATAGAGTTGGACATGACTGAAGTGACTTAGCAGCAGCAGCAGCAGGACCTCATATAACCAGACTTGTACAGTATTTGTCTTTTTATGACTGGCTAATCTCACTGAGCATAATGCACTGCAGATTCATCCATGTTGCAGCCTATGTCAAAATCCTCCTCCTTTTCATGGCTAAGCAATATCCTAATCTATGTATATACCACATTTTGTTTATCCATTTTTCTTGTTGATAGACATTTTGATTCTTTCCATTTTGGGCTATGGAATAATGATACTATGGACATGGGTATACCATAATTATCTTTAAATGTTATACAGTTTGGGGTTTTTTTTAAATTACTTATAAAGTTTTATAGAAAGAACACATTTGAGTATCATTCTATTGGTGATGACAATTGAACAATACTCATAAAGCAACTGTTCTTGAGTAACTAATAATTATCAAGATTATAATTGTACAATATTGAGAAGTATAGAACAAAATGCAAGTATTGGAGGACAATTGCCCTATATGTGTGTGCGTGTGCATGTGTATACGTGGAAGTGTTTAGGAAACAGGTGGAAAAATAGAAAATAGTCATAGAGGCTCTCGCTTGGGAAGGTTTTTTTATCTTTTCTTTGGACCAGCCAAGTGGCTTGTGGAATCTTAGTTCCCCGACCAAGGATGGAACCTGGCCTTGCAGTGAAAGCACTGAGTTCTAACCACCAGACAGCCAAGGACTTCCCTGGGAAGATTTTAAAATGTTGTCTGGAAATGAACCATCTGTGATTACCCCAATGTATAGGTTTCTCCCAGATGCTCAAGGGGATGGAGCATCGGGGTGGAAGAGGCCGGTAGGGAAAAGCTTTACAACCTAAATGGAGAGTCCAGTTCTCTCCAAGGTTAGCCCAAACTTCAACAGCCACCAGGGGCCATGGTAAGGGGCTTTGTACCACAATACTCAACACCACTGCCCTGTACACTTATAAGTGGTTAGATGGTTCATTTTATGTTATATGTATTTTAAAATTACAATTAAAAAAAATTTTAATGTACTTTCAAAAAACAAGCAGAGCAAACATGTTGTACTATTAAGGTTTGAGCTTCCCAGGTGGCGCTAGTGGTAAAAGAACCCACCTGCCAATGCAGGAGGCAAGAGATGTGGGTTCTCTCCCTGGGTACCGAAGAGCCTCTGGAGAAAGAAGTGGCAACCAACTCTAGTATTCTTGCCTGAAAAAAATGCTATGGACAGAGGAGCCTGGTGGGTTACAGTCCATTGGGTCGCAAAGAGTCGTACATGACTGAAGCAACTTAGCATGGAGCACATTATTCTCTGTCCTTTCTTGAATGTTTAAAATATCCCACAATTAGGAAAAAACTCTGAAAGTAGTTCTTTAGTATACATGGGCAAAAAACTGTGATCTAGAATCCTTTTAGCTTATGAAAATCCTTAGACTTTAAAAGGAGCAATAAGGCTTTGATTATCTTTTTCAAGTTAAAAGCCTACCTATTCCCAAGTGGCACAGTGGTAAAGAATCTGTCTGCTAATGCAGGAGGCAAAAGAGGCATGGGTTCAATCCCTGCGTCAGGAAGATTCCCTGGAGGAGGAAATGGCAACTCCACAGAAGTTTGCTGGGCTACAGCCCATGGGTTCACAAAGAACTGGACACAACTGAGCACAGTGGGGTCTAGTGGTTAAGAATCCGCCTTGCAATTCAGGGGACATGGGTTTGATCTCTGGTTGGGGAACTAAGATCCCACGTGCCATGGGCAACTAAGCCCATGCACCACAACTAGAGAAGCCTGTGCACCACAGGAAAGATCCACTGCAGCAACCCATCCCCACCCCCCGCCCCTAAAAAAGATCAACAGTATGGCTTTGATTATCTATTGCTGCTTTGTAAGCCATTCTGAACTTAGTGGTGGAAAATAATTATGATTGTTTATAATCATAGCACATGGTTTTTGGTCTCAGCATGGTGATTACTGCAGGGATCTCTCATGTGCTTGGGGTGGAAGATGGCTAGAGGAATCAGGGAAGCTTCCTTACTCACTCATCTGACATTGGAAGCTGGTTTTGGCTGAGACCTCTGTGGCAGCTGTTACCAGAACACTGCATGGATCAGCTGCATGTGGTTGAGGGTTCCTCCCACTATAGTGGCTCCCAAGAGCCAGCTACTGTTGAGAGCCAGGCGAACAATGCATGACCTCTACCACACTCTATGTGTTAGAATCAAGTACAGCTAGAAGGTACAACTTCAAGGTCACGTTATTAAAAAAGAACTGGTTGTCCTCCACCCTCTCTTTCCTTCTTCCCTTGGGCTTGAATGTGGACAGGTTGCCAGTGCACCAGCTTTGACCCCAGGGAGGGAGTGGCAGAGCTGTCCACATTCAAGGGGAAGATAATCAGTTTCTACATTTTTATTCTGTTTTTTGCCTCCCCCTACCCCCACAATGTGGTTAAAAAAAAAAAACACATAACAAAGAATGTACCATCTTAACCATTTTAAAGTAAGGAGCTCAGTACTGTTAACTGTATGCACATCATTATGACAGAAGCGCAGAACATTTGCATCTTATAAAACTAAAAGTCATTAAATAACAACTCCCCACCCAGCTCCACCCAGCCTTTGGTAGCCAGCCTTCTACTTTCTGTCCTCAAGAGTCTGCCTACTCTAGAGACTTCATGTAGGTGGAATCTTAAAGTTTGTGTCTTTTTTTGTAACTCTCTTATTTCACTTAGCATAATATCGTGAAATTTCATCCATATTGATAGGATTTCCTTCCTAATTTTTTTTTCTTCCCAATTTTTAAGGCTGAATGATATTCCATTTTATGTGTATACATTTTGTTTATCTGTCAGTGGACACTTGGGCTGCTTCTATCTCTTGGCTGCTATGAACATGGATGTACAAATATCTCTTTGAGATCCTGCTCTGAATTCTTTTGGGTATATTCTCCGAAGTGGAATTCCTGGATCACGTAGTACTTCTGGGCTTCCCAGGTGGCCCTCCTGGTAAAGAACCTGCCTGCCAATGCACTAGACATAAGAGACACAAATTCGATCCTTGAGTCAGGAAGATGCCCTGGAGGAGAGCATGGCAACAAACCACTCCAGTATTCTTGCCTGGAGAATCCCATGGATAGAGGAGCCTTACAGGGTCCCAAAGAGTTGGATACCACTGAAATGACTTAGCATGCATGGTAGTTCTATTTTAATTTTTTGAGAAAGTACCATACTGTTTTCCATAATGGCTGTACCATTTTACATTCCCACCAACAGTTCCCAAAATTTCCAATTTGTTCACATCCTTCCCAACACTTGTTATTTTCTGTGTGTGTGTGTTTTAATATAGTAGCCATCCTAATGGATGTGAGGTGGTATCTCACTGTGGTTTCGATTTCTGTTTCTCTGACAGTCAGTGATGCTGAGAATCTTTTCATATGCTGGTTGGCTATTCGTATATCATCTTTTCAGAAATTTCTATTCAAGTCCTTTGTCTACTTTTAAATTGGGTTATTTGATTTTGGGGATGTGGAGTTATAAGTCTATATTCTGGATATTAACACTTTACTAGATGTGGGATTTGCAAATATTTTCTCTTCCATTCTATAGGTTGTCTTTTCACAACCTCTCCCATCTTTTCATGAAGAAATGTCCAATAATTTGCAAATATGTTTTAAAGTCACCACAACATGAAAGGGTTTGGGGAAAAAAAATTCTTGCTGTGCTCTGATTGCCCTCCCTAGAGATCACCTCTGTTACCGGTTTATTGTGTAGCTTTCCAGAGATTTTCTTTGAGGCTTTGGGATGTAACGTCTCTATAGAAATTGTGCAGAGTTTGTATTTATACAAAGTGAACTGTGAAGTAGACACTGGCTTCTCTGGGACAGGTTTCTCCGAACCTCATAATTCTGATTTGTAACACAGGATAGTTGGAGTGGGTGATTTGTAAAGACCCTACATCCTGAATGAACATGGGCCACATGCTGGGAAAGAGTGCTTTCTACAAGTTTCTGGAGCCTCCTTTCACTCGACTGATGGAAGTTTGGGCTTGTCTTGGAAGGTGATTTCTTAAAGGAGAAAGCATTTACTCTGAGCAGAGTCTGAGTTGCTGTTATGTGAGAATCTGAAGCTGTGTTTCATTTCATTTAAGTAAGAAAACAGTTCCTCTTGTCAGTTCTTCAATTCTGTGCTGGGCAAAACTTTCATTTCAGTTCTTATTTTTCAGAAATTACAAAGGATGTGAAATGTGACACAGGAAGAAAACGAATCTGCTGCTCCACCCTAAAATTATTCCCCAAACTGAGATTCATAGTGTTGAATAAAAAGTTTCTCAGGCTCCAGTCAGGGAGCATCACATTGGACTCCATCTTGGATTAACAGTGCAGAATTCTTGGAGTTTTGACTCAAATCTGCAGAATCAGTCTTTGGACTTGGCTATAAATATACAGTTTTACTTATCATGGAAGAAAAGATCCAATTTACAATAGCAACCATAATGATGAAATATTTAGTGGCAAACTTCTCAAGATATGTGGAGGATATAAATATAAAAGATGTTAAAATTCTACTGTCACATATAAAAGAAACCTTGGATGAATAGCTAGATGATCTTTGTTCTTAGAGAAGATGAATCAATTTTGGAACAACGTCAGTTCCTTAGATTTAGCCAGAAATTGATGCAATCCCAATTATATAACCAACAGAAAATTATGGGGGAATTTGAGAAAATGATGCTGAAGTATATAAAAAAAATAAATGCATAAGAATTGCCAGGAAAAGTGGGAAATGGAAGTGAGGGGAAATTAGCTTTACAGAGCAGAGATTTAAACATAGAAACACCTACTAAACACTGAAAGAGAAGGTAGATTTTTTTTAAAAAATTCTTTGTTTGGGAGCCTTTTCTTTAGCAGACTGTCTTTTCAAACATTTTTTTCTTTCTTTCTTTCTGGCTGTGCTGGGTCTTTGTGGCTGGCTACAGGCTTTCTCTAGTTGCAGTGAGGGGGAGCTACTCTCTTGTTTTGGTATGCAGGCTTCTCATTGTGGTGTCTTCCATTGTTACAGACCACTAGCTCTTGGGTTCTTGGGCTTCAGTAGTTGCAACATGTATGTTCAGTAGTTGTGATGCATGGGCCTAGCTGCTTCTTGGTGTATGGGATCTTCCTGGTGCAGGAGTTGAACCTGTGTGCCTTGCATTGCAGGCAGATTCTTTACCACTGGACAACCAGGGAAGTCCTGGAAGCCTTATCTGAATGTAACCCAAAACTAAGAATTCATAGAAATAAATCTGATCATGAGAAAATAAAATTTCATCTTTTGAAAAACATCAAAACAAAGCCAACTTGGAAAATATATTCAGAATTCCTATGTCAGGCAAAGAATTGTATATGTCCTTCATATACAAAAAGTGAGCACTAACAAGCCAGTAGAAGAAATAATCACGGGAGGTCAAAATGAAGTTCAAAAATGGCAGATAACTATATGAAAAAACTTTCAGCCTCATTTATAATGAAAAGAAGTGCAAAGCAAAACAATTAGTAATCTTTTGTATATCCAGTATGTAAAAATAAAGAGTTTGATGATAACTGCTGAGGATACAGAAAAAACTGCATATATTGTTAATGGGAATATAAATGGTGATACTCTGGAGACTGGTTTGGGAAAGTTTTTCAAAATGAAAAAAGTGTATACTTTGGATCTAGCTCACAGTTGGGTATTCAGCCTAGGTGGCATTGATGGTTGCCCCACCAGAATCTTTTTTTTTTTTAATTAATTTTTATTGGAGTTGCTTTTTTTTGCCCCCCCCGCCAGAATTGTTCTCGTTCTGCCTCCTCTGGAGCAGAACTCTTTCCTCTACAAGGCGTGTATCTGTGTGAATGCCGATGTGCCCATCCAGCAAGACGTAGGCAGGGCCTCCAACAAACCCCTAAAATAAGACTTTCTGGTGAGTTTTAAACACAGGCTGAAATAAAAAGAAAGGGAAAGCCACAGCTGACTGGAGAGTGTTTCCAGGCAGAGGGAACAGTGCATACAGAGGCTTGTGGTTGAAAGGAGTAGTAGCTGTAGGGGTGTGGGTTTCAGGGCTGTAACTCTGAGGGCTCCGGGTGGCAAATAAGAACAAATCCAATCAAAACTGACTTGAGGGACTTGCCCGGTGGTCCACTGCCTAAGAATCCATGTTCCCAATGCAGGAGGCCCAGGTTAGTCAGGGGACAAGATCCCACATGCTATGGCTAAGACCCACCACAGCCAATAAATAAACAAAACAATTTTTAAAGAGACTTGTTACTTTGCATAACAGGAAGCCAGAAATGAGGCTGCTCCAGTGGGGGTTAATTTAGTATCTGAATATCACCACAAGGACTCAGGTACTGGTTTTTCTCAGTTGAATGTCAGGGCACAGAATTGAATGAACCATAATTCATGGTTCATAGCACAGTCATCATTTGGCCCATACAAGGTCTGTTTATATTCTTTTAAGAGTTAACTGGATGCATTTATATGAAGTGTGCAGAATAAGCAAATCCACAGAGAAAGAAAGTAGAGTGGTGGCTGTCAGAGGATGGAGGAGGGGGAGCAGGGAATGACCTTGAAATGGTATGCTGGGGTTTCTTTTTGAGGAGATGAAGATGTTCTGCAATAAAATGGTGGTAATCGTTGCACAACATTATTAATATACTAAAAGTCACAGAATTATGCATCTTAAAAGACTGAATTTTATGAATAAAATTGTTTTTTAAAAGAGGAAGTTAAGGGACTTCCCTGGTGGTCCAGTGGTTAAGACTCTGCGCTTCCACTACTGGGGGCACAGATTCGATCCCTGGTCAGGGAACTAAGACCCTGAATGCCATATGGTATGGCCAGAAAAAGAGAAAAAAGAAAAAAAAAGTTGATTATTCATTTAAAAATTAAAAAAAAATTTGCTCGCACTGTGCAAATGCGCACAAATATATAGAGATGCAAACTGTGTGTGTGTGTTTTAACACTTCCATTGTTTTTAACAGGGAGGGATAAATTGGGAGTTTGGGATTGACATGTACACACTATAATATTTAAAATAAATAACCAACTAGGATCTACTATATAACATAGGAAACTCTGTTCAATATTCTATAATAACCTAAATGGGAAAAGAATGTGAAAAAGGATAGACACATATATATGTATAACTGAACAACTTTGCTGTACACCTGAAACTAACACAACATTGTTTATCAATTATATCCAATATAAGATGAAAATTAAAAAAAAAATTCCATTGCTTTTACCTTAGCATTATAATGGTTACCTATGGAGAAGGAAGTGGCAACCCACTCCAGTGTTCTTGCCTGGGGAATCCCAGGGACAGGGAGCCTGGTGAGCTGCCTTCTATGGGGTCGCACAGAGTCAGACACAACTGAAGCGACGCAGCAGCAGCAGCAGCATAATATCATAAGGATGCCAGATCCTAGGCCTGGGGAGGGGTTAGCAAACTCTGCTGGTTAAATACTGTCAGGATTCTGTGAGATGGGGAGGAAGGGATGAGGAATGGCTGCTGGGTAGACCTCTGCTGTTGGAGTTCAGAGAGAAGCTTTTGGAGGTTTTAAACTCTGAAAAAAATTATGGGCGAAGAAGTGATTCAAAATAACCCCATGGTTTAACAGTAAAGTGGGTAAAGCAAGTTTAACAGCTGGTTTTTTTTTCTCTTTGGCTGTACCTTGTGGCATGTGACACTTCCCTGACCAGGTATTGAACTTGCGCCCCCTGAAGTGAAAGCCCAGAGTCTTAACCACTGGATCTCCAAGGAAGTGCTCTAACAGCTTTATAATAATCTCACGCTGGCCACCTTGACGTGTTTTAAAAATAATAAATGCCAAATTCTTCAGAATTAAAAAAAATATTTATTTATTGGCTGCACTGGGTCTTTGTTGCTGCAAGTGAGATTTCTCTAGTTGTGGCCATCGGGGACTGCTCTTCATTGCAGTGTGCGGTCTTCTCATTGTGGTGGCTTCTCTTCTTGTGGAGCACAAGCTCTAGAGCCTGTGGGCTTTATTGGTTGTGGCTCACGGGCTTAGTTGCTCCACAGCACATGGAATCTTTCCACTAAGGATTGAACCGGTGTCCCCTGAATTGGCAGGCAGATTCCTATCCACTGTACCACCAGGGAAGTCCCTCAGAATTTGTAAGAGTGGAACAAGTAGCTGGGGGACAGGCAAGGGAGGGGGCTGAATTCATCAGAGAGGCCTCTCTGTTTATCTTGAATCTTGTAGCACTCAGGCTCTAAAAATCTGAAGACTTGTCTTCCAATCCGGGTTTGGTCACTTCTTGGTTGTGTGACCTTGGACAGGACACCTCACTGTTCTGTGCCTCAGTTTCCTCATCTGGTTCTGACATCAGAAGGTCAGTGTGATAATTCAGTTAGCTAAGATGTAAAGCATTCAGAATAGCACCCGGCATAGTCCAGGGTCCCTAAGTGTCAGCTATTGTTATGATCAACATCTGTTATGCATTGAAGTGTGTGCTCCAAGAAGCCATGTGGATCCCTAACCCCAAGTACCTTAGAATGAAACCTTATTTGTTTATTCATTTGGAAGTAGTACTGCACAAAGTAATGCTGAAAATTCTCCAAGCCAGGCTTCAGCAGTACATGAACTAAGAACTTCCAGATATCCAAGCTGGATTTAGAAGAGGCAGAGGAACCAGAGATCAAATTGCCAACATCTGTTGGATCATAGAAAAAGCAAGAGAATATCAGAAAAACATCTGCTTCATTGACTATGCTAAAGCCTTTGACTGTATGGATCACAAAAAACTGTGGGAAATTCTTCAGGAGATGGGAATACCAAACCACCTTACCTGCCTCCTGAGAAACCTGTATGCAAGTCAAAAAACAACAGTGAGAACTGGACATGGAACAACGAACTGGTTCCAAATTGAGAAAGGAGTACGTTAAGGCTATATATTGTTACCTTGCTTGTTTAACTTATATGCAGAGTACATCATGTGAAATGCCGAGCTGGATGAAGCACAAACTGGAATCAAGATTGCAGAGAGAAATATCAGTAACCTCAGATATGCGGATGACACCACCGTTATGGCAGAAACTAAAGGAGGAACTAAGGAGCCTATTGATGAAAGTGAAAGAGGACAGTGAAAAAATTGGCTTAAAACTCAACATTCAAAAAACAAAGATCATGGCGTCTGGTCCCATCACTTCATGGCAAATAGATGGGGAAACAATGGAAACAGTGACAGACTTTAGGGCTCCAAAATCACTGCAGATGGTGACTGCAGTCATGAAATTAAATGACATTTCCTCCTTGGAAGGAAAGCTATGACCAGCTTGGACAGCATATTAAAAAGCAGAGACATTACTTTGCCAACAAGGTCCATCTAGTCAAAGCTACAGTTTTTCCAGTAGTCATGTATGGATGTGAAAGTTGGACCATAAAGAAGGCTGAGCGCCAAAGAATTGATGCTTGGTGTTTTTCAACTGTGATGTTGGAGAAGACTCTTGAGAGTTCCTTGGACGGCAAGGAGATCAAACCAGTCCATCCTAAAGGAAATCAGTACTGAATGTTCATTGGTAGGACTGATGATAAAGCTGGAGCTCCAGTACTTTGGCCACCTGATGCAAAGAACTGACTCAGTGGAGAGGACTCTGATGCTGGGAAAGATTGAAGGCAGGAAGAGAAGGGGCCAACAGAGGATGAGATTGTTGGATGGCATCACCGACTCAATGGACATCAGTTTGAGCAAGCTCTGGGAGTTGGTGATGGACAGGGAAGCTTGGCATGCTGCAGTCCATGGGGTTACAAAGAGTCCGGCACAACTGTGCTACTGAACTGAACTGAACTAACTGCGAGGCAGATAGGATCTTAGCTGCCAGACCAGGGCTTGAAGCTACATCCTCTGCACTGGAAACACAGAGTCCTAACCACTGGACCACCAGGGAAGTGCCAGAATGTGACCTTATTTGGAAATAAAGTCATTGCAGATTAGTGAAGATGAGGTCATGCTGGAATAGGGTGGGCCTCTAATCCAGGGTGACTGATGTCCTTATGGGAGAGGAGACAGACACCTTTTATCAAGTCTGTGGGTCAGCACTCTGGTACAGCTTAGCTGGATGTTTTGCTCAAGGCCTCTGAAGACACAAAGGGAGAAGACAGCTACAGGACGAGATGTGTCTACAATTCAAGGAACACCAAGGAAGGCAGCAATCACCAGAAGCTGGAAGAGGAAAGGAAGGATCCTCCCCTAAGAGCCTTCAGAGCAAGTGAGGCCCAGCCTAACATTTTGATTCTAGATTTTAGCCTCCAGAATTGTCCAAGAATACATCTCTGTATTTTAAGCAGCCCCTTTTGTGGCAAATACTTTGTTATAACAGGCCTAGGAGAGCAATACTATATCTATGCAAAATTATTTGATAAATTCAAAGAAAAGTGATTATCTATTTCTTCCTGTGTCTGGGATGAGTTCTCACAGCTGAGACCAGGTAGTGAAAGCGGCTTTTGAAGGTGTTTGGAGTTTGTCCTGAAGGCCCTGAGAATCTCCTGGGGGTTTTAAATTAGAAAATGTCTGTTTCTGAGGTGAGTTTTAAGAAGCTGTCTGCCTGCGGGTGGAGGGCGGAAGAGACAGTTTAGGCCAGTTGGGGGATGAGTCGGTCATCCAGGCAGCATGATGGTGTTTCTGTGATGCTCAGAGTGTGGTCCTCGAAGTAACAACATCAGTGTCTCCCAAGAACTTGCTAGAAATGCAAAACTATAAGCTCATTAAAACGTACTGAATTTGGCACCCTGGGTAACAGGGGGCAGTACTCTCAACCCCTCCCCTGCCCCTAGCCCCATCTGGTGACTTTTTTTT